>CM053037.1:31708576-32226076 GCA_028564925.1 Lithobates sylvaticus | reverse complement strand
GCTTCCGGTACTTTGCCCACTGCCATCGCTCTTTGCCCACTGCCATCGCTCTTTGCACTGCTCTATAGAATAAGCTGTTTTTTTGTTGTATAGGTAGATGCAAATGATCCCCATTTCCCATGTCAGCACATGCAAAACCGGCCACCGGCAGGCAAAGTAGTAACCCAACACCCATATCGCCGGGGTCACCGGCTGAATTGTTCCCTGCCGTCGCCTCCATTCTTCATCTGGAAATCGGTCCCCAGGAACTTTTTTTTGATTTTGTAGTGCTGGACCTTAAAAAAAAATCCTGAGTAATAGGGAGGTTATTATTCATACATTGAGGGTTTGAAGTACATATTTCTAGGCCAGTATCATTTAACTTCAAACAAAAGTGTTTAAAGTGGATGTAAACCATAACCAGATGGCGTTTGGTTGGCTAACATTCTGTTTATTGTTAACAATTGACATGCATTTGTAATTAAAACCTTTTTTATGCTTTGATATATCAGTGCAGCTGATCTTCTGTGGCCCATTTGCGGCCACTTCCTGTCCTTCCTGCACTCTAGAAATGGCTGCATGGCATTTTTTAGGACCATCTAGCTTCCTGATGGTGACCATAGCAGAGTATACCCACATAATGAGCATGGGAACAGTCACTTAGGGCCCCTTCAGTCCTACAGTATGTCCAATAACATGCCAACCTCCTGATGGTGACCACAGCAGAGTTTACCCACATAATGAGCAAGGGAACAGTCACTTAGGGCCCCTTCGGACCTACGGTATGTCCAATAATGTGCCAACTTCCTGATGGTGACCACAGCAGGGTATACCCACATAATCAGAATGGGAGCAGTCACTTAGGGCCCCTTCAGACCTACAGTATGTCCAATAACATGCCAACCTCCTGATGGTGACCACAGCAGAGTTTACCCACATAATGAGCATGTGAACAGTCACTTAGGGCCCCTTTGGACCTACGCTTTGTCCAATAATGTGCCAACTTCCTGATGGCGACCACAGCAGGGTATACCCACATAATCAGAATGGGAGCAGTCACTTAGGGCCCCTTCAGACCTACAGTATGTCCAATAACATGCCAACCTCCTGATGGTGACCACAGCAGAGTTTACCCACATAATGAGCATGGGAACAGTCACTTAGGGCCCCTTTGGACCTACGGTATGTCCAAAAATGTGCCAACTTCCTGATGACCACAGCAGGGTATACCCACATAATCAGAATGGGAAAAGTCACTTAGGGCCCCTTCAGACCTACGGTATATCCAATAACATGCCAACCTCCTGATGGTGACCACAGCAGAGTTTACTCACATAATGAGCATGGGATCAATTACTTAGGGCCCCTTTAGGCCTACAGTATGTCCAATAATGTGCCAACTTCCTGATGGTGACCACAGCACAGTATGCCCACATAATCCGCATTGGCACAGTTGCTTAAGGCCCTGTCAGACCTATATCCAAAAGCATGGCAGATTCCTGATGGTGACCACAGCAGAGTATGCCCACATAATGAGCATTAGCATAGTCGCTTAGGGCCCCATCAGACCTATGTCCAAAAACATGTTTTGATAGGGGCCTTAGATTGTAAGCTCCTTAGGACAGGGACTGATGGTGAATGTTGGCACTAAATAAATGCCTAGATCAATAATGATGTGCTGTGATATTGTGCTGAACTTTTTGCGGTGCCCTCTGATCCCTTTTATTTAGAGCAGCACCCCAGAACACAAGTACAGAAAGGTACCAATGGACCCAGTACCCCATGCTTCAGCCCACCACAATAAACATGTCAACAAGCTGAAGTTCGAAGCTGATTGGTGTAGCCAATCGGCTTCGAACTTCAGCTTGTTCAGTTAAGCTTTGACCATAAACCTCGAATCTGATTGGTTTCTATGCAGAGCTGCACCAGATTTTGCACTCTCTAGTTTTAGTAAATCAACCCAAGTGTGCCATATTTTTAATAATAATTATTAATGTATAATATTTTTAATAGTTATTATAATAATCTTGATATTTTTCCATTTTTGCGTATTAAGACATGAACTGCAAGCCAGTTGCGATTGTACACTTTTGTGGATAAGTTGCCAATTCAGATAATACTGACTTTTGTACTCCTTTCCAGCTAGCATTCCCTCCATCTGAATGCTAGCGAAAGAACATGACATCACAGTGCTGCCACAAGGAAACCGTGCGGTAACACTATAAATGGCACAATTTTATTATTGTTATTCTACAGGATTTATATAGCGCCAACAGTTTACGCAGAGCTTTACAATATAAAGGGTAATAGTACAATTACAATACGATTCAAAACAGAAGGAGTAGGAGGGTCCTGCTCATGGAGCTTACAATCTAAAGGGAGGGGGACAATGACCACTATTTGTTTCATACTAGCTCCAGGCTGACGGAAAACAATAGATTTTCAGTTATTCCATAAGGAGTTCTAATTCTTTCGTGTAGCAACCCACAGCAGCTGATCAAACGTCATCTTGCTGAAGTAAAGATGAATTCTGATTGGCTGGTATGGGTTACTGTATACAAGGCTTGGAGCATTTTATTGGATAAGGTAAAGTGTTTAAAGTGTACTTTAGGCAAAACGTTTGTTTTGCGTTGAGTAGGGAAGGGATAGGCCCCCTGTAAAGCTTTTATTGTCTGTGTCCCTATTGGGGAGATTCACCACTCTTTGTCTGAAGGACCATTGTCACTGAATCAGAAAGTGAGGGGGAAGACCCTTTCCTCCAAATCTTTACAAAATGTTCTGAATTGGATGCAAACGTATGTTCAAGCTTGGGAAGTTACGGGCCTACTGTTCAATGTTAAGAAATTGTATTCTATCCACATCCAATGTGTTCTTGCTCTGTGTGTGTTATTGTTTCTATCCACAATGTGCATCCCATCTACATTGTATATGTGACTAAAAAGTTTGAAGGCAAAGGAGAAATAGTGAGGGGAAATACAAAATTTTGAAGTTATCCTGAGAAAAAAAAAAGGGGGAAATCTTTCAATGGGGAAACATGCTCGCAAGACCACTAAATAGGGGAATTTCCCGCACTTTGGGAGATAATCTGCAACTTCCTGTTTCATCTCTGGGCCAGGAAGTGAAGGGATATCTCCCTAATTTTACAGACGTAAAAAAATGGCCGGGAGATTTAACCTTTCCCTACTCTATCCAAAACTAGCAAAAAATGGCTATACATACAATGCATAAAAAAAAAAAACGAAAGGAAACGCACGTGTAAACATTAGACTTTTTTGTTACCTTTTTTTAATTTTAGTCTAAAACCTAAATTGTAGCAGCGGATGTACACATACAAAGAACTAGTCCAGCAATAATGAGTAAGGATGTAAAACACGAAGAGGAGAGGGAGCTGGACCCAGACCCCAAGCAGTGAGGTGACAGGAAACATGGAAGCCTAAACAGGCCAAAACAAATGGGAGAGGGGGCTGACAGAGTCCACCAGACCCAGAGCAGTGAGATAACATGAGTTATGAAGTAGAGGGGGAGCTAACTCAGTCCACCAGACCCAGAGAGATAAGAGGTATGGAAGCATAGATAAGCCAAGAGAAGGGTAGGACATGCAGGCCAAAACATGTAGAGGGGAGGGGGCTGATTAAGACCAAGAGCAATGACAGAAGGTTTGTAAGCTTGGAAAGGCCAGAAGAGGGTAGGACTTGCAGGCCAAAACACAAAGAGGAAAGGGGCTGACTGAGTCCACCAGAGCAATGAGGTGACAAGAGGTATGTAAGCTTGGAAAGGCCAAGAGAAGGTAGGACTTGCAGGCCTAAACCCGAAGAGGAGAGGGGGCTGACTGAGTCCACCAGAACAAGAGCAGTGAAGTGACAGGAGGAATGGAAGCTTGGATAGGCCAGAAGAGAGTAATACCGCGTACACACGAGCAGACTTTTTCGACGGAATAGGTCCGACGGAATTTCGACAGCGTTCCAACAAACTTTTCGAATGAACGGACTTAGCCACACAATCACACTAAATTCTGACGGATTCTAACGTGATGACGTACGACCGGACTAGAATAAGGAAGTTCATAGCCAGTAGCCAATAGCTGCCCTAGCGTCGTTGTTTGTCCGTCAGACTGGCACACAGGCGAGCGGATTTTTCGATAGGAACTGGGTCCAGCGGAGTTCCGGCGGGAAAATTTAAAACATGTTCTATTTCTGAAGTCTGTCGGATTTTTCAACAGCAAAATGCCGATGGAGCCCACATACGATCGAATTGTCCAATGGATTTGTTCCGTCAGACCTTTGCTGACGAAAAAAGCACTCTCGTGTGTACGCGGCATAAGATATGCAGACCAAAACATGAATAGGAAAGGACTGAGTCCACAAGACCAAGAGCAGTGATGTGTGCATAGGTGCGAATACAGTCGAAAACAAGACGGGGCGGAGCAACCAAATATAAAGGGGTATGATTCCATTCCATAGTAAAAATATGAATTTTAATTGGTTACTAAAGGTTATTTTGCACACAGCCATCGCACTATTTGACGGAATAAATCTCTAGTCAACCTCCAGTACTGCTGTAAATGATCAGTACATGAACACGATTGCTTCTCTTTTTGGAGATAGACATAAACCTAGACTAGTAAACCAAGGCTGTTTTTTGGGTTCCATCCTGATACCACTAGAATGTATAAAACATTGGGATAATAGATGAATAGAGGCAATATCGTAAAGGGTTTACTTTAATTTCCCAGCTACAAGGCCGTATTCCTTGTAAGTCGTATTACCTGTTGTTTTTGTATAAATGCAGCTGGGGCCCCGCCATCGCCTCTTGGGAACAATGTGCTATCACACTTCTCAGACAAGACTGTCTATTACATAGAATGGCTTCTAGATTAGGTTGACCGAGTGAAAAGGGTTCGCTCCTTATTGCAATTTCTAATGAACTTGTTTTACCGATGTTAAGTAGTTTAAACTGTCCTGAGATGAGGAACATTTCTGAGAGGCAACTCATATACTTTACTAAAGTCAACCCTTGGACTTTAAAATATCCATTGGATAAATAGTGGACACCATCAGGTGCTTACATGCTAGCTTTAGGTTCTAGTGCTAAAGCCAAATGTTTTCTTTAAGCTTTGGATAGTTGGAAAAGTGTGAAGCCCTGTCGGGTTTTTATAGCTGTCTGTGTCCCCATTGGAAGATTTCCCATCAGCGCCTGTTCTGGTGACAATTGTAACATTTGGAATTTCTCATTGTTTTCTCTTCCAGGTGACAATGGTCATCAGATCAAATGGAGAGGTTATGTCTCCTTTAGTGAGGGCACACATGGCAATAAAAGCCTGACATTCTAAGTCTGTCACATTCTCGAAAAAAAAAAAAAAAAATATATTGACTTTGGATACATTTAATTTCTAAAGAACACCAGATGTAAATTGCGCCATATCCCATGGTTGCCGGTCTCATGAATGGTTGTACTACCTAGTTGTTAGGGGTGGACCAGATCACTGAAGGTGGTCACTATTTGCTCTTCAAGAGGTTGAAGATGGCACGTACACAGTTGAGGTTGCCTGCTTTAGGATTTAAGTGGCAATTTAAACACTTCTGTGTTTGTAGGTTTACTTTAATTAAAGTTAATACATGTTTGGAGCTCTCAATATTTTGAATAATTTGTTGTGTGACTATGAGGGGTTACACTTGGGACAGAGGAGTAGTATGGCAGTGCCAAACAGATAGGCCATCCTGGCCTATTTTGGTTCCTCTTTCTTGTAGCCTTTGACAGGAGGCTAAATGTGGCCTTGTCATACTCTTGGGTCCAACTCTTGCTGAAGAGTAGAGGCCAATGTCCCGTTCTTCCAACCACAGAAAACCTATTGTTATATATCGTCTGAGATTTATGTTGCTTCCAACTAGGGAAAGAGCACCTACACATTTTAAAACTGGAACATGAAATATTTCTAGAAATAAAACACTTTTTCATGGTAATGTGGGGAAGGATCATAACTTCTGTTCCTATGGCTGTTTATGTGGTGAATAGGAGAATTTTGAGTTGACGTTTAGGTATGGTTTTGTACATAGTTATATTGGTCCTGTTTTTAATCAATGAAAGTTTGTATGTGCCATACTTGTTGGATCCTTGTGGAACTTGGAAATCACAATTTTGAAATTCAGCTTCAAGTCTAACTATACACATTTTAAAATATGATTCTATGATCTAATTTAGCATCAGATTGGCTTTATTACCCAACCCCTCCCCTATACAGGTATACCCCACTTTTAAGTACACAATGGGGTTTATTTACTAAAGCTGGAAAGTGCAAAAGTACTGGCTTTTCTTTGGTCTCATACCATTCTGTTCAGAGCCAGGAGTCAAACAAACTCTTGAGCATGGCGGAGCATGCAACTCACTCAAGTAACAGTGCTGGGCCCAACAGAGCTGTCCATAGTTCTTTGTAATTTACAATTCCAGATTCAATTGTATGTTTGGTCAATTACTGGACAGCATTCAATAAGAGAACCTAAAACCTGCTACCTTCGTTATCTGTACATTCATAGTCTGCCAGCACAAGGTGCTAAAGGAAGGTGGTAACCTCTGTCTGTTACGGCCTTCTCAACCAGGGTTCCTCCAGAGGTTCCTTGAGCAATTTCTGTCTTTTAGAATCGTAACCACTGAAAACAATGATCTTTTTGGCTAAGGGAGGGCATTCTCCCCTTTTTGGCCACCAGTATACACAGCATTCTTTTAATGATCACCAGTGTAATGGGGCCCTTCTTCAACAGACCATCAGTGTAAGGTGGGCTGTTATCCCACTGACCGCCAATGTAAGGCGGGCTGTTATCCCCCTGACCGCCAATGTAAGGCGGGCTGTTATCCCCCTGACCGCCAATGTAAGACGGGCTGTTATCCCACTGACCGCCAATGTAAGACGGGCTGTTATCCCACTGACCGCCAATGTAAGGCGGGCTGTTATCCCCCTGACCGCCAATGTAAGGCGGGCTGTTATCCCCCTGACCGCCAATGTAAGGCGGGCTGTTATCCCACTGACCGCCAATGTAAGGCGGGCTGTTATCCCACTGACCGCCAATGTAAGGCGGGCTGTTATCCCCCTGACCGCCAATGTAAGGCGGGCTGTTATCCCCCTGACCGCCAATGTAAGACGGGCTGTTATCCCACTGACCGCCAATGTAAGGCGGGCTGTTATCCCACTGACCACCAATGTAAGGCGGGCTGTTATCACACTGACCGCCAATGTAAGGTGGACTTTTTCCCACTGACCATCACTCCCCATGTAAACACAGATATATGAACTGTATCATTATCTACAATGGTACATACCAGTATTCTTGGTTTACATGTAGTGTGAGCTGTGTTGTTGCGGGATGTGTACCAGTCTAATTGGATTTCCTCGTCACCTGCCCAGCTCTTGGGTACAAAGCTTATTACACCGCCGTACAAAGCACTCCAATCCCATCAAGACATATTGACAAAGCCAGGGTAGGAAATCCCTTCTTTACATTTGATATGCTCATAGGTACATGCACTTATGGCCATTTATTTATATAGTTTTTCCTCTAAATGGACTATTTTAGTCTATTCAAAGAAAAGGCTATATGAATAAATTGGCCTTAAATGCATGAATCAAATAGCAATTTGATTGTGTGGATAACCTGTCACATTCAGGCTAGAGAAATCCTCCAGTCTGAGACATTCTGTATTTTTACACCTGACTAGATAGTTTTGACTTTTTAGATTTCAATTTTTTTTTTTTTTTTTTCATTTTAGCTAGGGAACGGATATCATAGCCCATTGGGGAGATTTCCCTTCACTTCCTGTCCTATAGACACCACAACAGGAAGTAGGCAGTAATCTTTCCAAAGTGAAGGAAATCCCCTCTTAGACATTTGTCACAAGAACAAGTGTCTGATGAAAGATTTTTCCTCTGTTCCTGTTTGGTGACAACTCAAAATTGTGATTTCCCCTCACTTTATGTCCCAGGATTAGTAAACAGGGGAATCTTTCGTGACTTTTAGGTAGATCTCCCATTCTTTCCTATGTGAACATCTTAAAACTCTGGGGCTTGAGGTTAGTGTAGTCATATTTGTGCACTTGCAACCGGAACAGTTTAGTATTGTTCGTGATACTTTTTCTATTTGTACTAACATCCTAATTTTCAGGACAAGCTTTCGGAGTGTGTCCATTTATTCAAGGTCCAAGCAAACCAAAGGTCCAGGTCCAGGAAATGTGAAAACTCCTCCTTGTTGTGGGCTGTGCACACACGGCAGAGGTTAACGGCTTGTTTAGTCTAAGGGAGAGAAAAGGCCCTTTTACTTACCTGATCCTCTGCTCTTCCAGCAGATGGCGTTCCCCAATGCTCTGGTAGTGGACTATCCCTTGGCGTCATCACATCCAGTGCAGGTCTATGGAACCTTGATGACGTCATGACATTAGACCACTGGAGCATGGGGGAGAAGATGCTGCTGGGACTGGATCTTCTTCTTTTTTATGTCCTCTAGACATAAAAAAGCTAATAAAGCTTGCAGTATAATGTAGACAAAAACTCACCCAAGCTTTACCGCCCAATTGTAGAGTAATGAGCTGAATATTGGGGCTCAGGCTTGTTGTATCCCATAAACCTCAAAATAGCAAGAAATGCCGGCAACACCATTGCTTTTTCTTACAAATATTTTAGTTGGCACTAACAGCAGTGCTACATCTAAAGTGCTAACGCGTTTCGTCCAAAGCCTTCCTTATAGCAAAGCTTGCAGTATGGGTGCAGGCCCACTGCAAGGGGGAATTGTCAAGTTTTCAGGAGTTGGGCTTTAAGTGCCCCGTATTTTTGCTTGAACATGGTAGGCTGGTGATGGTCTTGGATTAGGGTGACACAACATGGGAGAACTAGGAGCACACACCTGTGTGCATTCCTACTTGACAAGTCTTGTCAAACTGACAGCTTAGGTATAGCTTCTTAGACCCCCATACACACTATTAGATTTTCTTTTGTCTTCAGATTTACCAAAACCATATAATATGAGGTCAAACCTTAAGGGTTTCAATTTGTATCCAATCAGGCAGGCCCCTGCACTACATGGTTTTGGTAAATCTGAAGACAAAGATCTGTAGAAAATGTAGTGTATGGGGTCTTAGTCAAGTTAATTGACTTTTAAAAATCTGATCTGAGCGCCCAGGCTCTGGTCTGGTCACACAGGGGTTAAAACTGATATTTGGGTTACAGATGGATGCTGGTGGGCTGAATGAGCTTTTTGAAGGCCCCGGTGTGGATCCTAATCCTTGCATCCTCATTCAGGTGGAATCTCGTTGCTATAAATGGTTGGGGAACATGAAGTCAACCTCATACTGACTGTTGGAGGTGGGCAGAGCCGATGTTCTGTCAAAAATAGTCCGTCTATCGAATAGTGTCCGGGGCGTACTGCGCAGGCGCAGCGCTTGCGCAGTACGGAGGACAAGGCGATTCGGAAAATCTCGGAAGATGAACGTGCCTTGTCGCCGTGAGTCGAGGTGCAAGCCCCACCATCCAAGTGGACATAGGGTTACACAAAGTTAGAGGGCCCCTCGCGGGCTCGCTTTGCTCGCCATGCTTCAGGCACGGCCTCGCTGCGCTTGGCTGTTTTTTATTCTAACTCTATGTCCACTTGGATGGTGGGGCTTAAACCTGGACTCACAGCGCAGGCGCCGTTCATCTTCGGCTATTTTCGGAATCTGCTTGTCCTGTTTACTGCGCATGCGGACAGTATCCGATGGGGGACACTATCAAACAGGACACCGGGAACCCCCTGACAGATGAGAGAAGGCATCGGGGGATCTCAGTTTTGGGGGGACCAGTGCCTCAAATATCATTTTTTTTTTTTTTTTTTCTCTGAGAACAGGAAAGAGTTGTCTGTCACAAGTTACAACATAAAGCTGATGTAAAGAGGATAAATTGAAAACACATGTGGATGAGCTGAGGATGTACAGGACGATGTGGCGGTGGGGGGAGGGGGTCGTCTTGGCAGATCTAGGCTGTGAGTCAGTAACACAAGGCAGAGGCCTCATTGCTGTTCTCAGAGGTGTCACCAGAGACCGCACTAATTGCTGTGTTTAGTACATCTCTAAGGCCTCCTGCACCACTGACACAGCCGCAGGGAACCGCGCGAGAGCTCGCCAACACTTCGCTCATTATTTACTCCTTGCTAAGTTACATAGCAACACCCTGAATATATACTGACAACGCTTCGTTTTTTTTTTTCATACTTTTTGGATCTACTTGTCCTAAAATACAAATATAGGGAGTGATCCTTTGAGTGATAGCGGCCTATTGCTGAGATTGTGATCCATGACTTTTGCTATATACAAGGCATTCATACACAGTTTGGCATGGAACTCGGCATGCAGCCAGCCAATCAGTATCAGGGCATGAAATGTGTGAATGTTTGATCCTTCTGGTTAAAATAGATGTGCCATGGTTTCAGGGGCCGACTGACAACTCATGGGGCCCCCGGGCAATAGGAGATTATGGGGGCCCCAGACAATCAGAGGTTATGGGGCCACACAGTATACAACCACACAGTATACACACACACAGTATACAACCACACAGTATCATGTACACACAGTATACACAGACATGTTTCTATTGGCTGAGAAGGTACAGGAGAGGTGGGGCAGCTATAATCTCGGGATTTTTAGACCAAAACGATGTCGGTAAGGGACATTTCAGAAACAGACTGTCCCTGGTTTTACTGAGGCTGGCAACCCTGATGGGGCCCCCTAGTGGCCTGGGGCCCTCGGAAGTGCCCGGGTGGCCGAATGGTCAGTCTGCCCCTGCATGGTTTTGCCATTGATGCATTTTCACTTAAAGCCAAACAGCCCCATTCGGAGGTGAAACAGGTTCTCTTCATGGTAGCTGCACCGCCATACTTGCTTTGCTCCACTCCCCTGCCATTCCGTTCACCCGCAGGGAGCAGAAATATGTACCAGTGTGCTCAACTTAAAGAATTAAAAAAAATAAAAAATGTACCAGGTACTGGAGGTGCATGCAACGCATTCCCCATCCTCCCATGTGACAGTGCTGCTGCTTGCTGATTGGCTACTCCGGCACAACGAGGGAGCGAAGGTAACTAAAGCATAAATTGCTGGTGGGGCCACCATTAAAGTGAACCTTTTGCTTCACCCTGCTAGGCCATCTAAATTGCCTTGTATGACTGCAAGAGCTTTTTTTTTATTTAAAGCTCTCCAGGATAAGGAAATCTTGTCTAAATCCAAGAGTCATGTGTATTCCTATTGAACCTTGGTGTGCTTTTGTGTATTTCTTCGAGATCTGTGCAGTGATCCATTGTGACACTTTACTGGTCATAAAGACCCATCACTGCTGCTCTCTCTCCATGTGCAAGGTGATTGGTCTTGTCTCCGCCCCCTCCTGTAGTTTTGTGGCACATCCAATTTTTTTTTAACATTTTTTGGTATGTTTTAGGAAAATGTAAGTGGGCCATTAGAAAGTAAGGAAAATGTAATTGGGCCATTAGAAAGTAAGGAAAATGTAATTGGGCCATTAGAAAGTAAGGAAAATGTAATTGGGCCATTAGAAAGTAACCACATCCTTAGTGAAGAGGCTGTTCCCTGCCAGCATGGTGCAGATGTAGCAACCTCTAATGTGCTACTAGTGTTATCAGAGGTAAATTTAACTTATGACTCATGGTAAGTAGTGTGAGTCAAATTGGGTCAGGTTACTACAGCCAGGTCAGGCTGGATGGCTATACAGAGGCGGGTCTCTGGTACCTCCCCCTGGATCTAGAAGTTTGGAGAAGCTTCTAGAAGTTAGTGGGCGGAGGCCAGGAGGTTCTGCTCTGCATACTTGAGGGAGCCTGGCCAATTCCCCAGGCAGAGGGCCTGGCATGGTGGTTGGGTCAGCCCTTAAATATGGTGGAGCCATGCCTGCAGGAGAGTTGGGTGGAAGATGGAGTACTGAGGAGGCTGTCGGTGGCCTAGGAGGGGCCCCCTAGGTTTGTGGGGGCTGGGCTCACGCTGGCTGATGAGAACTCTTTCAGCATCCGGTTTGAGAAGGAATCTTACCTCAGAGCAGCGGGGAGCAAGGAGGACAGAGTGAGAACATCAGCACACCCCAGGATTCACAAGGGGAGAGACTACCACATGTAGCAAGCTTTCAGAAGAACAGCGCTGCGATTAACCTTTTCTATCCCTTACCCTGGGAGATCTTCGGAGCAGCCAGGTGGGCTGGTAGACTGCTTGTGACTGCTTGTGCTTAATCATTACTGATTAAGCACAAGATGGATGTGTGAAACGCGTCTACGTGACCACAGTTTGGTGTCTTTGGTGTTATCTTTGTGAAACAAAATAAAAGGCAAACACCAAAGACACCAAATTGTGGTCACGTAGACGCGTTTCACACATCCATCTTGTGCTTAATCAGTAATGATTAAGCACAAGATGGATGTGTGAAACGCATCTATGTGATTACATTTTGGTGTCTTTGTGAAACAAAATAAAAGGCAACCGAAAGTTCTGGATGTGCAGCCATTTTTCTTCTTTCCAAGTTTCCCACAGAGGCGGGCCGGGGCTAGCACTCTGCAAGATACTCCAATCAGCCTTATCCTTATACACCTGGATCAGCGGTTCTTTTTCTTATATACTCCTGCATGCAGTTTACAACATATTGTGCTATTTTTCTAAAGGGGACTGAGAGCTCCTAGTCCTCAAGAGACTTTGCCACTGAACTTTAAGGGTGTTTGGGAAGGAGAACAGTCCAGGCTCCTGATTTTTGTACAGAGGAAGGAAGTGTCCCCATTGGGTATCTCATAACCCCCCCCCCCCCTAATAAAAACAACAAGCCCAGAGACTGGCTTCTTGTGTGCGGATGCAAGTGAAAAATGCATATTGCCTGGCTGTGCAAGAACAGAGGAGCCAGTTACCAGCAGATAGTGCTACACAGATAAGGACCCTTTTTTCTCTTTGTGTAAGCAGTGGTCTCTCTGAAGAGGTCCAATGCCTACTGTTATGTCAGAGCTAAAACTCCGAAAACAGACGTGAGCTTTACTGATTGCATAGTTGTAGGCCTGACTCAGAAAGGTGTCAGACCACTGCAGAGAGGCCACTGCTTCCACTCAGGGAGCAGGGGGTTCTTCTGCAGCTTGCCAGGCTTTTCTAAAGAAAACTGCCTGTAAGATTTGGTTTTGGGGGACTTGGAATTAATTTAGTGGATTTAAATTGAACATTCAATTGCGATGCCCAGCCATGACAGCCAGCCTGCCCAGGGCACCAAAGGCCACGTGACACATGGTAGCCGTGGTCCTGCAGGCTTTCCCTAGTGATGTGACATGAGGTTGGAGGAATAGTGGTTTGCAGTAAGCTGAGCGTAGAGTTCAGTTCCAGGAAGTTGTGTTATGTCTAATGCTTGCATCCTGTGTGTGCCCCGGGGGAGGAGGGTTATAGACTGTGAGGCCTGCAGTCAATAGAGCAGAAGGGAGGGGAAGTGTCTTTCCAAACTCAAGAGCCGCAGCAGCAGCAGCAGTGCTGAGAGTGGTCCGCAGCTGGAAGCCCCCTGTAGATGTGAGTGAGTTCCTGCGCTCCTTTTTATCCGTCTCCTCCGCTTCCTCTCTCCTGCAACTTCTTATCGCCCGCTTTTCCTATTCCTCTGCGATCTTCCTGCGGCAGATGGGATGGCAGGCAGGAGTCGATGCTTCCCACCGGTTATTTTTATCCTACTGCCATCTGTGTGCCAAGATCTCCTATAATGAGGGGAGGCCTGGGTGCGCTCAGTGCTGCTGACAGCTCCAAGGTGTGAGAACCAGGTATATATAGAAAGATGGGCATGGGAGAACCAGGTTTATATAGAAAGATGGGCATGGGCAGAACCAGGTTTATATAGAAAGGTGGGCATGGGGAGAACCAGGTATATATAGAAAGATGGGCATGGGAGAACCAGGTATATTATATAGAAAGATGGGTGTGGGGAGAACCAGGTATATATAGAAAGATGGGCGTGGGGAGAACCAGGTATATATAGAAAGATGGGCATGGGGAGAACCAGGTATATATAGAAAGATGGGCATGGGGAGAACCAGGTATATATAGAAAGATGGGCATGGAGAGAACCAGGTATATATAGAAAGATGGGCATGGGGAGAACCAGGTATATATAGAAAGATGGGCATGGGCAGAACCAGGTATATATAGAAAGATGGGCATGGGGAGAACCAGGTATATATAGAAAGATGGGCATGGGGAGAACCAGGTATATATAGAAAGATGGGCATGGGGAGAACCAGGTATATATAGAAAGATGGGCATGGGGAGAACCAGGTATATGTATAAAGATGGGCATGGGGAGAACCAGGTATATATAGAAAGATGGGCATGGGGAGAACCAGGTATATATAGAAAGATGGGCATGGGAGAACCAGGTATATATAGAAAGATGGGCATGGGGAGAACCAGGTATATATAGAAAGATGGGCATGGGGAGAACCAGGTATATATAGAAAGATGGGCATGGGGAGAACCAGGTATATATAGAAAGATGGGCATGGGGAGAACCAGTTATATATAGAAAGATGGGCATGGAGAGAACCAGGTATATATAGAAAGATGGGCATGGGGAGAACCAGGTATATATAGAAAGATGGGCATGGAGAGAACCAGGTATATATAGAAAGATGGGCATGGAGAGAACCAGGTATATATAGAAAGATGGGCATGGGGAGAACCAGTTATATATAGAAAGATGGGCATGGAGAGAACCAGGTATATATAGAAAGATGGGCATGGGGAGAACCAGGTATATATAGAAAGATGGGCATGGAGAGAACCAGGTATATATAGAAAGATGGGCATGGAGAGAACCAGGTATATATAGAAAGATGGGCATGGGGAGAACCAGGTATATATAGAAAGATGGGCGTGGGGAGAACCAGGTATATAAAGAAAGATGGGCATGGGGAGAACCGGGTATATATAGAAAGATGGGCATGGGGAGAACCGGGTATATATAGAAAGGTGGGCATGGGGAGGGAGAACCAGGTATATATAGAAAGGTGGGCATGGGGAGGGAGAACCAGGTGTGTATATATAGAAAGATGGGCATGGGGAGGGAGGTGGGGGGAGAACCAGGTATATATAGAAAGATGGGGAGGGAGAACCAGGTGTATATAGAAAGATGGGCATGGAGAGAACCAGGTATATATAGAAAGATGGGCATGGGGAGAACCAGGTATATATAGAAAGATGGGCATGGGGAGAACCAGTTATATATAGAAAGATGGGCATGGAGAGAACCAGGTATATATAGAAAGATGGGCATGGGGAGAACCAGGTATATATAGAAAGATGGGCATGGAGAGAACCAGGTATATATAGAAAGATGGGCATGGGGAGAACCAGGTATATATAGAAAGATGGGCATGGGGAGAACCAGTTATATATAGAAAGATGGGCATGGAGAGAACCAGGTATATATAGAAAGATGGGCATGGGGAGAACCAGGTATATATAGAAAGATGGGCATGGAGAGAACCAGGTATATATAGAAAGATGGGCATGGAGAGAACCAGGTATATATAGAAAGATGGGCATGGGGAGAACCAGGTATATATAGAAAGATGGGCGTGGGGAGAACCAGGTATATACAGAAAGATGGGCATGGGGAGAACCGGGTATATATAGAAAGATGGGCATGGGGAGAACCGGGTATATATAGAAAGGTGGGCATGGGGAGGGAGAACCAGGTATATATAGAAAGGTGGGCATGGGGAGGGAGAACCAGGTGTGTATATATAGAAAGATGGGCATGGGGAGGGAGGTGGGGGGAGAACCAGGTATATATAGAAAGATGGGGAGGGAGAACCAGGTGTATATAGAAAGATGGGCATGGGGAGGAGTTGGGGGGGGGGGGGAGCACTAGAGCAAGAGGTTTCTTCTATAGCAACCAGTTGGGTTCCTTCTATCATTTTACCATCTCCATGAGAAATAGAGAACAAGAAATCCAATCAATTGCTATAGGTACCAGATCCAGTCTTCCTTCATCTTTAACCACTTCAGCCCCGGAAGGATTTACCCCTTTAACTGACAATTGCGCGGTCCTGCGACGTTGTACCCAAACAAAATTAACATCCTTTTATCCCCACAAATAGAGCTTTCTTTTGGTGGTATTTGATCACCTCTGCGGTTTTCATTTTTTGCGCTATTAACAAAAAAAGAGCGACAATTTTGAAGAAAAAAAAAGCAATATTTATTTACTTTTTGCTATAATAGCCCCAAAAAATATATATAAAAAAAAAGTTTCTTCCTCAGTTTAGGCCGATATGTATTCTTCTACATATTTTTGGTAAAAAAAAAGCAATACACAATACGCGTATATTGATTGATTGGTTTGCGCAAAAGTTATAGCGTCTACAGGGGATAGATTTATGGCTTTTTTTTATTACTATTTTTTTTTTTACAAGTAATGGCGGCGATCTGCGTGTTTTTTTTTAAATTTTTATATTTTTTTTTCTCGGGACCGTGACATTGCGGCAGGCAGATTGGACACTTTTTTGAAACCATTTTTGGACCAGTGACATTTATATAGCGATTAGAGCTAAAAATGATATTACTATATAAATGTCACTAACAGGGAAGGGGTCAACACTAGGGGGCGATCAAGGGGTTAAGTGTGTTCCCTCTGTGTGTTTCTAACTGTGGGGCAATAGGACTGACTGGGGGAGGAGACCGATCGCTGCTATTAAGTTAGTGGAACAGGACTAGCAGTCCATTGTTCTGTGTGATTAGGGCAAAATTGAATGTTCTCCATCAATATTCTCTGCAATTTGAAAGCGTGCTCATGGAAAATAGCACATTATGGCCATTAGATGGCGGTGAGGAGCATACGCTTTACCAATGATACTCAGCACCATCTAGTGGCCATAATGCAGTATTTTCTCCAGTCACACATTCAAAATTGAAAGAATATAGCTGGAGAACATTTTGGTTTTGCCAATATATCTGCACATAATGAATTTAAGTGGAATCTCAATTTTTTTTTTTCTATAACTAAATCCCTAAGAGTTAGCTGTCCTAGTATGCTGGGAATTGTAGTTGCTGGAGAGTCTCGGGTTACATACAGCCACCTTCACAATTAGCCGCCATATTGTGCATGGTGTGCTGGGAATTGTGGTTTCTGGAGAGTCTCAGGTTACATACAATCACCTATACTATGTCCCTGCTGGGGAGATTCGCCTTCCTTATTTTTATTTTTTGTCATGGTGACCAGTGTCCACAGTACAGGAAATTTTAACATTTGTTATAGTTGTATCAGAACAGTAATAAAGGGGAAATTTTCCAATGCGGACAGCTGCCTAAAAGGGGGTTTTACTTTACTTTGGAGAAATTTCCACCCACTTCCTGTTGTGTCACAGGGAAGAATGCTCCCTTAGGGGACACAAAATGCGCAAAAAAAAAAAAAAAAAAAAAAGATTGTCTACAAATACCTACAACAGGGAGACGTTTTTCTGGCTGCTATTGCTATCCTATCTCCCTGTAAAAAGCAATTTGCCTGTTATTCTGATCCCGTGGCTTCAATCAAGTCACAAGGTTTTGGCAAATGAAGGCAGACATCTAATAGAAGGTGGTCAGTGCTGGCTGTCTATGTATTTCTTTAATCACTAAATGATGGGTTGGCCTTTTTTTGGCTCAGATTGCTGAGTAGTCAGTGGCTAGTGCGGTTCTGGGTACAGAACGCGTCTCAAGCTTGGAAAGATGAAATTCGGATCACGTGCGAAGCTCTCCTCCACGTCTCACCATGGCGGTTATCTGATGGTGGTGGAGGCGATACGCTGGTGTGATGCACATGGTTGCATTTGTACTGAAAGTGTAGTGTGTGTGTGTGTGTAAGTCATTTTCAAGTGATGTAACACCTTCTGAATCTTGGCAGTTTGCGGTTTGACTATTACACAACAGAGAGGACACCAACAGCAGCACTGGTCACGTGAATCCTCCAGCATATAGGAACCTTTGTTATTCAATCATGCAGTATTTTTATTAGCATGGCCTTGAGGCCCTTTCACACTGATCAGTTTTTCTTGCCTTACCAAATGTGTAAGAAAAATGCGGAGGTCCACCCAAAAGTGTAACTTCCGCTTTAATGTATCCTGACCCCCTGACATGCCACATTTGGCATGTCATTTTTTTTTTGAGGGGAGCGGGTACCTAGTTTTCACAGGTAACCAGCTCCCACTTCCGCTTAGGTGACTCCTCCTCTCCCCCTCCTCTCCCTGCAACCTTCTGGGTTGCAGGTCGTCACAGGTCACAGGTCCCAGAAGATTGCTCAGCCATTCAAGATGCGCAGCACAAATTGCGCATGCGCAGAGGGTTTCACGCATGCGCAGCGCGCCCCCGGCTGTGAAGCCACAAACTGTCACAGCCAGGCGCCCACACTTGTAATGCAGGCACCACGGACAGACGGGAGAGAGAACGGAGGCTTCGGGCAGCCGCATCGCTGGTAGGTGGGATAGGTGAGTGGCTGTTTATTAAAAGTCAGCAGCTACACTTTTTGTACCTGCTGACTTTTTTTTAATAAACATGGGTCCAGCTGGAACTCCACTTAAGGCTGTGTTCCCACTATATCTTCGCATGCGGCTCACAGGAGGGTGTCCGGTGCGTCTTGGTTCACTGTTCCAGATCCAATTTCAGCACAAATTTTTGGCTGAATTCGGACCTGAAAACAGACCAAAAGACGCACAGGGCTCCCATACAAATTTGCTCCGGAGCCGCAGCGGAGATATGTGAACCGGCTCCATAGAGAGTCAGTCAAAATCTCCTGTATTCCAATTAGCAGTGTGAACCAGCCTTAAGTCTTATGGAGTGATTCGCACCGGTCAATTGCATTCCAGTTACGTTTTTAACCTCAGACCCACACGTTGAAAGACGGCTACAGCACGGTTCTCTCATTACAGGAGGATGTCCATGGACATGCCCATCAGTGCTGCCTATATGTGCAGCCTCATCAGTTCCCATCAGTGCAGCCCCATCAGCGGACAGAGGACAGCCTCATCAGTTCCCATCAGTGCAGCCTCATCAGTTCCCATCAGTGCAGCCTCATCAGTTCCCATCAGTGCAGCCTCATCAGTTCCCATCAGTGCAGCCTCATCAGTTCCCATCAGTGCAGCCTCATCAGTTCCCATCAGTGCAGCCTCATCTGTGCCCATCAGTGCAGCCCCATCTGTGCCCATCAGTGCAGCCCCATCTGTGCCCATCAGTGCAGCCTCATCTGTTCCCATTAGCCTCATCAGCGCACATCCGTGATAAAGAAAAATTACTTATTTGCAAAGTTTTATAACAAACAAAGGAAAACATCTTTTTCAAAATTTTCGGCCTCTTTTTTTTTTTGTTTTTAGCAACAAAAAAATAAAAAAAACAGCAGTGATTAAATACCACCAAAAGAAAGCGCCATCTGTCTCAAAATTTAAAAAAAAAAACGACATGGAGAACGGAGAACGCATCAAAAACACGACACAACGCATCAAAAATGCACCCACGGCAGTGTCATAAATGTATATGCTGTTTGATATACTCCATTATTTCCCATTAAAATTCTTGGCGCTGTTTTTTTTTTTTTTTTCTTTTAAAAATGTATATGCGTTTTTGTAACAGAACAGTGTGAAAGCCGCCTTGGGCAAGCTTTAGGCCTCATGCACACTGGACGTTAAAATAACGTTATAAAAACGCAAGTAGCTTTGCAGTGAGTTTTTTTTCATTGTTTTTGCAATAGCGATTTTTAGCGCATTTTTAGTGAGTGTGTGTGTATGTATGTATGTATGTATGTATGTATGTATGTATGTATGTATATATATATATATATATTTTTTTCAATGAATCAAAATGTGATGAGCCACGTTTTTGAGCATAGATCGTTTTTATCGTTTTTACAGCTGAAAAACTCTCAAAACCCACTAGTTTTTTTATTTTTATGGACACATAGGATAACATGATGGGGAGTTTATTGACTGTACAAAAAAAAAAAAGCCCAAAACAGCAGCTGTAAAAACATCAAAAAAGCGTACAGTGTGCGTGGGGCCTTACTTTTGTGTACAGAGCTGCAATCATTTCCTGATAAACAGAGCGAACGTTTTTTTTATTTTTATTAAAGTGGTGTAGTGGGTAGCACTCTTTCCTAGCAGTAAAAAAGTGTCGCTGGTTCGAATCCCAACCACGACACCACCTGCCTGGAGTTTGCATGTTCTCCCTGTGCCTGCGTGGGTTTCCTCCGGGTACTCCGGTTTCCTCCCACACTCCAAAGACATGCTGGTAGGTTAATTGGCTTCTGTCTAAATTGGCCCTAGTATATGAATGTGAGTTAGGGACCTTAGATTGTAAGCTCCTTGAGTGTAGGGACTGATGTGAATGTACAATGTATATGTAAATTGACGGCGCTATATAAGTACCTTAAATAAAAATAATAATTACTAAAAACCCTGGCAAGTGAAGCACTAGATATATATAGGATTCCTGGAAATGTTTTGGTGTATCCCCATTGTTCTCATGATCTAATGCAGAGAGATTTACTGATGATAGCGCAGCTTCTCTTTCGTGTATATCCCACAATAAGCTGCTGCTTTTATTATATATTTTTTTTCACATTAGATTTATATAATTTAACTCTATTGTCTTCTTCCCTTTCTTGATGATTTTCTATTGGGAGAATATTTGCTGAAGAATGTATGATCCAAGTCAGTGAGTTGAGGTAGAAAGCAATGTGTGCAGATTCCTTCCACTATCTGGACATGTCTGAATCGGCTGAGTGTCACCATGCATGCTGGTAGAGGTGTCCCCGGGGTGTCCCCGGGGCAGCGGGCAGGTACGGGCCCGTTACCTTTGGAAGATGGCCTTTCTGATGACCCAGCACAGATCTGTAGAGGGGAACAAAGTAACCGTGCAGGAAATAGCAGAAGCCACAGGGTGACAGGAAATTGCAGAGGTGACAAACTCCAAACCTTCACACCCTTCCGTACCACACCACCCCCAATCACTACAGGGTGCCTGTGTTGTGGATGTACTAAAGAGAATACATGTTTATACCCAGAGATCTCATAAATTTGAACCTCATAACGATGTCTTCTCCATTCTTTTGTATTAAAACAAAAAAGAAAAATTTAAATAAAAGAAAAATCCATATCCTAATGGTCCAAACCTGCTACTACTTGTATTTATCTTGTTTGTCTAATATGATCGCACATATCGAGTGCTTTGCTCTCAGTTTCAATTCCATCACCTTCTTCCTTTGGAATACAATCTTAAAGGCTGCAATAAAACATTAATGGGTACCAGCACACACGTCTTCACTTTCCACAAGCACCCGATGCTCACCTCTCTATTTATTTATCCCATTCCATGAGTGGGTTGCTAGTACAAGTCTAATGTAATATAGCACACATTGGAGGAGATTTACTAAAACTGGTGCACACAGAGTCTGGTGCAGTTCTGCATGCTAACCAATCGGCTTCCAGGTTTTATTGTCATAGCTTAAAGTGTTTGTTAACCCCAAAAAAATATATACAGATCCTGGTCCCCAGTGCTTGTGCTGTGTAATCTGCCCCCCTCTAAACTATAGGAAAAAACCTCCCTGAACCTGGCACTTCCTGTATCCCCTCTCTGTACTGACCACGAAAATCAGGGCTGCCCACCCTGTATCACTGTGGTCAGAGTATGTCCCTGAATCGTATGCTGCTGTCCACCTGCTCTGCTCTCCTCTCCTCTCCCCCTCCCTCACCTCCTTCTTCCTGCCTGTCATCTCCCTCATTGTGTCTGTCTCCAGCCCGGCCCGGCCCAGTCCGGCCCGGCCCAGTCCAGCCCGGCCCAGTCCAGCCCGGCCCAGTCCAGCCCAGCCCTGCCCCCCCTGCCCTCCCCCCGCTACTATTATTGTAAAATAAAACCCCTAAAATTGCCAGCCCTTCTATTAGTTATATTGGTGTAGTGTGGCTTCTCTCTCATCTTTCCTTGACTCTTTCTTGGGCTGGGGTAATAGGTGGTGGTCTCATATTGGTGCAAATCTTTTATATTGGTGTAGTGTGGCTTCTCTTGCCTCTTCTTCTCTAGGTTCTCTTTCTGGGGCTGGAGTGATGGGTTGTGGTCTCATATTGGTGCAGTCATATATATTGGATTAATGTGGCTTCTCTCTCCTCTTCTCTTGGTTCTCTCTCAGGCTGGAGACATGGGTTGTAGTCTCATATGGGTGCAATATTACATTGGTGTAGTGTGGTTCTTGCTTCTCTCCCTCTCTTTCAGGCCGGAGTGATGGGTTGTGGTCTTATATTGGTGTAGTATGGCTTCTCTCTACTCTTCTCTTGGTTCTCTACCTCAGGCCAGAGTGATGGGTTGTGGTCTTGGTGTAGTATGGCTTCTCTCTACTCTTCTCTTGGTTCTCTCCCTCAGGCTGGAGTGATGGGTTGTGGTCTTGGTGTAGTATGGCTTCTCTCTACTCTTCTCTTGGTTCTCTACCTCAGGCCAGAGTGATGGGTTGTGGTCTTGGTGTAGTATGGCTTCTCTCTACTCTTCTCTTGGTTCTCTCCCTCAGGCTGGAGTGATGGGTTGTGGTCTTATATTGGTGTAGTATGGCTTCTCTCTTCTCTTGGTTCTCTACCTCAGGCCAGAGTGATGGGTTGTGGTCTTGGTGTAGTATGGCTTCTCTCTACTCTTCTCTTGGTTCTCTCCCTCAGGCTGGAGGGATGGGTTGTGGTCCTATATATTGGTGCAGTCTTATATTGGTGTAGTGTGGCTTCTCTCTACTCTTCTCTTGGTTTTCTCTCAGGCTGGAGTGATGGATTGTCGTCTCATATTGGTGCAGTGTGTCTTCTTTAGGTGTTGGATACATTCAAATCCTTCCTCTCCTCTCTTTACAGATGAGAATAAAATAAACCTGAACCACCCAGGAGCAGCCATCCAGCCAGAGATGTTTCAAGCTAAAATTCCAACCACGACTGCCGCAGGCCATGTAAGTTCAGCTCAGTGACTAAGGCTCTGTAGATGTTTTTTTTTTTTCTGGCTAAGTGGAAATTCCGAATCCTGGAAAATGCAGCTCACAATGACCGCACTGTTCTGTCACTGTTTTATGGACTCTTATGGGAATGTAAAGTTTACACATCAGAGAAAATACGTCATGTAAGGCAGATGTCACACAGAGGCCTTGGCCAGTGAATACATTAGTTATGGGCAGAAAGAAACCGAGTTAAAGGAAACTTGTACTTAAATATATGTGGGTGGACTGCTCTTTCGGGAAAATGCTAGTTCCCTGGCTTAATACCTTCTGAGTCATCGATCTGAACCAATGTGACCATGCGGAATGTTGGAGAAAAGTCAGTTTGCATATTAATTGCCGGTCAGATAATGCAAAGTGTATAAGCACAGCCGCATCCGTTTCCATCTTTCTCACATGACAGGCCCACTTTAAAGGGAGGGTGTCCAAGAAAAAAAAGGAATTCCTTGCATGCTTGTGAGCATGTCCCATCTACAACTTCTGCTGCCACCTTAAAGCGGAAGTAAACCCATCGATTTAACAGTCTAAAAAAAAAAAGGCATGCCGTGAATGCTAACTGCACATTGGCTGTGCTCTCAACCAAACAGTCAAACCATCCAATGGCTGGTGTCATAACGGATCACATGTGCAGCACTGTGGCAGTTGAAGATTAAACAGAGGCAAAGATGGCAGCTTCCTTGGCTGAAAACGATAGGGGGGTTTACTTCCACTTTAAACAAACAATGGCCCCTGACTGCTCTATGACTAGTCCAGCCATAGGGAGTTGGTGAATGCAAGCAAGGCACCATACTGAAGGATTAGACCCATAGAAAGCAATCTGGCCGTAACGCAATTAAATGTTGTTCTCCAATAATGATTGGTCTGACCAGTCATAGTCTGTAGGGTTCAATATGGAGTTGGCCCACCCTTTGCAGCTATAACAGCTTCAACTCTTCTGGGAAGGCTGTCCACAAGGTTTAGGAGTGTGTCTATGGGAATGTCTGATCATTCTTCTAGAAGCGCATTTGTGAGGTCAGGCACTGTTGGGCAAGAAGGACTAGTCTCCGCTCTAATTCATTCCAGATTGAGGTGCAGGCCAGTCGAGTTCCTCCACCCCAAACTTGCTCATCCATTTCTTTATGGACCTTGCTTTGTGCACTGGTCCAAATCATTTGGTGGAGGGGGGATTATGGTGTGGGGTTGTTTTTCAGGGGTTGGGCTTTGCCCCTTAGTTCCAGTGAAGGGAACTCTAAGGCCCCTTTCACACGAGGCGGACTCCGCTTCCACGGAGTCCGCCTCTGTCCGCCGGCTCAGCGGGAGATCTCTCCGTTAATCCCTGCTGAACCGGCGGATGACAGGTCCCTCTCTGCTCACTGAGCGGGGAGGGGCTTGCGAGCGCCGCTGGTCTCTATGGAGAGATCGGATGAAAACGGACAGCGTGTCCGTTTTCATCAGATCTCACCAGATCCGATCCGCCAGCGACGGATCTGGACGTAGAGCCATATGTCTGCTTTTGGCGGATCGGACCGGGTCGGATGTCAGTGGACATGTCTCCGCTGACATCCGACGCTCTGAACGGTCCGACCGTGTGAAAGGGGCCTTAAGGCGTCAGCATACCAAGACATTTTGGACAATTTCATGCTCCCAACTTTGTGGAAACAGTGTGGGGATGGCCCCTTCCTGTTCCTACATGACTACGCACCAGTGCAAAAAGCAAGGTCCATAAAGACATGGATGAGCAAGTTTGGGGTGGTGGAACTTGACTGGTCTACACAGAGTCTTGGCCTTCAACCCGAGAACACCTTTGGGATGAATTGGAGTGGAGACTGCGAGCCAGGCCTTCTTGTCCAACATCAGTGCCTGACCTCACAAATGCGCTTCTGGAAGAATGGTCAAACATTCCCATAGACACACTCCTAAACCTTGTGGACATCCTAAACCTTGTGGACAGCCTTCTATCTATCTATCTATATATATACAGTGCCGATCCTGACCTCCCTGGGGCCCTAAGCAAAATTCTGCTAAGGGGCCCTCTACTTGACCCGTGATGCCGTAAGCTTAAATAAACCATTTACCATTGCCACACAGTCACACCTGACACTTCAGTGCTCCCAGAACAATCCTGCCTCCTTTAAACAAAACAGTCAAAGAATAAGTACAACAATATAGAACAGAATGAGGTCCCCAGAGAGCCCCCCTTACATCAGGGTCCTCAGAGAGCCCCCCTTTCATCAGGGTCCTCAGAGAGCCCCCCTTACATCAGGGTCCTCAGAGAGCCCCCCTTACATCAGGGTCCTCAGAGAGCCCCTCCTTACACCAAGGTCCCCAGAGAGCCCCCCTTACACAAGGGTCCCAGACAGCCCCCCTTAAATCAGTGTCCTCAGAGAGTCTCCCCCTACATCAGGGTCCCCAGAGAGCCTCCCCTACATTAGGGTCCCCAGAGAGCCCCCCCCCTTACATCAGGGTCCCCAGAGAGCCTCCCCCTACATTAGGGTCCCCAGAGAGCCCCCCCCCTTACATCAGGGTCCCTAGAGGGCCTCCCCCTACATTAGGGTCCCCAGAGAGCCTCCCCTTACATCAGGATCCCCAGAGAGCCTCCCCTTACATCAGGATCCCCAGAGAGCCTCCCCTTATATCAGGGTCGTCTGAGAGCCCCCCTTTAATCAGTGCCCTCAGAGAGTCTCCCCCTACATCAGGGTCCCCAGAGAGCCTCCCCCTACATTAGATTTCCCAGAGAGCTTCCTCCTTACATCAGAGTCCCCAGAGAGCCTCCCCCTTACATCAGGGTCCCCAGAAAGCCCCTCCTTACATCAGGGTCCCCAGAGAGCCCCCCTTACATCAGTGTCCTCAGAGAGCCCCTCCTTACATCAGGGTCCCCAGTGAGCCTCCCTACTTACATCAGGGTCCCCAGAGGGTATCCCCCTACATCAGGGTCCCCAGAGAGCCTCCCCTTACATCAGGGTCCTCAGAGAGCCTCCACTTACACCAGGGTCCCCAGAGAGCCTCCCCTTACACCAGGCTCCCCATAGAGCCTCCCCTTACATCAGGGTCCTCAGAGAGCCCCCCCTTACATCAGGGTCCTCAGAGAGCCCCCCTTACATCAGGGTCCCCAGAGAGCCCCCCCTTACATCAGGGTCCCCAGAGAGCCCCCCCCTTACATCAGGGTCCCCAGAGAGCCTCCCCCTACATTAGGGTCCCCAGAGAGCCCCCCCCCTTACATCAGGGTCCCTAGAGGGCCTCCCCCTACATTAGGGTCCCCAGAGAGCCTCCCCTTACATCAGGATCCCCAGAGAGCCTCCCCTTACATCAGGATCCCCAGAGAGCCTCCCCTTATATCAGGGTCGTCTGAGAGCCCCCCTTTAATCAGTGCCCTCAGAGAGTCTCCCCCTACATCAGGGTCCCCAGAGAGCCTCCCTACTTACATCAGGGTCCCCAGAGGGTATCCCCTACATCAGGGTCCCCAGAGAGCCTCCCCTTACATCAGGGTCCTCAGAGAGCCTCCACTTACACCAGGGTCCCCAGAGAGCCTCCCCTTACACCAGGCTCCCCAGAGAGCCCCTCCTTACATGAGGGTCCTCAGAGAACCCCTTCTTACATCAGGGTCCCCAGAGAGCCTCCCCTTACATCAGGGTCCTCAGAGAGCCCCTCCTACACCAGGGTCCCCAGAGAGCCCCCCCCCTTACACCAGGGTCCCCAGAGAGCCCCCCCTTACATCAGGGTCCCAAGAGAGCCTCCCCTTACATTAGTGTCCCAAGAGAGCCTTTCCCTCTAACATTAGTGTCCCCAAAGAGCCCCTCCTTACACAGGGTCCCCAGAGAGCCCCCCCTCTGACATTAGTGTCCCAGGGGGCCCCCTCTTACATCAGTGTCCCCAGAGGCCCCCTTCCTTACATTAGTGTCCCCAGAAAGCCCCCCTCTTACATTTGGGCCCCCAAACAGCTGACTCCCCCCCTTGCAGAGGTTCCCCTGTACCTGGCTGGTGGAGGTGGGAGGCGGCGATCGGCAGCTATATGGTGTCCACAGGCAGGGGGGTCTCCCTGGGGCTAGTAATTCTATCTCCGAATGTATACAGCGGAGAGAGGAGGGGCCTCTGACCCGGGCATCAGCAACAGTGTTCAAGCAGAGTGAAAGTGAAACTGATATCTGCCTGGGTCAGAGGCCCCTCCCTTCTCCTCTCCACTGTATACACTGAGAGTACTACAAACCCCAGGGAGATCCCGCCGCCCACTCAGGCACCATAGAGCTGCAGATCGCCGCCTTCCACCTCCTCCCACCTCTCCTCACTGCACTCTAAACGGCCAGCCAGAGGTGCAGGGGGGATTCTGGGTCTTGGGGGCCCCCCACAGCGGCGGGGCCCTAAGCAGCTTGCATAGTGTGCCTATAGGGCCGATCGGCTCTGTATATATATATATATAGGTGTGTGTGTGCGTGTGTGTGTGTGTGTGTGTGTGTGTGTGTGTGCGTGCGTGTGTTTGTGTTTTTTTTGAAGGAACCACAGAGTGCAGAGGTGGCCCAGAAAACCTGCTATTACCTAGTTTGCTTGTCCTGCAATCACTTTCGATCATATGAAGAAGTGAATGCTGGTTAAAATTGGCTGAAAATTGCATGTGTATGGCCAACAAAGGGAGGCAAGTATGAGGGCTTAAAATGTTAGCTGGAGTTAGCCTTTTTGTTTGTAAAGGCCCATACACACAATCAGACTTTTTGACAACAAACAAGCAAATTAGCTGTTTTAAGGCAACATCCGACCGTGCGTACGCACCATCTGACAAACTTTTTTGGCAACAAAAGTCTGATGGAGCAAAGTCTGATTGTGTGTACAGAAATCCATTGGACTTAAGTCCAAACTACAAACACGTATGCTCAGAACCAATGCAAAAGATCAGACAACAATACAGAAGTTGACCAAAGGGTGGTGGTAAAGAGCAGAAAAAACACGTGATTTGGTGAAAGTTGGCTGAAAAAATCCTGCCGTGTGCATAGCTCCCAACTCTCCCTGATTTCGAGGGACTGTCCCTGATTTGGAGCAATGTCCCTCTGTCCCTCATTCCTCCTCATTTGTCCCTCATTTTGGTCTGATCCATATAGTTGTATATAAAATGCACTTTTTGTCTTTCAAAAAGTGTTTCCCAGCGCTAAACCTTTCATCCAAATTCTAAATTGCTGCATTTGTAAATTTTAAAAGCCAATATAAAGGAATAATAGTGGTAAAAAAAGCACTTGTGGATTTAATTAACGTTTTTTGTTATTTCCCCTTTTAAGGGGGCGTGGCAGGGGGCGTTTCCTATGCCTACATACGTTTGCTAGTAGGTGTCCCTCATTCTCATCTCAAAATGTTGGGAGGTATGCGCGTGTATGCAATACAAGTTCACGGCCAACGCCCTTTGGACAGAAATCCATGGAAAAGTTTGTTTGAAGTCCGATCGTGTGTACGAGGCTTTAGTCACTTATGTAAATCTAGTATCATCTAATACTACCCTTTTTAGAGGGTGAGAGTGTTGCTGTTTAAAGGGGACTACATTGACCCATAGATACAGTAGAGGACTGAGTGTAGCCACCCTAATGCGGCGTACACACGAAGGGACAATCCCGCGGGATTATCCGCTGGACTGAAGTCCAGCGGATAATCCCCTCGTGTGTGGGCGCCGGCAGACTTTTTGGCGCCAAAGTCCGGCGGATTTTTTGGCGCCGAAGTTTTAAGTTTGGTTTTAAAATTATCCGCTGGACTTGGCAGTCCGGCGGACAATCCCGCCGTTAGTGGGCAAGTCCGCGGGACTTTTGAAATGAACGGACTTGCCGCTCATCGGCAAGTCCGTTCATTTAGCACGTGACTTCAGGTTACGTAGCTAGCGTAGGCAGTAAATGCCGCCGCGCTAGCTCCGTGACCTGGCATGGATTTAAAGGGAATCCCCACGCCGAAAAAACGGCGTGGGGGTTCCCCCCAAATCCATGTCAGACCCTCATCCGAGCACGCAGCCTGGCAGGCCAGGAAAGGGGTGGGGACGAACGAGCGCCCCCCCCCTCCTGAGCCGTACCAGGCCGCGTGCCCTCAACATGGGGGGTGCCCTGGGGAAAGGGGGGCCGTGCGGCCCCCCCACCCCAAAGCACCTTGTCCCCATGTTGATGAGGACAAGGGCCTCTTCCCGACAACCCTGGCCGTTGGTTGTCGGGGTCTGCGGGCGGGGGCTTATCGGAATCTGGGAACCCCCTTTAATAAGGGGGCCCCCAGATCCCGGCCCCCCACCCTATGTGAATGAGTATGGGGTACGATGTACCCCTACCCATTCACCTAAGGTGTAAAATGTAAAGTACAAAAACACACACACTTTTGAAAAAATATTTTATTGCACTGCTCCGGGGGTCTTCTTCCATCTTGGGGGTCTTCTCGCCGGACTCCTCCGCTCTCTTCTGCTCTTTTACCTAGCTCTTTCACGAACGGAGGAGTCCGGCTACCTTCTTCGTCGTCGCCGCCGTCGTCGTCTGGGGGTCTCGATCCGCCTTCGGGGGTCTTCCGGGGGTCTCTTCTGTTCTTGCGGTCGTCGTCTTCCGCGCCGCCGGCGCCTTCTCCTTCTTCTTGTCCTTCTTCTTGTTCTTCTTCTTCCGATGTTGACCCGACGCTCTCTCTGCCCGGAATGCTTGTGCCGCTCTGCGCTGGGACTTGTATAGGGGCATGGGGACAGGGTCACATGCACATGTCACATGGTGACCCCGCCCCCTTGTGTTGTCACAGTCCCGGAGGATGCTGGGACTGTGACATCGCAAGGGGGCGGGGTCACCATGTGACATGAACATGTGACCCTGTCCCCCATGTCCCTATATAAGTCCCAGCGCAGAGCGGCACAGGCATTCCGGGCAGAGACAGCGACGGGTCAACATCGGAAGAAGAAGAAGAACAAGAAGGACAAGAAGAAGAAGAAGGCGCCGGCGGCGCGGAAGACGACGACCGCCGCAAGAACAGAAGAGACCCCCGGAAGACCCCCGAAGGCGGATCGAGACCCCCAGACGACGGCGGCGACGACGAAGAAGGTAGCCGGACTCCCCCGCTCGTGAAAGAGCTAGGTAAAAGAGCAGAAGAGAGCGGAGGAGTCCGGCGAGAAGACCCCCAAGACGGAAGAAGACCCCCGGAGCAGTGCAATAAAATATTTTTTCAAAAGTGTGTGTGTTTTTGTACTTTACATTTTACACCTTAGGTGAAAGGGTAGGGGTACATCGTACCCCATACTCATTCACATAGGGTGGGGGGCCGGTATCTGGGGCCCCCTTATTAAAGGGGGCTCCCAGATTCCGATAAGCCCCCGCCCGCAGACCCCGACAACCACCGGCCAGGGTTGTCGGGAAGAGGCCCTTGTCCTCATCAACATGGGGACAAGGTGCTTTGGGGTGGGGGGGGGCCGCACGGCCCCCCTTTCCCCAGGGCACCCCCCATGTTGAGGGCACGCGGCCTGGTACGGCTCAGGAGGGGGGGGGGCGCTCGTTCGTCCCCACCCCTTTCCTGGCCTGCCAGGCTGCGTGCTCGGATGAGGGTCTGACTTGGATTTGGGGGGAACCCCCTCGCCGTTTTTTCGGCGTGGGGATTCCCTTTAAATCCATGCCAGCTTACGGAGCTAGTGCGGCGGCATTTACTGCCTACGCTAGCTACATAACCTGAAGTTACGTTCGAAATGAACGGACTGCTCCGTGTGTGGGCAAGTCCGTTCATTTTCAAAAGTCCCGCGGACTTTTGGCCGGCGGATTATCCGCTGGAGAAGTCCGTGCGTGTGTGGGCAAGTCCACACGCTCGGAAAGTCCAGCGGACCTAGCTGGAAAGTCCCGCGGGATTGTCCGCTGGACTAAGTCCGCCGGCAAAAGTCCGCACGTGTGTACGCGGCATAAGACCGGAAGTGTGTTTATTAGTGGGATCATCATGTGAATGTTGGAGAAAATAAAAAAAGAAAAGTAAGGCAGCCACCACATAAAGCGTTATTAACCACTTCAATACCCGCCCATAGTCATATGACGCCCACAAGGTGGATCTACCATCCTGGGTGGGCGTCATATGACGTCCTCGGGTTCCCGGCCGCCTGGGGGGCGCGCGCGCGCGCCCGCGGCATCGCTCGGGACCCGGTGCGAGTGCCCGGCGGTCGCGATGTCTGCCGGGCACCCGCGATTGCCCGTTAAAACAACGGGACCGGGCGGGACCGTGGAGCTGTGTGTGTAAACACACAGCTCCACGTCCTGTCAGCGGGGAGGAGACCGATCATGTGATCCCAGTACAGAGGATCACATGATCGGTCTCCTCCCCTTAAGTCCCCTCCCCTACAGTTAGAATCACTCCTATTAGGGACACACATTAACCCCTCCAGCGCCCTCTAGTGTTAACCCCTTCCCTGACAGTCACATTTACACAGTAATCATTGCAATTTTATAGCAACGATCGCTGTGTAAATGTGAATGGTTCCAAAAATGTGTCAAAAGTGTCCGAAGTGTCCGCCGCAATGTCGCAGTCACGAAAAAAAAATCGCAAATCGCCGCCATTACTAGTAAAAAAAAAATAAATAATAAATTCAATAAATCTATCCCCTATTTTGTAGACGCTATAACTTTTGCGCAAACCGATCAATATACGCTTATTGCGTTTTTTTTTACCAAAAATATGTAGAAGAATACGTATCGGCCTAAACTGAGGAAAAAAATTGTTTTTTTTTTTAAAAATGGGATATTTATTATAGCAAAAAGTAAAAAATATTGTGTTTTTTTTCAAAATTGTCGCTCTTCTTTTGTTTATAGCGCAAAAAATAAAAACCGCAGGGGCGATCAAATACCACCAAAAGAAAGCTCTATTTGTGGAAAAAAAGGACGTCAATTTTGTTTGGGTGTAACGTCGCACGACCGCGCAATTGTTAGTTAAAGCGACGCAGTGCCGAATCGCAAAAAGTGCTCTGGTAAGGAAGGGTGTTTAAAAGCCCTGTATTGAAGCGGTTAAGGTAATGGGGACAATATTATTTTTCCAAATAAAGACCAGTATGTTTCCTTACAAAGTACATAAGGTTTGCCGTTTCATGCCTCTAGTCATGTGATCACATCCCAGCTAAGAGGAACAAATCCTTTGCAGGTCCTCGGCAGCGCAGCTGACATGCAAAATTCTAAATAGGGGACTGTAACAGAGAGATTCCTTGCAGAGCCTGGAAACAGGAAACCTGTACAATACTTGTTATCTAACCAGCTTTGTTCCTCTTTCAGGATTCTGCCTGTAGTCCTGCAGCAAGTGTGGTTCAGAGGTCAAAGGTGAGCACACACATTCCTCTTGTGTTCCTTTTCTGTATTTATTCTCATTTCGCAAAAAATGAAATCTGTAATGCACTACAGGGAATGTCTAGGACTAATACACTACAAGTACTTGCCCTTAGGGAATCATGGGACCTGCTAGCCCCGTCCCTAGACATGTGCGATTCGGTTCGTAACGATTTTCATACGAATTTGTTAGTATTAGTAAATTCGGATCAATTCGAACATCCGAATAGCTGAAAGAACCAAAATACGAAAATTACGAATAAGCAAAATAACGAACGTGCGAAAATACGAACTTAAGAACAGACAAACTTACAAAAATACGAAACTCCGAAACAGTAAAAGAAAGAGAAAATTCCATCTATAACGAATGATTTACATTTCGTATGTTCAATCCTTTGTTCGTATTTTCATTCGTCTGTTCGTGATTTCGTTTGTTCGTGTTCTCAAATCGTTCTTTTGAATGGACAGTGTAAGTGTATATTAATATGTATGTTCGTAATTTCGTGTTCTCAAATCGTTCTTTCTAATGGTATTAGTGATGCAACTTGCTTAACCACGTCAATACCGGGCCATAGTAAAATGATGTCCTAGACTTTATGGGGGGATATCTGAATGATGCCTGCAGCTACAGGCATCATTCAGATATCATTCTTTCCAGCCTGGCGATTCTATGCACCATAAGAATGATCATAGTGGCAGTTCCACCGCTTGATCGTTCTTATAGGCGACGGGAGGGGACCTCCCGCAGCCATTCAGTGCTTCTCCGGGCTCTCCCGTGCCATCGGGGGCCTGGAGAAAGAATCGGCCGGCGCCGGATGACGACGATAGAGATTTCCAGTGACCAGATGGTCACCAGTCATCTATATGACCCTCGGAGGCCCGGGCGCGACGTTGTGACGCCACGCCCGGGTTGTAAACAAAGCCGCGATTGCGGCTGTCGGCATGAGATCGGTGAATTTTTCCTTTTCGATCTCATGCTTTCCAGCCTGGAGGAGGTATGTGGGGTCTTATTGACCCCGCATCTCTCCATAAAGAGGACCTGTCACAATAGATTCCTATTACAAGGGATGTTTACATCCCTTGTAATAAGAATAAAAGTGATCAAAAAATGTATATATTTTTAAAAAAAGTGTAAAAAGAAAAAAAATTAAGTAAAATAAATAAAAAAAAATAATAATTTTATGAAAATTCTAATAAATTCTTTATGGAAAAAAATAAAAAAAATAATTTTAAACGCCCCTTGCTTGCGCTCAGAAGCGAACACACACGCAAGTCCTGCCCACATATGTAAACGTCGTTCAAACCACACATGTGAGGTATCGCCGCGTGCGTTAGAGCGCGAGCAACAATTCTAGACCTCCTCTGTAACTCTAAACTGGTAACCTGTAAAAATTTTCAAAGCATCGCCTATGGAGATTTTTAAGTACCGAAGTTTGACGCCATTCCATCAGTGTGAGCAATTATGAAGCATGACATATTGGGTATCTATTTACTCTGCGTAACATCATCTTTCACATTATACAAAAAAAATTGGGCTAACTTTACTGTTTTTTGTTATTTTTTAATTCATGAAACTGTTTTTTTTTTTTTCCCAAAAAAAAGGTGTTTTTAAAAATGATTGCGCAAATACCGTGCAAGATAAAAATGACTGCCATTTTATTCCCTAGGGTGTCTGCTAAAAAAACATATATAATGTTTGGGGGTTATGAGTAATTTTCTAGCAAAAAAATTATGATTTTTACATGTAGGAGAGGAGTGTCAGAATAGGCCCGGTATTGAAGTGGTTAATATCTTTAGCCAATCAACTTATCCCTTTTGTGTCTGAGTCGTACTGCATTCCTGAATCCTTTTTAGATTCAGTTGAGGAGGAGACTGAGTCAGCTCTCGTGACTGAGGGCGTGGACTGGAGTAAGTACAGGACTTATTAGAAAAGCAAGCATAGGATTATTATTATTTATTTCCTACGAAAATACGAATCAACGAAAAAGTCAATCTCACAAAAGTAACAATTACTAAATTACGAGTAGTGTACCGAATAAACAAAAATTATCTAACAAAATTACGAATTTTGAATCAAAGAAAATTGAACTAACGGAATTATTAATCATTTCGTATCTTTTCTTGTTAAAAAAAATAATAATCATTTCGTATCAAAGAAAATATAACTGTTGCGAAAATACAAACGAGTCCGAATATAAAAACTTGCGTCTTACGAAATTACGAATCGTTACGAATCAACGGAAACATAAAGAAACGCTTCCCTTGATGTTGTACACATGTCTACCCTTCCCCATCCATGCTTGTCTTTGGTAAAGGGAAAACTTTAAAGCTGAAGTTTTTAGGTTGGCAATCCTTCTCTTTCGCTCATTGGTGGACACAGCAACTTAAATCTTGACCTTAGGGTTATATCGCCATCTTCAAGAGAGGGCTGTGTCCGTCAATGAACTTCAGAGAGAAGGATTCTACAGTGAGTACAAAAATCCTATTTTTACATGGTTACATTGTTCCAGCTTAGACCAAGATAGCTACTGTATATACCATACCTGTGAGATCCCCCTGGAAGCTGGGAGTCACTGTAATAGGCACCGCTACTCCAGTGATCTCCACTAGCTTCTGAGTCCCATGCCAAGAGGCTGCCTTCTGAACACAGGCGTTCGCTTGCTCACTCAGCAGAGGTGCCATTCAGAGAACGCTTTGCATTTACTCAACAAGTGCAAACGTCTGATTGGATGAGGTGTAGAGGTGGGGCATCGATATCACAATCTTCACCTCTTTCAATCAGATAAAGCTTTGCAGGTATATTCCTGGTATAATGACTGATATACAGTATATTTGCACACATAACACACAGGTGCCTCCTAATGTTCAATTCTTTCTCCACAGTCCTTCAGTATGAAGCCTGCCGCTAAAGAACTCTGCTCATCCTGTCAGACGACTGTGTACCCTATGGAGAGACTGGTCGCTGACAAGCACATCTTTCACAACAGATGCTTCTGCTGTAAGCACTGTAGTACCAAACTGAGGTAGGTGTAAGGTTAGCCCAGGGCACACATTGATGACAACACTAGAAAACCTTTACGTACAGAAAAACTTACGGTATACCCACAACTGATCTAGAGGGAGTAAAACAAAAAAAAACTCCATAGAGCATGGCGAAAATACATTTCTTAATGACATCAGAGTTTCTGGGCCTGCATACCTGCCACAGCCATTATGAGGGGTTCTCACTCTCCCTGCTGGATGAGGTGAACCACAAAGGTGGTCGCTGACACCCAAAACTTCCAGGTGGACAGGCGCAAAGTTGGCAATTATGGCAGCAAGATCTTGTTGTTGGCATATCAGAGACATGTAAGAAACTCAAGGACGACACCTACAAATAACCCCCCTACCCAACAGCTGGCCAAACCTACTAATTTAACAACCTGTTCCTCATGCCATGGTCAAAACCACACATATAGATGGGTTATTTTATAGAGCCACCAACAGAACCCTTACAAAAATGGAAGTATTGGGAACAAGCTTCAAATCGAGGCTTTCCAACTTTGTTAGTATGTGAGTACTGTAAGAGCGGCAAAAAGTACTGTAAGAGCGGCAAGGATGTGGAATTCCCTTCCACAGGCGGTGGTCTCAGCAGGGGGGCATCGATAGTTTCTTGAAACTAATTAGATAAGCACCTGAACGACCACAACATACAGGTATATACAATGTAATACTGACATATAATCACACACATAGGTTGGACTTGATGGACTCCTGTCTTTTTTTCAACCTCACCTACTATGTAACTATGTAAGGAGTACACTGTTAAGAAGCAAATAAAAATGGAAGGGTCTCTGCATTATCCCCATTACCCATGAATATCCCCAATAAACATTAATGAAGCATTTATTTCCCCAGATAACCATTGAGATTTCTCAGATCCCCTTTGTCCTGAAATCATAGAGGATGCAATCACCCAATAACTATAATATCAGATACTATGTGGCCTTGGATGGAGACTCTAGCCATAAGTCCCACACCTTGTTGAACTTTGGAGAACACCCATGGGATTCATAAGTTGTTTTATAAAGGGGTATTACCTTACCTGGATTTTCTAAAATTGTAAGCTGGAGGCCTCTTTAGACTTCCACTTCAAGGTAATGGCCTAACGGGCATAAAAAGGCAGCACACTGACAAGGGTCCCAAGAGTCGGACGGGGGATCAATGCGCTCACCAGCCCGAGCAAACATACATCAACACTTGAGGATCTCAACAGTGGTGAGCTGCGTGATGAAACCAGCTCAGACCAAAAAGTTTTAATATTTGGGTAGGTCCAGAAAATGTGGTGAAAATCTGCATGGTCACCCACACATCTTCAACACTGGGAGGTGACCCCAGGGTATATTCTATGCAATTTATACAGTGTCAAATATATTCTATGCACTATATTGAATTGTATCAATTTATCCCGACAGGCCACCAGTTGGGAAGAATATTATCTATTTGCACATAAAGAAACCCAATACAACCCTGACCCTTCGTATAACCCGTAATTCCAAATAGATGTTGGACATGCCAAGGCAATATCTTTTGGACTTGTCCACAGATTGTCCCATTTTTGGATAAAGGTTTCCCATCAGTTAAACCAAGTTATAAGGGTTGATCTCCCATGGAATCTAATAAATTTCCTCCTGGGCATCCCCTTCCAGAATGTGACACAGTCTATATGGTTTCCAGCATATTCCCAATGCACACCTTCCTGAAGAAACTGCAGCGACTGTTGGCTGGTTCCCGAAGACAATCAAAGTAAAAGAATGTCACCAGCACACCACGGAGCTCCAAAAATGGCTCGAAGACTTAATCAGGCATGTGATGGGCCCTACGATGAGGATCCGAAACGTTGCTTCTTCTGTGACGATGTGATCGCCGATTTAAAGCTTTGGAGATCCGTGGTGTGCTGTGATATTCTTTTGGTCTGACGGTCTATAAGGGAACTATGAAATCTTATACTCCTCCTAAGTGCTAGATGCCAGACTCTTCCGAGATGGAGATCGGAGTGTGTCCACTCTAATTTAATTAATAGCATGCTGGAGGTATGAGGAACTTACGGCCAGAATTCATGACCTCATACTTACATTTTTCAAATTATCTCGATCCCTTGAGACAAATGCTAATGTAATTCCTCACTCCAGAGTTGATGTTCTCCAAGAACAGCTACAGCTTGCCTCCTTCCACATTATATTAAACTGGCTAATAACCACATAAAGCGTTCTTAAAAACTGATGAAGTATAAAAGTTGCACCACTGGATCTTAAACAGTGAATTTTTTGTCGACGTTACTATTGTACTTTACATAAGACGTTGTAGGTGATCTGCTTTGTAACCTTATAACGTGTTCCTTTCTTAAATTCTCTACAGATACTTCTCATAAAACAGGAAGGACTCCTTTACTGCTTCTGCTTACATTATCTGAGATATATAGATATCTATATCCAATCTATATCCAATATATATATATATATATATATATATATATATATATATATATATATACACACATATATATATATATATATATATATATATATATATATATATATATATATATATATATATTTTTTTTTTTTTTTTTTTTTTTTAGGACGTTACTTGTATGTGGTTACCTTACCTGTCGCTGACTAACTTTAAAGCTAAATGAAATTTAAAAAAAATCACTTTTGGGTGGACTGATCCCTTAATTTTTATTATGGTTATTTTTGTTTACTTTGTCATTTAATGGTCATATTTCATACCGGGATTAGTAAGCACTCCTTTTAGTTGATGTCCGTGGTGCAGAACTACAGAGCAATCAAAGTATGCAATATTTAAAGCCTATCTAAACCCCAACACAATATAAAAATATTATATTACATCTTGCCAGTCCTTAGATGTGGTAGCTGCCTTCGTTTTCTTTTTTTTTCAGCCGTTTTTATCTTTTATTTTCACCTGGTGATCCTGCGAATTACACACTTCTTTGGGTCTACACTCATCTCTCCACTGTGTTTTTTTTTTTTTTTTATACACAGTCTGGACTTCAAATTTGTCTGCCTTTTTATTCATCTCATTACATAGTTGATAGGTGGGACTGGTAGTTTACACTAAAACCATAAGGATGTTTGTGCTTCTTCTCAGCTCACAGGAAGCGACTTGACAAGGACATGGCATTTCTGGCAAGATCAACAGGTATTTTCTGTACTTGCTGAAAATGTTTTTAGCTTGAAAAAAGAAAACGAATGCAGCCACCACTTCTTTGGACTGGTAAGCTTCAATGTGTTACATTTTTGTTTTGGGGGTTTAGATATGCTGTAATTAGAACGATATTGACAGATCTGCACCCACGCACATGCAGTGAAGTAGAGATGGGCTCGGGCGTGTTCGGGTTCCTAGTTCTAACCCATCTGCCTGATCCCACCAGGAAGCGAACACTGCGCACGGCTAATCACAGGCAGTGAGACATTTGCTGATCTGTGCAGCTGCTGATTGGAAAATGTCTCACTGCCTGTGATTGGCGGTGTGCAGTGTCTCCTTCCTGGCAGAATCGGGCAGGTGGGTTGGGACTAGGAACCCGAACATGCCCGAGCCCATTCCTGCAGTGAAGTAGAAGGAGCTGTGCTGCACTGCTAGAAGGAAGTACTTTCTACTAGGAACATGGGGGCTGCAATGGCTGAGCTCTCCTTTTGAGAATACTTTGGAGAGGAGGTGTAGATCGTGCTGGACTGACTCGATCAGTCACTGCTGTAGGGTGTGGGCAGATGGGAAAAGCTGGTTTCCAGAGGTTCATGCCCGGTTGGAGGAAAAGGTGGTGGTGAGCCCTATTGGGGCATGGGCTGCTACCTCGGGGTACAGCCTTGTGGTCGAATCCACGTTTTCTTGGAAAGAGGCCTCTGCCTCTTAACACATAGTGAATGCTTGGACATCTATCGGTCCAATCTATGTGCCAAAGGCACCCCCCAACAGGACCATTTTTTTTAACAACTTTCATTAGTAGCCCTGATGAAGTCCTTAGTCAACTGAAACGCGTTGGCCTAATTTTATTGCTGAAACTTCAAATAAAACCTGCATTTACTGGATACCGGGCGCTCCTTTACTTTCACTTCTTTTGAGAATACTGACCTTCTGGCTTCAGTACTTTTAGTTGAGGACCTAGAAGAAGTGTGAAGATGGGTATTATTTAAAAATTTTCTCAATCAAAACATTTCAAATCTGCCTAAATTATCCCAATGAGCGGCTTGGAATATACAGAGGATAGTTGATTAGCATGAAAGCCAGGTGCCTAGCATTTTTAGGAGAGGCCAGCACTAGAAGATTCCATATCCTCTCAGTACAGGTTTCCTGAGATCGTTATTCTAAAGAGCCGCGGTATTCAGTTGGGTTTCACCCACAGAGCGAGGAGCATCATCTCTGTGATGTGTTGCTAATCGGGAAGCACAGCTTGCATATCTAATAAGCTAATATGGCTGCCCCGGTGTACAGTTAGAAGCTATAAAACATTCTTTTTACTTGATAAGAGATGCAATAATTACAAGCACAGCAAAACCTGGCAAAGAATCTTCAGCACCTCTGCATGTGTCGAAGATTCTTCACCTAGCCTAGTTTATCGAGAGAAAGATCGCAGTCATAAATATTTTTTTTTTTGTAGGGTGGCTTTTTATTTATTTTTAACTTTTTAATTTGATCTGGTGATACCTTAGGAAGCTCACATTCACATGCATCTAAAAATAAGACGGCACTGCCCCTTTATTACGTACATAATGAATGTAAACATCTGGACATAGTTTAACTTAACGGTGCTTCTCTTCCTTCAGCCTCGGCACCTACGCTGCCCTCCATGGCGAATTTTACTGCAAGCCTCACTTCCAGCAACTCTTCAAGAGCAAAGGAAACTACGACGAAGGGTTTGGACGCCGACCTCACAAGGATCTCTGGACTCACAAGGAACAAGAGGCTCCTGGTGACAAAGCTCCTTGACGGCCTGTAGACCTGCAACTCACCTGGCTCTTTGTTCCTCACCCACAATGCACCTGGGGTAGGAGCTATCCTGTGCCTCCGTGTGAGTTTTTAATGCAGATAAAGGCACTTTCTTTTATTAGGATGTAGCTTATGCAGTTATCGCCTCCTGGTGTTGGGAGAGCTTAACTGTAAACTTCAGATGCCACCTGGGCCTTGAAGACCTCGAAGTGACCAGTTTTTTCTTTGACAATGACGGCTCCATACACTTTTATGTAGAGAGAAAGTTTTAAGTCTGACATTCCATGATGGAGCTGTCTTGGACCCATGTGGCCTCTTGAATGTGGCCGGAGGGTGGTGGGTGATAGGGGCAGCCTGGTTTGCAGTGGTGACATTAGCCACAGCTGCCAATTTTTGTTTGGGCACCTTGAAACAATGGGTGGTTACTTCTGCTGCCTTTGTTTTGTGAGATTCAGAAAGGCAGTTATGTAGGCTATGTAGTTACTGCAACTCTGTGATTTTATTCCTCAGAATAGACCAAAAGGTGCAGTAATGGGAGGAAGCGGGACGGTGGCCATTTTGTTCTTACAGGGATAATGCAAACTGAACCAGACAGCTGTCTTCTCCCGCTTTCTGCTCAATGACCTCAGGGGACATACTCATCTCTTCTGTGCATTCAAATATAAAGCTAGCACATGGCCAAACTGGCCTAACCATCATTCAAATTGGCATTCCCCATCACCCACCTCCCTCCAGCATACCCCCCCCCCCAAAAAAAAGGGAAAGACCCTTACCCCTTCCTCCCTTGGTATTGGATAAGGGAGACTGAAACATTCCTGATCTTCTTTCGCTGCACCCTCTGTGCTAAAGAAAGGGGCATCCATACTCTGCACTGGTTTGGGGTTTTGTTTACAGACTGTTTTTAAATAAATGAATCTTCTCTGTGAGCCTTGATTGTAAAATAAAGTCTCTCTAGGAAAAAATGCTACCCACCTGTCTTGTGTGTTTGTACATGATGTCATGCGTTTACTAATGGGGAAAACCGCTGAGGGGAGGGAGTTGCTAATATGTTGGCGTTGGGTTTCAAGTAGATGTTTGATTTAATGCCAATAAAAACTGTGTTTATGATCCCAGAAGCAGCGACAAGCTAAAGCTGGCCATAGACGGAGCCGTAGCTGGCCATAGACTGCCATAGATGGAGCCATAGCGGGCCATAGACTGCCATAGATGGAGCCATAGCTGGCCATAGATGGGGCCATAGCTGGCCATAGACGGCGCCTTAGCTGGCCATAGACGGCGCCTTAGCTGGCCATAGACGGCGCCCTAGCTGGCCATAGACGGCGCCTTAGCTGGCGCCATAGACTGAGCCATAGCTGGCGCCATAGACTGAGCCATAGCTGGCGCCATAGACTGAGCCATAGCTGGCCACAGACGGAGCCATAGCTGGCCACAGACGGAGCCATAGCTGGCCACAGACGGCTATAGACGGAGCCATAGCTGGCTATAGACGGAGCCATAGCTGGCCACAGACGGAGCCATAGCTGGCCACAGACGGAGCCATAGCTGGCCACAGACGGAGCCATAGCTGGCCACAGACGGAGCCATAGCTGGCCACAGACGGAGCCATAGATGAAGCCATAGCTAGTCATAGAAAATCGCTAGATTCCCTCATCAACACAGTCAGTTTTTGCTGCTTTTTCTACCTGAACTCTCCGAAGTCAGCCAGATCACAGTCAGGGTACAGACTTTTGTCTGCTAATTCTTTTCTCTGCTATCAACCTGAATTCCTCCTGCGAAGCCATCCCCGATGGGAGAACAGGGTAATTACTGCTAGCGGCTATAATAGCATGTTAAATCGTATGTAAAATCCGACAGACTCATTGTACCCAAGTTGATCAATGACATTAACAAAATATTGGATATCTCCCTATAAACTCCATCATCCACAAACCTACTCTTTTTAAAATCTCCCAAAGCAGAGTCCCACCCAAAACTGGAACTTCCGCTTTAAGGCCTCCTCACCGTCTCCTGTTTGTGAAGCAGAGCTATTGGGAAGGAGGGGGGCTACTGGAAGCAGAAGCTCTCCGTCCCAAATTCTTCTGGGACACATGACAGGTCCTAGAAGACTTCGGGTCAGCCAAAGACTGCAGCACTGCTCGCACATGCGCAGTGGGCACCCCGGCTGTGAAGCCGCAAGCTGTCCCAGTCGGGTGCCCATAGTAGAGATGCCGGCGCTGCCGAGGGAGGACACGGGGAGAACGCGGCTGCGGTGAGCAGGGCTGGTGCAAGGATTTTTGACACCCTAGGCGAAACCTAATTTTGCCGCCCCCTCCACTTGGCTCCACCCCTGACTCCACCCACTTCCCCATACCCATGTATACGGTGGAGGTGGCGGGTGGAGATTTTTGCGGCGCCTCGATACTGTTTCTTCAGCCGTGGTCCGCAGGCCCACACCTGCACCCCTGGACCCGGTCTAAAGACAAACAGTGGCGACACCAGCTCGCTTGCTCACACCAGTCTTGGTCCACAGGTGTATAGACAGGCCAGGGTAGCATATGGACAGGCCAGGGGGGTATATGGACAGGCCAGGGGGGTATATGGACAGGCCAGGGGGGTATATAGCCAGGGTCACAGGGTGGTATATAGACAGGCCAGGGTGGTATATGGACAGGGTCACAGGGTGGTATATGGACAGGGTCACAGGGTGGTATATGGACAGGGTGGTATATGGACAGGCCAGGGTCACAGAGTGGTATATGGACAGGCCAGGGTGGTATATAGCCAGGGTCACAGGGTGGTATATAGCCAGGGTCACAGGGTGGTATATAGCCAGGCCAGGGTGGTATATGGACAGGGTCACAGGGTGGTATATGGACAGGGTCACAGGGTGGTATATGGACAGGGTCACAGGGTGGTATATGGACAGGGTGGTATATGGACAGGGTCACAGGGTGGTATATGGACAGGGTCACAGGGTGGTATATGGACAGGGTCACAGGGTGGTATATGGACAGGGTGGTATATGGACAGGGTCACAGGGTGGTATATGGACAGGGTGGTATGTGGACAGGGTCACAGGGTGGTATATGGACAGGGTGGTATGTGGACAGGGTCACAGGGTGGTATATGGACAGGGTCACAGGGTGGTATATGGACAGGGTCACAGGGTGGTATATGGACAGGGTGGTATGTGGACAGGGTCACAGGGTGGTATATGGACAGGGTCACAGGGTGGTATATGGACAGGGTCACAGGGTGGTATATGGACAGGGTGGTATGTGGACAGGGTCACAGGGTGGTATATGGACAGGGTGGTATGTGGACAGGGTCACAGGGTGGTATGTGAACAGGGTCACAGGGTGGTATATGGACAGGGTGGTATATGGACAGGGTCACAGGGTGGTATGTGGACAGGGTCACAGGGTGGTATGTGGACAGGGTCACAGGGTGGTATGTGGACAGGGTGGTATATGGACAGGGTGGTATGTGGACAGGGTCACAGGGTGGTATGTGGACAGGGTCACAGGGTGGTATGTGGACAGGGTGGTATGTGGACAGGGTCACAGGGTGGTATGTGGACAGGGTCACAGGGTGGTATGTGGACAGGGTCACAGGGTGGTATATGGACAGGGTGGTATGTGGACAGGGTCACAGGGTGGTATATGGACAGGGTCACAGGGTGGTATATGGACAAGGTGGTATGTGGACAGGGTCACAGGGTGGTATATGGACAGGGTCACAGGGTGGTATATGGACAGGGTGGTATATGGACAGGCCAGGGTCACAGAGTGGTATATGGACAGGCCAGGGTGGTATATAGCCAGGGTCACAGGGTGGTATATAGCCAGGCCAGGGTGGTATATGGACAGGGTCACAGGGTGGTATATGGACAGGGTCACAGGGTGGTATATGGACAGGCCAGGGTCACAGGGTGGTATATGGACAGGCCAGGGTGGTATGTGGACAGGGTCACAGGGTGGTATATGGCCAGGGTGGTATGTGGACAGGGTCACAGGGTGGTATATGGACAGGGTCACAGGGTGGTATATGGACAGGGTCACAGGGTGGTATATGGACAGGGTCACAGGGTGGTATATGGACAGGGTGGTATATGGACAGGGTCACAGGGTGGTATATGGACAGGGTCACAGGGTGGTATATGGACAGGCCAGGGTGGTATATGGACAGGGTGGTATATAGCCAGGCCAGGGTGGTATATGGACAGGGTCACAGGGTGGTATGTGGACAGGGTCACAGGGTGGTATATGGACAGGGTCACAGGGTGGTATATGGACAGGGTCACAGGGTGGTATGTGGACAGGGTCACAGGGTGGTATGTGGACAGGGTGGTATATGGACAGGGTGGTATGTGGACAGGGTCACAGGGTGGTATGTGGACAGGGTCACAGGGTGGTATGTGGACAGGGTCACAGGGTGGTATATGGACAGGGTGGTATGTGGACAGGGTCACAGGGTGGTATATGGACAGGGTGGTATGTGGACAGGGTCACAGGGTGGTATATGGACAGGGTGGTATGTGGACAGGGTCACAGGGTGGTATGTGGACATGGTCACAGGGTGGTATGTGGACAGGGTGGTATATGGACAGGGTGGTATGTGGACAGGGTCACAGGGTGGTATGTGGACAGGGTCACAGGGTGGTATATGGACAGGGTGGTATGTGGACAGGGTCACAGGGTGGTATATGGACAGGGTCACAGGGTGGTATATGGACAGGGTGGTATGTGGACAGGGTCACAGGGTGGTATATGGACAGGGTCACAGGGTGGTATATGGACAAGGTGGTATGTGGACAGGGTCACAGGGTGGTATATGGACAGGGTCACAGGGTGGTATATGGACAGGGTGGTATATGGACAGGCCAGGGTCACAGAGTGGTATATGGACAGGCCAGGGTGGTATATAGCCAGGGTCACAGGGTGGTATATAGCCAGGCCAGGGTGGTATATAGCCAGGCCAGGGTGGTATATGGACAGGGTCACAGGGTGGTATATGGACAGGGTCACAGGGTGGTATATGGACAGGGTCACAGGGTGGTATATGGACAGGGTGGTATGTGGACAGGGTCACAGGGTGGTATATGGACAGGGTCACAGGGTGGTATGTGGACAGGGTCACAGGGTGGTATATGGACAGGGTGGTATATGGACAGGGTCACAGGGTGGTATATGGACAGGGTGGTATATGGACAGGGTCACAGGGTGGTATATGGACAGGGTCACAGGGTGGTATATGGACAGGGTCGTATGTGGACAGGGTCACAGGGTGGTATATGGACAGGGTCACAGGGTGGTATATGGACAGGGTGGTATGTGGACAGGGTCACAGGGTGGTATATGGACAGGGTGGTATATGGACAGGGTCACAGGGTGGTATGTGGACAGGGTGGTATGTGGACAGGGTCACAGGGTGGTATGTGGACAGGGTCACAGGGTGGTATGTGGACAGGGTGGTATATGGACAGGGTGGTATGTGGACAGGGTCACAGGGTGGTATGTGGACAGGGTTACAGGGTGGTATGTGGACAGGGTCACAGGGTGGTATGTGGACAGGGTCACAGGGTGGTATGTGGACAGGGTGGTATGTGGACAGGGTCACAGGGTGGTATGTGGACAGGGTCACAGGGTGGTATATTGACAGGCTAGGTCCTAGCCTAGTGGGGGAGAGAATGAGGGAGAGGAGGAAGACGAGAGGGGTGGGGTAGAGAGAGAAAAATAAAGGGGGAGGGGGAAGAAGGTGCAGAGCATAAAGTGGTGGGAACAGAGAGGGGGTTGTTCTGGGGATGGAAGTCACACTCACCAATTACTGTATGTCTCCCCCATTCAGTCTGGTGTCCCTCAGGGCTGTAACAGCGATGGTTTTAAAAGTGCCGCTCAGCTGTTCACAAAACTCCTCTCGCAGCACAGAGCAAGTGCATGGCATGCATGTGGTTGGAGGGTGGGCGGGGCTGGGCGGGCACAAATCTGAGGCAGAGTTTCGGATTGGAGAAGCAGCAGAGTGAGGGCGGGGGTTAGGAGGAAGGTGGAGACAGAACACAGCCTGACTCCTGTGTAAGCTCTCACTGTGCAATTACTGTGACAGTATACTCTCCACACTACAAGTCATGCTGCCTGGGGGAGAAGGGGCTCGTCCCTCAGCGACCCACACAGACTCCGCCCCCTGCTCCGCCCGCGCTTGTTTATTCTTATCCCCGCCTGTGACCTGTCTCATCCTCTGGCTTGTCACCCAGCATACCGCAATAGAGCGTCAATCTGCTCTATGCGGCGGGGGTGTAATAGCAGGGAGCGGTGCGGAGTCACTTGGTCAGCAAGGATTTTAACGCCCCTCCCATTCTGCCGCCCTAGGCGGCTGCCTGACCCGCCTAATGGTTACGCCGGCCCTGGCGGTGAGTACATCGCTGGACCGTGGGACAGGAGAGTGTGTGTTTTATTAAAAGTCAGCAGCTACACTTTTTTTAGCTGCTGACTTTTAATGAACAAACAAATGACTGGAACTCCACTTTTTAAAGTGTTTGTAAACTCTCCCCCACAACTTTGTCCCATGTGAATCAGCATAAAAAACCCTAAAGAACACTGCTTGTAGATATCTTCTTACTTGCATAGTATTGTTGTAATCATTTTTGTTCTTTAGAATGACATCACTGAGCATGCCCAGATCTCCCATGATTTACGGCACACTTTGTGTGCTTGTCTATCTATTATCAGGACTTCCTACGGCACACAACACTGAAATCCCACGAGACTGCATAATCACTCAGAGCTTCCTCCTATACCCCATGTGACATCACATGGAGTGGAAAAAAAGGCATCGGACAGCATTACTGCAGTCTTATGAGCTGAAGCAAACACTAGATAATGGGCACAAGTAAATACTATGAAATAAAACAAGTCTGCTATGAACAGGGAAGCAGGGTTGCCATAGAAACATTGGATTGAGAAGGAGGCTTGGTTAACAGTACAGGAAGTGCTCAATGTAAGGGCAGAAATACACTACTGTGGACTCAGAAAACAATACTTAAGATGGCGCTGCCTAACCCCTGGAAACAAGTTTTTTAAAGTTTCTTTAAACGGTAAGTAATTTGCGATTTGGGCTGGATTACAGTGGCTATATTTTCATAATTACTTATTATAATGGACTAAATGAAAAGAAGCATCAGAGTGGTATAGTTTACTTCGTCTTTAACACATGCCGATTACACATCCATATTGGTTTTCAGCAATGGGCAAGGTGTGGTAGGCAAACGCTTAGACCCCTTTCACACTCGCAGTGTGGCCGCTAGCAGTAAAGCAGCGCTAGTTTTAGCAGGGCTTAACCTCCGCTAGCGGTCAAAGGGTTAAATGCGGCCGTAAAGTGCTGCCGCTGAAGCACTTTGCAGGCACTTCGGCAGCGGTGCCCATTCATTTCAATGTGCAGGGGCGGTGGAGGAGTGGTGTATACACAGCTCCAAAGATGCTGCTTGCAGGACTTTTTCCAACCTCCTGCAAGCGCACTGCCCCAGTGTGAAAGCGCTTTCACACTGGGGCTGCAGGGGAGGAATTATTCAGGTGCTATTTTTTTAGCCCTTTAGCACCTGAAAAACACCTCCAGTGTGATAGACGCTTTTCTGACAAGTAGATGGGTACTGTTAGTAACTGGCTTTTAGAGTAAAGTACACATGACTGCTTTTTGTTGAGTGTTTTTTGATCCATGTGACTGATCACATGAGCTCCTAATAACATTTTCTCTCACGTGACTGATCACATGATTTTCACCAGGTTCCAAATATCACTTCATCTTGTTGCTTAAGTGATCTCGATCCCATGACCAATCACATGATCTCTACTGGGTTCCTAAGATCGCTTAATTTTTCTGATCACGTGGCAAGTCACATGATCTCCAGCACATGACTAGTCAAGTGACCAATCACTCTCCACCGAGTTCCTCATATCACTTCCGCTTGCAGAACACGTGACCAATCGGATGACAGATCTCGATCACCTGACTAGTTACGCAATCTCCACCGGGTTCCTAATATCACTGCATCTTGCTGATCACCTGATTAGTCACGTGACCACCGAATTCCTAATATCACTTCCTCTGGCAAATCACGTGACCAGTCACATGACTGATCATGTAATCTCGATCACATGACCAATCGCGTGTTCTGCGCCAGGTTCCAACTATCACTGGTCACGTGATCAGCAAGATGCAGTGATAGTCGGAACCTGGCGAAGAACACGTGATTGGTCATGTGATCAGCAAGATGCAATCACATGTTCTTTGCCAGGTTCCTATCACTGCATCTCCACCAGGTTCCTAATATTACTTCATCTTGCTGATCAGGTGACCTAAATCACATGAGCAGTCACGTTATCTCCACTGGGCTCCTAATATCACTTCATCTTGTCGCTCACGTGGCCAGTCACGTGATCACCACTTGGTTTGGTTCCTAATGTCACTTCATTTTATCACTCATGTGACCAGTGACATAACCAATTACTAAGGCACTCTGGCACAAAGCATAAAAATGTGTTCTGTAGAGCAACATAGCATGCTGCAAACAATTGTCATCGCCAGATTTAGTGTAACAGTAATGGGGGGCTTAAGAGATGATTTAACAGAATCTGTGCCTAGTCAGTTTATGCATTGCAAACAAAGGCACTGGACCCACAAAATAACCTTAATGACTTTACTACAACAGACAGCCTTACAGACATAATTAAACCTCAGTACAAGGGGTTCTTTTTCAAAAATGAAAAATTTCATTTAAATAACAAACGTGGTAAACGCACTTGCTCAGTGCAATATGCATTGTACAGAGTGGCCTGATCCTTCTCTACTCATGTCCCTCACCAGCAATCTTGGCTGCTCCTCTTCTTCGTGTGTCCCTATAGCAAGCCTGTCCTATGGAGGCACGCAGTGCCTGCTTTCTCCCGAGCTGTGTGTCTTTGGAGTCACTCTCATCTAGACAGACAGCTGGGCTTAGCCCCTACCCCAATGCATTTGATTGACAGCAGCAGGAGCCAATACCGCCTGCTGTTGCTCCTGTAACCTGTGTGAAGAGGAAGAGAGGGGAGCACTGGATCTCTTCTCCTCTCTCTTCCCCTGCACACAGGAGAGGGGAAGACAGAAAGATCTAAAATGTTTTTTACCCTAAAGCAAGAAATGCTTTAAAAAAAAAAAAAAAAAAAAAAAAGAAAAAGGGATACACGTTTGTCTGAAAGCCTATCTTATAAAAAGAACATCATTAACGACTTAAGCCCCAGACCATTTGGCTGGCCAAAGACCAGAGCACATTCTGCGATTCGGCACTGCGTCGCTTTAACTGACAATGGCGCGGTTGTGCGACGTGGCTCCCAAACAAAATTGACATGCTTTTTTTCCCCCACAAATAGAGCTTTCTTTTGGTGGTATTTGATCACCTCTGCGTTTTTTTAATTTTTTGCGCTCTAAACAAAAATAAGAGCGTCAATTTTGAAAAAAAAAAAAAAAAAGCATTATTTTTTTACCTTTTGCTATAATAAATATCCCCCCCCCAAAATATATTAAAAAATATATTTTTTTTTTTCCCTCAGTTTAGGCCGATATGTATTCTTTTACATATAAAAAAAAAAATTGTAATAAGCGTTTATTGATTGGTTTGCGCAAAAGTTATAGCGTCTACAAAATAGAGGTTTGTTTTATGGCATTTTACATTTTTTTTTTACTAGTAATGACGACGATCTGCGATTTTTATCGTAACTGCGACATTATGGCGGACACATCGGACATTTTTGGGACCGCTGTAATTTTTACAGCGATCAGTGCTATAAAATTGCACTGATTACTGTAAAAATTACACTGGCAGTGAAGGGGTTAACCACTAGCTGGCTAGTAAGGGGTTAAGTGTGTCCTAGGGAGTGATTCTAACTGTCAGGGGGCGTGGCACTGTTTGCCATCCCCCCCAAAAAAAATACCACCAGCAGCCACTGCATAAGAGTGCACTAGTCCAGGTGAACCCTCTGTACACATAACCCCCCCTCTTACAGAGTCCCCAGAGTTCCCCCTTAGGGCTCATTCAGACCAGTTTTCCATGCTGAGCCACTGTCTGCTTCATGCCCATCCACCTAGGAGCTGCGGACAGGCAGCCTATAGAAGTGGATGCAGACACAGTGGCAACTGCATGTGAAAATTTGACATGGAGGCGGGAGAGGATGCAGAAACCTGAACGCAGACACTGTCTGCATTAACTTCTATAGGCTGCCTGCACGCAGCTCCAAAATGGATGGGCATGCAGCAGACAGTGGCTCAGGGGAGAGAGTGCCTTTCTGATTGGAGGAGCAGTCACGTGGGGAGCACTTCATAACCTCTTTTGGAGTGATAAAGATATGACAGTTTTATAGACTTTACAGTGTGATGCTCTGAACTTATTGGTGATTCAACGAATAGGACACTTAAAGGAGAAGTCCAGCCTGAGCTTCTCCTATGGATCACAGGAGTGCAATTAGTTTTGCACTCCTGTGACCCATTTTCAGTAGAGAGTGGTCTAAAGTCCGCTCTCTGCTGACATCACGGGAATCGGCCCAGGCACCGCGTCATCCCGACAATAAAGTCTGAATCCGCCAGGTGCCTGTCTCAGCCTCTCAGTGAGCCGCTGAGAGGCTAAGACGGCCGCTCTCCGCCCCTCCACATCTCAGTGCTCCAATGAGCCAGGAGAAGCAGAGCGGAGAGATGCTAATTGACAGCCAGCAGCTCTCTGCTCAGGGATCTGTGAGAACCGAGCCATTGGCGATGTTCAATCGATCGGTTCTCAGTGCAGAGGTGCCAGATGCAGCAACGGACCGATCTGGAAAAAAAAAAAAAAAAAACATACTTCTCTTTTACAACGGTTCTGAAGGCTTTTTACCTTCATGCATAGAGCATGCTGCCCCCCCAGTACTTACCTGAACCAGCACCTTGCACTGGAGCCTCGGCTCTCCCTCTCATTTACTGAGCTCCCGCTGCTGTCAATCACAGCCAGTGAGGAGGGAGCAGGGGGAGCTTGGTGTATCTTATAGACACACAGAGGCAGCTGGGGAGCGAGCACGCATGAGTGCCCCCAGAGCAAGCAGCATGCTCTGGGGGCACTCAGCAGGGGGGGAGTTTCAATTATTAAGGTTTGTAAATTTGAGTAGAACATTCTTGCACAATAAGTATCAGCACAGCCCCTTGTATCCACCAGAAGGGCCCAGAGCATTGTTCATGTACAAGGACCTCCATGGCAAGAGCACCAGATATTATTTTAATAAATACTGCAGCTTTAAAAATATAAAAAATGTCGCCCACAGAGCCATGTCAGTCATTATATAGGATTTATATATCGCTGACAGTTTGCGCAGCGCTTTACAACATTGGTGTATAGTCATAGCTATGACTAAGTACCAATATATGGTGTGAAACGAGTCAGTGATTCATCCCTGATCACTGTACCGGCCTGCTACTGGTATCATGCGACCACTGTGACCAATCACAGCAGGTTACATGACAGTTGTAAACAATGGATGGCTTCCTTTCAAGCCATTGTGTTGCTAGATACGATTGGTAACAGTGATCACATGGTACACACTGGGACAAACTGCAGGCCATCTGTGCTATGTGATTAGTTGTGGCCTAATCACAACACAATTAATGAATTTAATTTTGGTAAAATGCTTGCATATAGCAATGAAATGCATTGCTATAAGCAAACAATGTGTAAAAAAAAAAAAAATTCAGATCACTTACCCAGAGTAGTACAAGGTTACTATGGTAACATTATATTGCTCTGGTCACAGTGTTAAATTAAAAACTGTAGAAAAAAAAAAATATATATATATATATATAATTTTTTCCCCCCTGTATTGTCAACCAGTCAGTATCCCCAATCACTGTGACACCAGTTGATGACAGTATGTAAAAAAAAAAAAAAAAATGATTTCTTAATTTTACGACAAATTAGGACAAAAAAAAAATTACAACTTTTAAAAAAAAACTTGCCACGCCTCTTACCAAGTACCTTGAACTGTCTACATTCCAAAAAAAGGGGTCATTTGAGAAATATTTGTACTGTCCTGACATTTTTAGGCCTCAAGTAATGAGATTGATCCCGATGTACTGACGGCCTATTTTCAGACATACAGTATCTCACAAAAGTGAGTACACCCCTCACATTTTTGTAAATATTTTATTCTATCTTTTCATGTGACAACACGGAAGAAATTACACTTGTCTACAATGTAAAGTAGTGAGTGTACAGCTTGTATAACAGTGTAAATTTGCTGTCCCCTCAAAATAACTCAACACACAGCCATTAAAGTGGAGTTCCACCCACTTTTACAACTCTTCAGCATCCCTCACTAAACTGTGCACTGTAAAGAAATTGGATATTTTTTTTATTTTTTTTTCAGCACAGACTGTATATCTGCTGTATTCATTTTTCACTTCCTCCTCCCTGGCCGCGGCCCATCGCATCATTTCCTGTTTGCAATGCCTCCTGGGAAGGGGCAGCAACTTCCTCTCAAACTGCCGTTGCTATGGAAACCTGACCTGAAACCTATTACACTGCTTATGCTGCACTGAGCATGTACGAGATCTGCAAGGATGAGATCCAGGAAGAAATAAAGTCTGGCTTCAGATGCCCACACTTAAGATGGCCACGGCCTGCTGCAAGTTTATAAAATAACAAACTACTGCTAAAAACTAACAAAACAGACCTTAGTTTACAGACTAACTTTACTAGAATACATTAAGCTTGTGTATTATAGGGGTATTTTTATTTAAAAAGTATAATTTCGGCCGGAACACCGCTTTAATGTCTAAACTGCTGGCAACAAAAGTGAGTACACCCCCCCAAGTGAAAATGTAAAAATTGGGCCCAATTAGCCATTTTCCCTCCCCGGTGTCATGTGACTCGTTAGTGTTGAGAGGTCTCAGATGTGAATGGGGAGCAGGTGTGTTAAATTTGGTGTTATCGCTCTCACTCTCTCATAATGGTCACTGGAATTTCAACATGGCACCTCATGGCAAAGCATTCTCTTTGGATCTGAAAAAAAAGAATTGTTGCTCTACATAAAGATGGCCTAGGCCAGTGATGGCGAACCTTGGCACCCCAGATGTTTTGGAACTACATTTGCCATGATGCTCGACTACACTGCAGAGTGCATGAGCATCATGGGAAATGTAGTTCCAAAACATCTGGGGTGCCCAGGTGCGCCATCACTGGCCTAGGCTATAAGAAGATTGCCAAGACCCTGAAACTGTCTTCAGTCCCATGCTAAGGAAGGGTTCAGCAGTTTTCTGCCACCTACAATACAGATACAGTACAGGTTTGTACTCTGCACTACTTACTCTCGACACCTGCACTGTGCATTATATGTAAGGCTGGTACACAAGAGCCGAATATCGGCCGGTTCAACAGAAACCAGCTGACATTTGGCCCGTGTGCACAGCAGCCTGTCCGACAGAAGCCGATCGAAGGGGCATGCTGGAAAACCAGCATCCGATCAGCGCTTGCAGCCAATGGCTGCGAACACTGATCACTGTGTTCTGGTTGTCAGAACACAAAATCTCAGCGGGGAGATCACTGTACTAACATAGTTTGTGTTAGTACAGCGTTGTCAATTTTCCCTGTGTGCACCTGGCATTACTCCTGACCCCTGTACTCTGCATTACTTAGCCCCGACTCCTGCGCACTCTGCATTACTTACCCCTGACTCCTGCGCGCTCTGCAGTACTTACCCCTGACTCCTGCGCGCTCTGCAGTACTTACCCCTGACTCCTGCGCACTCTGCATTACTTACCCCTGACTCCTGTGCACTCTGCATTACTTACCCCTGACTCCTGTGCACTCTGCATTACTTACCCCTGACTCCTGTGCACTCTGCATTACTTACCCCTGACTCCTGTGCACTCTGCATTACTTACCCCTGACTCCTGTGCACTCTGCATTACTTACCCCTGACTCCTGTGCACTCTGCATTACTTACCCCTGACTCCTGTGCACTCTGCAGTACTTACCCCTGACTGCTGTGCACTCTGCAGTACTTACCCCTGACTCCTGTGCACTCTGAATTACTTACCCCTGACTCCTGTGCACTCTGCATTACTTACCCCTGACACCTGTGCACTCTGCATTACTTACCCCTGACTCCTGTGCACTCTGCAGTACTTACCCCTGACTCCTGTGCACTCTGCATTACTTACCCCTGACTCCTGTGCACTCTGCAGTACTTACCCCCGACTCCTGTGCACTCTGCAGTACTTACCCCCGACTCCTGTGCACTCTGCAGTACTACGGGCCCTGACTCCTGTGCACTCTGCAGTACTTACCCCTGACTCCTGTGCACTCTGCAGTACTTACCCCTGACTCCTGTGCACTCTGCAGTACTTACCCCTGACTCCTGTGCACTCTGCAGTACTTACCCCTGACTCCTGTGCACTCTGCAGTACTTACCCCTGACTCCTGTGCACTCTGCAGTACTTACCCCTGACTCCTGTGCACTCTGCAGTACTTACCCCTGACTCCTGTGCACTCTGCAGTACTTACCCCTGACTCCTGTGCACTCTGCAGTACTTACCCCTGACTCCTGTGCACTCTGCAGTACTTACCCCTGACTCCTGTGCACTCTTGCCTTACATACTGCAGACCTCTGGACTCTGCATTCTTTGCAGGGGGGCCCTGCACTCTGTATGACATACTGCTGAATTCTTCATTACAACTGATCACAGTGTTGACAAATATATGGCTAGTTTTAGAAGGCAATTCTTCTCACATTAGGCTCATTTCCTCTCGCTTCCTGCTGCTTCTCTGGGACAGAAAGAGAAGTGAAATCTCCCTGCAAAAAATAGCCGGCTAGGGATTTAATCATTGTGTACTCTATTCAAAATAAAAAAGCGGCTATAGGTATACTTTAATTTGCCTGCAAAACAAGAATGCAGAACAAAAAAACGGTACTGGTTGAGAAAGTGAATGTGATGTAACGTGCTTCGAGTTTACTTCACAGTGATTGCAACAGAATAGCTTGAACATTACTTCCTATTAATGTTTAAGCTGAATTCCAGACTTCCACGTTCCCCTCCTGTAATGAGATTGCATTCACTGCACATGGTGAGTTTTTTTACGCATCATCAAGCCCTATCAAGCAGTAGTTGTGGCTGTGGTACACTGATCATAGCTGGTCGCTCATTGCATACCTCCTCCATTCAGAAAAGGCCTTGTATTCTTTTCATTGAATTCAAGGCTTTCTATGATTAGGAGGGGAGGAGACCATCAATCTGCCCCACCTCTAATGTGGTCCCCCAATGCGCTTCCTGACAACAATCTTCCAGTTATGCTCCTGCGTTGTCACCCTGTCATATACACCCCTGGAGTGCATGTAGACAGGAACAGACTGTAGGAAATCAGCAGCACTGAAATGTAATGGATGAAGAAAGATGAATTTTAGCATTTTAGGGAAGAAAAAAAACCACAAATGAACATGGATGAGACACGGTGCTTTAGCAAACCAACTGTCATCCAGTTTGGATTTCCATCTGCTGCAAAGTCACTGTATCTGTACTAGTTCAGGGCCGTTCTTGCAGATCAATAAGTCAAATGTCTATATCAGGAAACATCGGACACAACACAGATTTATATTAATATAAATGACCATTTTATTGTAAATAAAAACAAATAAAAACTGGATACAATGTGAGGGCTCTGCACTGCAAGCCCCAAGTCAGTATATATATATATATATATATTTATAGAGATTTATACAGTAAATAGGATATTCCCTTTGGCACAGGTTCCCTCCACACGAAGGAACATAATATATATTCATTTAACAGTTGCACCAGCTTGTAACCCCTTCTCTGCCAGGGAGCCACGTTTTGGCAGTCATACGGTTCCACACATCGCTGACTTCCTTTACCTCTCTGAGGGACCTCACTCAGGCCTAGTTTGTGTGCCCAGAGCCACCAGGCTTATCTTACTGCAAACCAAAGTCAAAAGTGAGGACTTTTTTTTTAATACTGTTAGGTTTGTTATAAAGCGACAGGTTCTCTTTATGTTGCCAGGACAAAAAAAAAAATATATATAAAAATCATATGGAGCAGCAAACTGTATTTAGCTTCTAACTGAAGAGTTTTCACATTTGCATTGAACGCAGTGAAGGTCTGTGTCACACTTCTCAGCTCACAGCATATACCGGGCCCTCCTGATTGTGCAACAGGAACTGGGGGACTTGGCTAATAGTGCTGGTGTAAGACAGGAAATCATCGAACAACATGAACGCTGCTTGCTTCAAGCAGAGGGAAGAGGACGGGAGAGCCAGCCTTCAACTATACAAAAGAAAAAAACAGATTCTGATTGGCTGCAAGAGAACCAGTGTGTTGCCTTTAGCTAGGGGCAGAACACAATTCATACCTGACCAAGAATGAATGCTGACAGCACATGGGTCATACACAGGGATACCCAATAATCTCCTTGTGCAATCATACTGTAGACTTAGGCAGCCCTGTAGACACTGACAGTGTGAATTTCTCTTCCTGCAACCATGGGTTGCAGGAAAGAAATTTGCACAAATCCCCCAATCAACACACACAGTGCTGACAGGGGGATCCCTCCTGCCGAGCAATTGTCTTCTCCCAGCGGGGGAAGACAGTGATTATCGCTAGTGGCTATAGTAGCCGCTTGCGATAATCGGAGGCAAATCCAGTAGGCTGGTTGTACCCAAGTTGATCGATCAGCTTGGTACATTCAGCCTGCCCATTAATAGCTTGAACCATGTATGGCCGGCCTTAAATCCCATGCACAGTGCCCAGTGCTGAGAGTACTGTAACAGTAATCTCTTCTTTGACAGGTAAAAGCCGAAACAGTAAGCAACTGTTACCAGTTAGACCAGGTTTTACCTACCAGTTTGGATCCCCAGAAGCGATCAACCCTAATAAGAGTAGTGCCTGATATTATAAACACATGTATGCTGGAGCCTTCATTCACAATATAATCCTACAGCTGGCAGAAGGCACTGCAGCCTGAAGATGACAAAAGGTTCATCTGTTTAATACTGTAATTGGGAAATACAAAAACTGTGTGTGTGTGTGTGTGTGTGTGTGTGTGTGTGTGTGTGTGTGTGTGTGTGTATGTATGTATGTGTATATATATATATATATGTGCGTGTGTGCGCGCGTGTTAGAGATTATATATATATATATATATATATATATATATAATATATTATCTCTAACACGCACACACATTATATATATATATATATATATATATATATATATATATATATATATATATATATATATATATATATATATATACACATATATACACACACACACACACACACACACACACACACACACACACACACACTGAAAATTAGATGGATAAATTAATGGATAAGTTCACCTTTGGAAGATGTCACATGGTCCACAAAGTTTTCTTTGTGGATCTGCAGCCTCTCTCACCCATCTCTCTCTCGCTCTCATCTGCTGATCGCTGGTGCACCCAATTTCCTCCCAAAAGTGGAACTTTCGCTCATCCGATTCCTCCCCCCCTCCAGTGCCACAATTGGCACCTTTCAGGGGGGGCACCCACTTCCGGGAATAGACTCCCGTGGGAGTCAGACCCCCCCCCCTCCCCGCTGCCTTCTGCGAAACACACAGGTCCCAGGAGAAAGCGGGGACCATTTAGGACGCGCAGTAGGGAACCGGGAAGTGAAGCCTTAACGCTTCACTTCCTGATTCCCTCACCGAGAATGGCGGCAGCAGCAGCCGAGAGCCGATCGATTGCTCGGCTTCCGACATCGCTAGACTCCAGGAAAGGTGAGTGTCCATTTATTAAAAGTCAGCAGCTGCAGTATTTGTAGCTGCTGGCTTTTAATAAAAAATTTGTAGGTGCAATCCCGCATTAATATTTTTTTTAAAGTGAACTTATCCTTCAAGGACTGCAGATTGCAGAAAAAGAAACACTGGTTGCCAACAGCAGCCCAGAGAGCTCGTCATTCAGGCACGGTCAACTGCCAACTGTGAATGAATAATGTGCTTTTTAGAATGCAATTCCAGTAACCAATCTCAGATGTGAATACTCCACGCTGCTCCTGCATTTACATTTCATTCATAGAATGCAAAAGACATTCTGGAGCCTCTTTGCATAATGCTGCAAAGAACACTCTGTGATAGGAGGAGAGGAGGGGAGCCCGGTCACATCACCTGTTAATGTCATGCAACTGTTTTTTTTTCCCCTCACCATCTACTATAAATAGGGATTCACCTGCTTTAGACCCCTTTCACACTGGAGCGTATTTCAGGCGCTTTAGCGTTAAAATAAGCGCCTGTAAAGCGCCTGAAAGAAGACGCAACTGCAATCCCAATGTGAAAGCCCGAGTGCTTTCACACCGAGGCGCTGCGCTGGCAGGGCGTCAAAAAAAGTCCTGCAAGCAGCTTCTTTGCAGCGTTTTTGGAGCGGTGAATACACCGCTCCTAAAGCGCCTCTTCCCATTGAAATCAATGGGAAGCGCCTGAAAAGCGCTTTTAGCCGCGGCGCTTTTAACCCTTTATTTGGCCACTAGCAGGGGTTAAAAGCGCACCACTAGTGCTTGAAAAACCCTGGTAAAGCACCGCTAGTTTAAGCAGCGCTTTACGAGCGTTTTTCGGGCGCTGGCAGTGTGAAAGGGCTCTTAAAGCACTTGGGTTTTCACATAGGAATTGCAGATGAGGCTTTTTCAAGCACTTTACAGGCTTTTTTTTAACGCTAAAGCGCCTGAAAAACGCCCCAGTGTGAAAGGGGTCTAAGAGTCTAGCAGCAAACCCACACAGAAAACACACTCATATGATTTATAAAAATGTGCGTTTTTTTTTCCTGTGAAAAGCAGTGATACGATTGTGGTAAAGATTTACCGCTGCTTTATAAATGGGCCTCTATATGGAAATGATATTTCTAGATCCATAGAACTTAAAGTCTTGAGGTCCAATCTTCCATGTGTAAAAACACAGAATACTCTCTATAAAGCACCTTGGAGTAACACGCCATAAAGTACACCTAGAAAGTTCTGAGTGCACAGAACGGGATTCAGTACAAACACCTAACGCAATCCGGAAGTTAATTACCAGGTACTCTAGGCTTACCTCTGTAAATGCTGACGGAATCATTGCAACACACTTGGTACAAAGAATACATGGAGCGGAAAGCTGCCTTGGGCATTGATGCCACATTGATTAATGAATTAAGACCATTAAATTGCTATTAAATGGGCCTAATAAAAAAAAAGGAAACTATTTTAAGTCCCTGCATACTGTGAGAACATCTGTGGATAATAAACACATTTGGTAAAGAAGTCAAGCCATGGGGTGGAACTAACCTTTGCAATGTATAATTTCATACATTTGATTGAAAAGCCCATTCTAACATCGGGCCTATCCCAGTCTATGTGCTCCCTGGCTGAAGAGGTAATAAGGCACCTGTCACGGAAGAGGAAGAGAATTTGGCGCACAAGTCACCCTGCGTCGTCCTGTTCATCTAGTTCATGTCTCCAACTTTAACCTCAAAAGTCTTTTAATCGTTTCAACTAATACATTGTTCTGATGCTCTAACACTGACGTGAAACCACCCAGACGCTGGATCTGGAACCCGCTCTTCACACAGCATAGGGGTGGAGCAATGATTGATTGTCTTCATTCCTGATTGCACTGCTTTCCCGAAACATCAAAAAGGTCCATCTTTTTGAAGAATCTCCAAAATTGATGAAGGGAAAAACAAGAAGCTTGGAGGAAATCAATAGGTAAGTTGGGCAAAGGAGTGGCGGAGCAGCTCCTCGGCTGACGGCCTTTGCCGTGCCTCCACTAATATCCGCTTTACAAAGTCCCGGCACTGCTCTGATGTGTTTGGAGGAAGTTGAGGGTTGGTTGGCTGGGTGGCGATTTTAAAAATGGCAGCCATGGCTTCATACTCGGCCCAGGGAGGCTTCTCAGTCAGCATTTCCACCACAGTGCAACCCAAGCTCCTGTATAGTAGGAAAGCACAGGAGTTACAGATTACAGTGACAGGAGGGGCATATTTAAAGGGTCAACAAAATAAACATGTGACTATCTGATGGCAACTACAGTTCCTTGAAAAAGTATTCATACCCCTTGAAATTTTCCACGTTTTGTTGAGTTACAACCAAAGACGTAAATGTATTTTATTGGGATTTTATGTGATAGACCAACACAAAGTGGCACATAATTGTGAAGTGGAAGGAAAAGGATGAATGGTTTTAAATTTTTTTACAAATAAATAAGTGAAAAGTGTGGCGTGCATTTGTATTCAGCCCCCTTTACTCCGATACCCCTAACTAAACTCTAGTGTAATTATTATGGTGACCATTGTCACCAGAACAGTTAGGGGCAACCCAAAATTGTACAGTTGTCATTAGAATAGGAGGTGAGAAGAAATCTTCCTGCTCTGGTCCCAAATGTTTAACACGCTTGTGTTCGAGACTGCACAGGACTGACTGGATTGGTCACTGGTCCCGAGTGGGTATTCGCGTGGGCAAAAAGGAAGGAATATGTTCCGGTGAATAGTGCCCAGTGATGGATGGTGGTGATGGCCCCTCTCAGGGATTGGGCTGTTGCCTTTTCTGTGTGACCTTAACCACTTGCCGACCGCCGCATGTACATATACGTCGTCAGAATGACACGGCTGGGCAAATTGGCGTACAGGTTCGTCTCTTTGAATTTGCCGCCGTGTGGTCACATGCGCGAGCTCCGTGAGTAGGGTCGCGGGTCCCGTGGACTCGATGTCTGTGGGGATGCCCGCGATAGTCTCACAGAGCTGAAGAACGGGGAGATGCAAATGTAAAAAAGCATCTCCCCATTCTGCCTAGTGACACTGTCACTGATCACAGCTCCCTGTGATCGGGAACTATGATCAGTGATGTGTCACACACAGCCCCTCCCCCAGCAGTTAGAATCACTCCCTACGACACACTTAACCCCTTCCTAACCAGCTAGTGGTTAACCGCTTCACTGCCAGTGTCATTTTTACAGTAATCAGTGCAATTTTATAGCACTGATCGCTGTAAAAATGACAATGGTCCCAAAAATGTGTAAAAAATTGTCTGACGTGTCCGCCATAATGTCGCAGTCACAAAAAAAAAAAAAAAAAAAAAAAAAAAAAAAAAAAAAAATCGCAGATCGCCGTCATTACTAGTAAAAAAAAAAAAAAAAAATTATAATAAAAATGCCATAAAACTATCCCCTATTTTGTAGACGCTATAACTTTTGCGCAAACCAATCAATAAACGCTTATTGCGTTTTTTTTTTACCAAAAATCTGTAGAAGAATACGTATCGGCCTAAACTGAGGAAACATTTTTTTTTGGGGATATTTATTAAAGCAAAAAATAAATGTTGTTTTTTTAAAAATTGTCGCATTATTTTTGTTTATAGCGCAAAAAATAAAAAATAAAAAAACGGCAGAGGCGATCAAATACCACCAAAAGAAAGCTCGATTTGTGGGGAAAAAAAAGGACATAAATTTTGTCTGGGAGCCACATTGCACGACTGCACAATTGTCAGTTAAAGCGACGCAGGGCCGAATCGCAAAATGTGCTCTGGTCTTTGGCCAGCAAAATGGTCTGGGGCTTAAGTGGTTAAGGTTGTTTCAGCTTGTAAACTTTGATAAAACAAAAAAAAAAAAGAAGAAAGGAGCCCCTGGTGTCCAGAGAAATGGGACTTCCAAAATATTGTTTCTTGGATGTTTATTAAAAATAAGCAACATGTACATCAAACCAATGTGTTTCGGGGGAATAGACTGCCCCTTCTTCAGGGCTGTTGCTGTGTGCTATTCTGAATGGCAGGATACCAGCTTTAGTTTCATAGGCAGCAACATACAACTAAAGCCGGTATCCTTCCATTTAGAAACCTTGATCCAACATAACCACTCATGGGAATTGTTCGAACAAAATAACACACAGCAACAGCCCTGAAGAAGGGGGAGTCTATTTCCCCCCGAAATGCGTTGGCATGATGCACATTTTGCTAATTTTTAATAAACGCCCACAAACCATAATTTTACAAGTAACATTTATCTGGACACCGGGCGCTCCTTTCTTTTTTATCTAAATGTCTATGATGGAAGATGGGACTTCCCCTTATTTGGGGAGATTATCTCTCACTTCCTGTTGTGTCTCCAAGACGAGGGGGGAAAAAAGAAAAAAAAAAAATCTCCAAAAAAGGACACAGGCAGCTATGAAAAACAAAAAACACACACACACACACGTTTTAACCCTTCCTCACGCTATTAAATCTAGAAAAATGTAGGTCATAGATACATTTCAAATTCTAAGTAGTACTACATACAAGTGCCCTCAACATTCAAGCAAAGGATTTCAAAAACTGGTCTGCACAGAAATCCACCTTGTGCTGTTCAGGCTAAACCAGAAGGAAGAAAGTGGCCAGTTAGGACAAGCTTGCTCCCATTTTTTATTAACATGAAGGAGGGTCCAGCTATCTACTACTTACCAGACATCTGCTTTTCTCCCATAACCCTCCCCACTGATCACTTCTGGGCTCATCCAGTACGGTGTCCCTGTCACCGAGCGAATTCCCGTTCCTGACATGCAGATTGTCTGCAGGCGTTTGCTTGCTCCAAAGTCACCCAGCTTAACGTTCCCAGCAGAGTCCCGCAGGATGTTGGCCCCTGTGAATGAAAAAGTTACATACATAACAGGCAAAAAGCACATCAGATTGACACATACACAGAAAAGGAAACAATTAATGTAAACCAAAAGTGAATGACTTATAAGTTGCTAAAGTCAAGTTTTTCATATCATAAACTATTTTTATTTATTCGAATGCAGTCATTTTTTCAGATTTTGTTAAATATCAGTGCTAATATTCCAATGAAAACTGCCACTTACTGGCAGATACTGAAAATATCTTTTGAAATGTTTGACATGACATGTTTAAGTGGTTGTAACCCTTAATAAAAAAAAAAAAAAAATAAATGTGATCCTGTTCCTTAAAGTTAAAATCTGTATTTTTTTGCTAGAAGATTACTTGGAACCCCCAAACATATATAAAAAATAGAAAAGCAGAGACCCTAGAGAATAAAATGGTGGTCGTTGCAATATTTTGTCACACTGTATTTGCGCAGCGGTCTTTCAACCACATTTTTTTTGGAAAAGGAAATACACATTAATGAATAAAAAAATTAAAATAAAAAACACAAAACAGTAAAGTTAGCCCAATTTTTTTTGTATAATGTGAAAGATGTTGTTACGCTGAGTAAACAGATATCCAACATGTCATGCTTTAAAATTGCGCCAAGATCTGCATTTTTTAAAACCTTTGAATTTTTAGAACTGGTGCCGTTGGCTCCCGAGTAAAGCGGGAGTGATGTCATGTCGCTTCTGGGTTATTATAACTGAGACCTGATCAAAGCTGATTCTGGCTTTGTTCGGGTCTCTGGCCAGCTGGCAAAAGTGCCAGCTGGTGGCTCGGGTCTCCCGGTGAAGAGGCGAAAGGGGGCAGGGGGGCAGGAACGTCCCCTCCCGCTGCTTGTAATAACAGCCGAGCAGCTGCTTAGCCGCTTTGGTTGTCATTACAAGAGAGTCTACCTTAAGCTCTAAAAAAAAAAAAAAAAAAACAGTACCGGGGCAATACCGGTCCAGTACAACCACGGCGGCAATCGGTTAACCGCTTGCGGACTAGCCGCCGCAGTTTTACGTTTCTGCTGTGCGAAATCACGTTATTGTACATGATCTCGCGAGGCTTGGCTAGCGGGTCCCCCGAATGTCTGTGGGGATATCCGCGATCGCCTCACAGAGAGGAAGAACGGGAAGATGCTAATGTAAACAAGCATCTCCCCGTTCTGACTAGTGATCATAGCTCCCTGTGATCGGGAGCTATGATCAGTGATGTGTCACACACAGCCCCTCCCCCCCACAGATAGAATCACTCACTAGGGCACACTTAACCCCTACAGCGCCACCAAGTGTTAACCCCTTCACTGCCAGTCACATTTACACAGTAATCAATGCATTTTTAATCGCACCAATCGCTGTATAAATGGGAATGGTCCCAAATAAGGGCCAAAAGTGTCTAATGTGTCCACCATAATGTCGCAGTCACGATAAAAATCACTGATCGTCGCCATTACTAGTAAAAAAATAAAAAATAAAAAAAATGCCATAAAACTATGCCCTATTTTGTAGACGCTATAACTTTTGCACAAACCAAATGCTTATTGTGATTTCTTTTAACCAAAAACATGTAGAAGAATACATATCAGCCTAAACTGAGGGAACATTTTATTTTTTTTTATATATATTTTTTGGGGATATTTATTATAGCAAAAAGTAAAAAAATTATGAATTTTTTTAAAAATTGTTGCTCTTTTTTTGTTTATAGTGCAAAAAATAAAAACTGCAGAGGTGATCAAATACCACCAAAAGAAAGCTCTATTTGTGGGAAATAAAGGACGTCAATTTTGTTTGGAAGCCACGTCGCAGGACAGCGCAATTGTCAGTTAAAGCGACACAGTGCCGAATCGCAAAAAATACTCTGGTCTTTGGCCAGCCAAATCCTCTGGGGCTGAAGTGGTTAAAGCATGAACAGCAGCACAGTGATTGTGCTGTGTAATTTGTCCCTTTCCATCTAAAATACCTGGCTGATCCTGCCTGGTGCTGCACCTTCCCTCTATAAACTGACCATGTTTATCATGGATGCTGAGCCACGATACCATGGTCAGTTTACGTGGCTCTGTCAGCCTGCTGGCTCTCCTCTTCCCCTCCTGCTGCTATAACTGTTTTCTTAATACAATCCCATGTGTACCGTTAAGTCATGTGCCCTCAGCGAATGTGCTTTATAAAAAAATATGGAGCTTTATAGCTTATTTTAAGCGACGCTCATGTGACCGACCACTGCTCGCCTCCCCTCCTCCTGGCTGAAGTCAGCGTGGGATTTTCAGTGCTGTAGTTCTCAAATCGGGGAGGAGAGCTGCGGGCGGCGCTCTAAAATGAGGTATAAATCAACATATTTTTTTATAAAGAACATACAGTGGGGCACATAACTTAATAGAACAATAAGAAAACAAAGTGGCTTTACAACCACTTCAAAGCTTAATCAAAACTAAATCACATTTCAGCTTCAGGAGTAAAGCAAGCTGCAAACTGCGGCTGAATTTTGAAGCAACTCATTTTTTTTTTTTTTTATGTGAACAGAAAAAGGATTTGCACCTTTAAGCTGGCTACACATTATACAATTATGGCAAAGAGTGACACATGTAGGGGCATTTCCTAACATCGGCTAGTATAATTACAATTTATCAATACTGTGAGGCGATACCCTCTGGTGTATATTGTTTATCAATCATATCACATGGTATCATCTACTGTTTGATTCTCTTTCCTAATCCAAACTGTCTCGCATTGTGTACACCAGAGCTCATATTATAACTTTTGTATCTTATTGCTGTCCAATTTTCTTTTGATAAATAAAATTAACAATTTTTATGAACCTTTTTGACTCATATTTGCTAAAAAACACAATGGGGAATTCTCCACAAACACATTATACAATTATCTTGTACAATTTCTCTTTAGGATTTACCAAAACCATATAATGAACTCGTTAGGGACTGGCCGCCTGTACGGAAGTCGGAAATGTTCGTAAGTCGGCCGCGCATGCGCAGACCGACAAATACGGAGATTTCCGGACATTTCCGATGTTCTGTCTAATGCCGTTCTGCGCCTGCGCGGCAAATTACGGACATTTCCGGCATTTTTTGATGCTCCGTATGGCCGCGCATGCGCAGAACGGCCGAAAGATGGCGAAAACCACCGAAAAATGGCGGAGGGTCCCCGCAGCACCCGTTCGTAAGTAGGGGTTGTTCGTAGGTCGGGTGTTCGTAAGTCGGGGACCCCCTGTAGCAGGGATATGCAATTAGCGGACCTCCAGCTGTTGCAGATCTACAATTCCCATGAGGCATAGCAAGAATCTGACAGCCACAAGCATGACACCCAGAGGCAGAGGCATGATGGGACTTGTAGTTTTGCAAAAGCTGAAGGTCCACTAATTGCATATCCCTGCCATATAGTATGAGGTCAAACCTAAACACTTTCAAATTGTATGCAATCAGGCAGGGCTTTACACTACATAGTAGAAGGAAAATCTAAAAAAATTGAAAAAAAAAAAATTAAAATTAAAAAATGGTATAATGTGTAGCCAGCTTTACACGTGCTGAGATAAAAAAAACAAATACCTTTGATGTCTCTGTGTACAATCATGTTGCTGTGTAGGTAAGACACGCCCTCAAGGATCTGCCGCGTATATCTACGAGTAACATTCTCCGTCAATGCCCCATAGGCTTTCAACTGATCTTTCACTGACCCCTGAGGGATAAAAATTAAATACTGTAAGTCAAAAGGGAACACCAAACATTTGATGACTGACTATTAATTCCTTGTGCTCTAGAATCTCACCCCAGGCATATACTCCATGAAAATAGTCAGAGTCTTCTCCCCTTTGTCCCGTAAACAGCCATAATACTGCACTATCCGATCGTGATGGAGATTCTTCAGCAGCTGAATCTCACACTCCAGAGCACTAACCTCCTGTAACGGGTGCAGAAAACAGAAGAGTTACACACAGCAGATCCCCAACAAGAAAGAGCAGCTCATTGAAAGACAAAAAAATAGCTTTAGCTGAATACTGTTTCTTCAGTCTGAAGACATCACCCACAGTAATTATTTTTTGCCACAAGATGGCACTCTTCTTCTGGGTTGAAGGACTGTTAACATCATTCAACCTATATCCTCTAAGCCCAGGCTTGTCACGGGTCCTAGGGCATCATCACTTAGATTGGGCAATACTACTGAACTGTACAGTACCCACACATCATTATGCGAGTGCTGATCAGTGCAGGTGTAAGGACCGCTCACCACCAGAGGAGAAGAGGTGTCACTGAATTAGCCAGAAACGCCCTTGGAGAAAAAGAATTATGAGGGATACTGTTTGGGGTGGGGGAAGGTGGTGCACTTTGAAAAGACTAGAGTTTTGTTTTAAAGAGGTTCTGAAGGCTGAAGGTTATTTTTTTTACCTTACTGCATTAAAAGCAAAAAAACTTCAGTATGCAGCTCTACCCAGCCACCCTTAAAGCGGAGTTCCACCCAAAAGTGGAACTTCCACTTATCCATCTCCTCCCTGTTTTTTGACAGGTACCGCTCCCCACTTCCGAAGACGGCACCCGGCTCAGTCCCAGAGCAAGCACTCGGCAGGGGGGGAGGAGCCAGGAGCGCTGGCTGGGGAACTTGACAAGGAGTAAGATCAGGGCTGCACTAAACCATTGCACAGAGCAGGTAAGTAGAACATGTATATTATTAAAAAAAAAAAAGCAAAGTCTTACGATCACTTTAACCACTTGCCGACCTCCGCATGTACATATACGTCGGCAGAATGGCACGGCTGGGCAAATGGGCGTAAAGGTACCTCCCTTTGAATTTGCCGCCATGTGGTCACATGCGCCACCAGCGGCACACGACCCAGCCGTTATCTCCATGAGTAGGGTCGCAGGTCCCGTGGACTCGATGTCGGCGGGGATACCCGCGATCATCTCATGGAGCTGCACAACGGGGAGATGCTAATGTAAACAAGCATCTCCCCGTTCTGCCTAGTGGCACTGTCACTGATCACAGCTCCCTGTGATCGGGAGCTATGATCAGTGATGTGTCACACACAGCACCTCCCCCTAACAGTTAGAATCACTCCCTAGGACACACTTAACCCCTTCCTAACTAGCTAGTGGTTAATCACTTTACTGCCAGTGTCATTTTTACAGTAATCAGTGCAATTTTATAGCACTGATCGCTGTAAAAATGATAATGGTCCCAAAAATGTGTCAAAATTGTCCGACGTGTCCGCCATAATGTCACAGTCCCAATAAAAATCGCAGATCGCCGCCATTACTAGTAAAAGAAATAAAAAAAATAATAATAATAAAAATGCCATAAAACTAACCCCTATTTTGTAGACGATATAACTTTTGCGCAAACTAAACGCTTATTGCGATTTTTTTTAACCAAAAATATGTAGAAGAATACGTAACGGCCTAAACTAAGGAAAATATATATATATATATATATATATATATATATATATATATATATATATATATATATATATATATATATATATATATATATATATATACACACACACACACACACACACACACACACACACACACATATACATACACACACACATATATATTTTTGAGGATATTTATTATAGCAAAAAGTAAAAAATAATGCATTTTTTTCAAGATTGTCGCTATTTGTTAAAATAAAGACTGCATCAAATACCACCAAAAGAAAGCTCTATTTGTTAAAAAAATAAAATAAAAGGACATCAATTTTGTTTGGGCACAACGTCGCACAATTGTCAGTTAAAGCGACGCAGTGGCGAATCGCAAAATGTGCTCTGGTCTTTGGCCAGCAAAATGGTCCGGGGCTTAAGTGATTCAAGTAAATCGATTGTGTAAGACAACTGTGCCAGACTGTTGCTAGTGCAGAGATGTAGAATCACCATAATTTACTACGGAAAGCCAGGACCTGCGGTGTCTATAAATCTAAATTACACGCACATTTCTAGAGCTTTAGGTTTATGTCAGATTGCCACACAAGAATTATTATTGGGTGAAGGTCATTCACATCATACTAACTACAGCTACTTTATAAAGAAATCAAAATGTCAGTTTTCTATAGGGACATGAGAACGTGACATAAGCAGAATAATAAAAAACCATGAACACCACAAAACTAAATGTCGGCTGCATCCTTCCTGTGTGAAGAACAAACAGCTCGGGATGAAGAAGCCCCTTTAACAGAACATGAATTTAGTAAACAGAAGGCAGGAAAGTACTTTAATGACCTTGCTGGTTTCAGGGCTGTCCGGATCAAACTGAACCTGTTTAGCTGCCAGTTCCCGTCCTATGTCCACGTCATAACACAGGTAAACACGACCAAACGCTCCCTGTCCCAGCAGTTTACCCCGACGCCAGTTTATGGGGGCACTTGGAGCTGGAGAACAGAAGAAAGAAAATGGTATTAGAAAAGACTGTATATGTACATTTGCATAGAGAATCCATTTGAAGAAAGTTATTTTTATTTATTTTTCTATAAAACACACAGACATTTATGGTCTGCTCATACTTTCTGGCTTTCGACAGATTAGTTATACAGAGGGATCTCTTCCCTCCCTCATCTTAAAGTGTATTTCCACTTTTGATTGATCCCAAAGTGGGATAACCAACTTTACTTTCTTACATGTTCCCATCCATATAGCATAACTTTACCCCTTTTGCTAACACAGCTGTTTTTGTTTTTTTGAAAAGCCTCCAAAGTTAAAGCATTTTTCTTGCAACGGGTTCTCTTTACCAGATAATGTTAACATTCACATCTCACAGGTTCCAGGATCAGGCTCAAAAGTAGCGGGTGCTGCAGCAACAACCAGCTAGAAACTGGACCAATCATAGATCAGATTTGCCAGCACACCACAGACCACCAATGTCATCCGAATGGCTATTTTTATTGAAGAATGATCACATCACACAAAGAAAGGTGCAAGTTTTGGAGCCTAGCAGGACCCCTTAATCAGGCACGGAGGTTCTATTTACCGATTTACATCAGGGGTCCAGAGGCCTGTGAAAGGGATCAGGTGGCTGTACGGCCACAGGATCACTTCCATCTGAACGCCGACAGTCGGTCTGTGAAGGTTAAACACTTCATTTGTGTGTATATAACTTGTCGCTACTGCTGATGTATTCAGTCGGTGGCATTAAAAGGGTTAATGAAAACTATTTAAAAATTGATGTTGCAAACTAGATGTGTTCACTGTCTGTCCTAACAAAGTGTTCAAGATCTCAAGGCTTGGGTGGTACATTGTATGGTAATGCACTTTAAAGCCAATCTGTCCCTAAATCTACCCCTGCAAGGTTTTTTGAATTATCCAAAACTGCCTATAGTTTTCTGTATAATCCTGCTAAAAACTTAAGAAATATTTTTTTCAAACTATGTTTAGATATGTTGTGTGAATTGGAACACAAAAAAAAAAAAAAAAACACATAGCGGTGGGTTTCTCCAATTTAAATGCAAGGTGGAAATAAGGGTATGTAAACCCATTTCATATTCCTGATATGTGCGTGCTGTACTATGTACTTGATTGACAAAGTATCCTGTTCTCTTTGTATTGCTTCCTTTATGTGAAATCCCTGGTGTTCCTGCCAGTCCCTCTCCTTTCCTGTTAAAACTGACCACACTAAGCAGAACACCCTGTGGTCAGTTCTCTAGCTGTGCTGGGAACTCAGCCTGCTCTCCCCCAATATTCAGACTTGTCCTGACAACCCCCCCAACCTACACATCCTTTCACTGGGAAGCTCAGTGTACTGTTGCTTCTCTTTCCCCAGCTCTTACACAGCTGAGAATGGAGGGAATGTGATCACTTATTAGCAAAAAGCAAAAAAAAAAGTATTTATAATGTTTTTTTTTTTTTATATATTTACAAAAATGTTTTGCCGTTAATTTCCATTTTAAACAGAAATGGGTTGTTTTACAAGGTGATTGTTTACAATATCGAATACTGTGGTGAAGTAAATGTGGAAGGGATGACACAACATCTTAGATAACCCTATTAGAGAAGAGTGCCTTACATTTTTTGGCAATGTTCCTCTCTGGTACACTCAGTGTATTTTCGCTGTCTGCACTGCGCAGTCGGTTTCGGCTTTCTAGGTACTGTACAGTTAAACCCAGGTTCTCCCCATTGGTGCTTAAAGAGCGGCTGGACGGCACAAGGGTGAAAAGATTGCCTTGAGGTCGTCTAATCCGTGGGAACGTTCTGCGGCCTGCAGGAAAAACAAAAGAATCAACCATTGAATCTCACAGGTAGACTGCATACATAGGAATTTGCAGAACTGCTTTTCAAGTCCATGAGAACGGAAAGGTTGGGGATACCTTCAAGGAGACCAAAACCACCTAAAATACAAACTGAATACACCTGAAAGTGCTGTATATGCCCATCTACCAGCTAAGGGGTATTCTTTGTGTGCTTTTCCCCAACCCTGCAAGTTAAATCCCATACTATTCTTGTCTCTCTAACTGCTGCCATCTTCATCTTTTGCAAGGTTCTAGGACTTCAGACTGAAATCATTCAGACCAGTGTCTACCACATCCACACATAATGCAGCAATAGAGGAAGGCTGCACAGCAAATAACTATACCAAGTGGCCACAGACCAAACACAACTAGTCAGTAAAAAACCCTAATTTTGTTGCAAATTTTATGTTCAGATTAAATGTATAATTCTGCCCATTCAGGGACATGGAACAGGCTCTTTTTATAGCCTGCTGCCTCTGCCCTTATTATGAGCCCCCCTTGCTGCCCCATTTCTCTATGGGGGACCTGAGCAGAAAGGTTTGTGTAAGCTTAGTGTCGGAGCTTTACCCAGGGCCAAGACCTTCCACCCTTCCCCATGTGACCATACTCAGGCCTAGTACCGAGAACTAAATTATGGGAGGAAGGGGTGATGGTCACCTGCTCTCTCTACATACTCAGACAGCATTAGTAGCAGGGGGATTTAAAGGAGAACATGATAACATTACACAGCAAGGGCAATATGACAGGTTTACCTTTGCGACAGTTCATGCACTTTTTTTCTGCTTCAATCATTTTTATTAATAGTTTTGAGATGCACAAAGAGTAAAAGATCACTTGGCAGAGTAGCAAACAATCCTAAGAATGCACTTTTTTTAAACCTTAGTGCAGCTGCTGTGTTTCCTCCTTACAGTTAACAGTTCACTGAGTGATACTGCTTAGTACCTGCAGTCTCTTTTTAGCAACCTTAACCACTTAAGGACCGCCTCCTGCACATTTACGTCGTCAGAATGGCAAGGCTGGGTACCTCAACGTACGTTGCTCTTTAAGAGCCCAGCCGTGGGTCGCGCACGCGCCGCCGGCACGCTTGCAACCCAGTCATGAGCTCCGTGACCATGGCCGCGGGAGACCCGCGGACCCGATCGCCGCTGGTGTCCCGCAATCGGGTCACAGAGCTGAAGAACGGGGAGAGGTCTGTGTAAACAAACCTCTCCCCGCGCTTCCTAGTGAGGCTGTCACTGATCGTCTTTTCCCTGTCATAGGGAAAGACGATCAGCGATGTCACACGCCAAGCCACGCTCCCCTACAGTAAAAAAAAAAAAAACACACACACACAGGTCACACTTAACCCCTTCCCGCCCCCTAGTGGTTAACCCCTTCACTGCCAGTGTCATTTACACAGGAATCAGTGCATTTAAATAGCACTGATTGCTGTATAAATGACAATGGTCCCAAAAATGTCCGATGTGTCCGCCACAATGTCGCAGTCACAATAAAAAAAAAAAATAAAAAAAAAAAATCGCTGATCGCCGCCATTACTAGTAAAAAAATAAATATTAAATAAAAATGCTATAAAACTATCCCCTATTTTGTAAACGCTATAACCTTTGCGCAAACCAATCAATAATCGCTAATTGCGATTTTTTTTTTACCAAAAATATGTAGAAGAATACGTATCGGCCTAAACTATATATACAGGTATACAACTGGCCTAGACAGAGTGCAAAGCAAGAGGGGGCAACATGATGTTTGATCTTATCCAAGGCAGCATAATACAAAATTCCTTTAGCATATCTTCATCCATCTGGTTCTGTGAATCCTGCTATTAACAACCCATTGAAGGATTTTGGATCTGGTCTTCATTTATCTCATTCGCCAAATCGCATCAACCTCCGGCAATATATAATAACATCGCTCATTTACAACTTGGTTCTGGTAAGCAGATCAAGATCACAAGTTTTGGATTGTTCACCATTTTTCTTGTTTTTGCACTGAACTTGGGTGGAACACTTTGTTTCATATTATTAATTATGCCGTTACTTTGTTTGATCGATCACAATTGAGATGGACTATCAAATTTTTGGATAATTCTCTATTTTTTCTACATCACACACTTCAAGCGCTACACTTTTTAAACTATATATATATATATATATATATATATATATATATATATATATATATATATTTTTTTTTTTTGGGGATATTTATTACAGCAACAAGTAAAAAATATTGCAATTTTTTAAAAAATTGTCGCTCGATTTTTGTTTATAGCGCAAAAAATAAAAAAACCTGCAGGGGAGATTAAAAACCACCAAAAGAAAGCTCTATTTGTGGGGGGAAAAAAAAAGGACGCCAATTTTGTTTGGAAGCCACGTCGCACGACCACGCAATTGTCACCTAAAACGATGCAGTGCCGAATCGCAAAAAGGGGCCTGGTCCTTTGGCTGCAAATTGGTCCGGGGCTTAAGTGCTTAAAACTAACTGCACCAAAATTTGCATTCCTTTTGAATACAAAGATACCGATGTAAAAACTTGCAGCACAAGTTATCAGTTTAAGAAGTTAAACCTGTCAGGACAGAAAAAACAGAGACCTGCTATTGTCAACTTGCTTTTGGAGATGTAAACTTTTTAGTCCTCCAGTACCTGTCATAACATTTGACGCTTACAAGATACCTGGCAGTATGGAAGCTGCCATCATCCTGGCTTCTCTACATGGAGAGTCCCTGACCCACAAAAATGAAGTGCATTTCATGGGCCTGACACTTCACTGGCTGCAAGTCAGGGACTTACCAAGTTGTGAAACTAGAAGGATGGCGCCTTCAAAGACAAGCCATGAATGGCAGCTTCCCGTAACTTTCTAGCTTTGGGATGCTTTGATAAACATGCCCAGTCAAAGCAGAATAATACAGTGGACATTAGTAAAAAATGAAACCTAGCTGCAGAGAAGCACAGAAATAGATGAACCAACATGTAGAGACTCTGGACTGCCTGACAAAACAGGATTCAATAGCCCTCAACAGCCATAGTCAGGGATGTGCCTACTGTAATCTGGGTGCAAGGCCTTGACCACAACCCGCGTCTGGGGTCATAGTACTTACCATCATTGTAATCTTTATGGTGAACAGACACATGATATCTTCGAGGGTAAGTTCCTCCCTTTCCTGCTTTATCGTAGAACTGGTTCTCTCGATCTGCTATGGAAGAAATAAAGCATCAGTCATCTGTCACAGGGTGGTCATCAGTCGCCTGTCACAGGGTGGTCATCAGTCGCCTGTCACAGGGTGGTCATCAGTCGCCTGTCACAGGGTGGTCATCAGTCGCCTGCCACAGGGTGGTCATCAGTCGCCTGTCATAGGAAGATGGCTGAACACAAAGCTTTATTTTTGTACCTGAGAAATCTTCCCTGTTGTCTGGATAGCTCTGAGCCCGAGACATCCGAGACTTTCTGAAGGAGGGACTTTGAGGAAACACACAAAAAACATAAATACAAACACAGCACTAGGGCAGGAATCTCTACATAATTAGGACAGCACAGAATACAACCAATTACCTGTCCTCAGACTGATCTAGAGATTGACAACTCCCAGATATGGAATTCTCTGTACTACTCAGTGGATCCAACATCTGTTTTTAAAATACAACACAGGATGAAAATTACAGTAAGACCAGGGGAAGGAGCAATCCAGTGTATTAAGCTAATAAATGCATCTGCTGTGGCACAAAATGGCCATGTAAGAAGCATCAAATGTAAGCCATTTTCCTGAACCCGCCAGGCCCCATGCACATTTTGTAGCAATGGTGCTGAATCTTATTCAATTTCAGTGTGAGTGATGGCAATGCCCCAGATTGGTCCATCAAGGGATTCCTACAAAGGTATTTTACTAAGAAATTATTCATGCAATCTCCACACTTACACATTGGTCACTGGTCTCAGGGATGAACTCTCCCTCGCTGTTAATGCTCGTATAAGATCCCTGCCGAGCTATCCTCTGCTGCCTCTCTGGGACATAGCCGGGAGGTGGTGAGCTGCGGCCTGCATTCTGTGAACCTGAGAGTAAAGAGGGTATTAACAAATTTTAAAAAAAAAAGCCATCATACATATTTGATTCTGAATCTGAAACATACAACATGAAATAGCATGAACTACAGACTACTGTAAAGCTGATTGAAAAACTCTGCCCTTTTCTATTTCCACTGACAGGAATAAAGACACAAAGAGCAATCATCACAACCCCTTTAAGCCTCCTCCCAGCAGCCCTTTAAAGCGGAGTTCCACCCAAAAGTGGAACTTCCGCCTATCTGTCTCCCTCCCCCCCTTTGCGGGCAGGAGGGAGGGGGGGAGGGGGGTACCTGTTTGACAGATACCCTGTCCCCACTTCTGTCGGACCTCATCGCGGGAGGTACATCAGAAGTCCGGCCCCCTCCTCCTCGCTCCCCTACTGTTGGGTCAATAGAAGAGTGCACCCGCACTTCGTGCATGCGCAGTAGGGTCCCTCCCGTGGTTCCCTCACCGACACTGGTGGCGGTGGCAGCACCCTATGGAAACATCAGCTGCTGTGCCGACATCGCTTGACTCCAGGGACAGGCAAGTGTCCCAATATTAAAAGTTAATTTTTTGAGGAGAAGGCGGAACTCTGCTTTAACTGGGTCTTTACGCCGGAGGACAGGATGGACTTCCTGAGGTTATCACTGTGATTAACTGTCACAATGGGCACATGATTGGAAGCCTTTTCCCTGAGGTCCTATTAATAAAAGAGATCGGGAGATGTCTTTGACAGCTCAATCACTGTGCTGGGAGTGCACAGCGAGTGTACTTCAGCACAGAAACTTTGGCCACCAAGGACGCACTGTGCTGGGAGTGCAGTGAGCGTACCATACTTGGTCAGCAAGGAGGTTAAAGTGGTTCTAAAAGGCAGAAGGTTTTTTTATCTTAATGCATCCTATGCATTAAAAAAAAAAAAAATAAACCTGTATGCAGCAGCCCCCCTAATACTTACCTGAGCCCCATCTCGATCCAGCAAAGTTACATGGGTGCCTCAGCTGTCCAGGACTCTCCCTCCTGATTGGAGGAGACACAGCAGTGGGCACCATTGGCTTCAGCTGCTGTCAAAGACAGTGAGCCAATGAGGAGAGATAGAGGGGGTGGGGGCCGAACCACGGCTTCAAGTCTGAATGGACACACAGAGCAGTAGCTCCGTTCCGGTGCCTCCCTAGCATGCTGCTTGCTGTGGGGGCACTAGGGAGGAGGGAGGGGCCAGGAGCGCCAGCGAGGGACCCGAAAAGAGGAGGATCAGGGCTGCTCTGTGCACAACCATTGCATAGAGCAAGTATGACAAATTCGTTTTTTTGGTTTCAAAATAAGGACTTTAAAATGGTGTTGCACCCCAAAAAAATAAAATAAAAATAAAAATTTGTATTTGTATTGTAAAAAGTTTTTTTTTTTTTTTTACTCACCTCTAAATGGCTGTTGCTAGGGGGTCCCTCGTAGTCTGCCTCCTTCAGTGCCTGGGCTCTTGACGTCACTTCCCCTCGGTACAGGAAGGGCTCAGCTCTGCCCTCTCCCTCTTGTCAATCTGGGACACGTGACAGGTCCCAGATGATTGCGTGGCCAATCACTGTGTGTGGGCCCGCCCGCGCATGCGCAGTGGGTGCCCAGCTGTGAAGCCAGCGGGCGCCCACAGTTACAATGCTGGCACCGCCGAATGGAGGGGGAGACGAGCGGGGCTTCGATCCTCCGCATCGCTGGACCCTGGGACAGGTAAGTGTCCGATTATTAAAGGTCAGCAGCTGCAGTATTTGTAGCTGCTGACTTTTAATTATTTTTTTTTTTTTAAATGGGAACCCCTCTTTAATATTACTTTAAAAGGAGATTTCTCGAGTTTATGACAACATATTTACCACTAAGATCACATGACTTACTGACAGACAGGTGACGGCTGCGGGACTCTGAAGGATGGTAAGCGGTGTTCACGTCTCCCAAAGACTGTGAAGCCTTTATCCGCACTTGTTTCTGCGGCCCAGAATGTGGCGACGATGTCTAGAAAAAAGAAGATGTGTTAATATTTGCTGACTGTTTCTATCATAACTCTTATGACTGGATACACGTGAGGTCCTACTTCCTAGGATACCAAGCTAAAAAAGAACTCTCTCTCCCTGTGCAGGGGGGTCCCCCTTATATGCCCCAGTAAACATTCTGAGAAAAACATTTTTTTACCTTGTACACAAAGGAAACAAAGAGGGTGAGCTCTGCACATGTTCTTGCCATACACCAATTACTTACCATTACACTTCACACAAAAATTACACTTCAGTATAGCAGAATGCCTAATAAGCTACATAACCACAAGTGTATGTATACCCATTCCCCCAAATGACTGAGTTCAGGTGTTTCGATCAAGGGCTCAGTTAATGCTACAGCATACATAAACAAGACATTTTAGACAATCATGCACTTCCAACCCTGAAAAAAAATAAAAAATAAAATAAAAAGCGCAACCAATATAAAATAAAAAGTGGCTGCCAACATTGAACAGTGTTCCCACACAATAAAGAGTAAATAGGAGGTAATAATGTGGCGCTTACTCAATATGAGATGAACATAATGTGCATAATCACCAAGAGGGTAATACAATCAGTAACATATATGGATAATGAGAAACGTGTAAATGGTTCCATAACACAACACAAAATTGTAAAAGGCGGCAATAATTTGCTTAAGATAAATAACGTGATCAACCCAAAAAATATATATAATAATCAGTCCAAAAAAATGAATAAAGTGCTTGTGCAAAAATCCTTGGTGATGAATGTGACATCAGGTGCAAAAAGTTCAATTAAGTGATAATAGCTTCCACCATCCTTGGCACACCAATAGTATGCCCCAGCCTCTCACCTCAAGTTTAAGCATATTTTTGCCTTCTTTTACAGTTTTGTGGTGTGACTGCAACCCACGTTTCTCATTATCCATATATATTACTGATTGTATTATCCTCTTGGTGCTTATGCATGTTATGTTGTTCATCTCTCATATTGAGTAAGTGCCACATTATTACCTCCTATTTGCACTAAGAACCTTGCGGTTGGTGAAGACCTTCCTCTGTTCCCCTGTGTACAAAGCCAGATCCATAAAGACACGGTTTGGTGAGTTTGGTGTGAAGGAACTTGAGTGGTCTTCACAGAGCCCCAATCTCAACCCTACATCTTTGGAATAAATTGCATTGCTGATTGTGAGGCAGGTCTTTTCATCCAACATCAGTAACTGACCTCACAAATGCATGAAAAGGCACACATTTATGTTTTTAAAGCGGAATTCCAGGAATTCATCCACTTAGTAAAAAGCGTAGGCTCACTATGGTGCATGACCTCTCCTGAACGCATCTCTTATTTATATCTGACAGGCTTATGGCTCTGCTGGAACAATACACTGACACTCTGGGCTGTGAGAGAGACACACAGAGCAGCTATGCCCACTCCTCACCTCTGCTGCCCATTTATAGAAGCCTTTGTATTTTTTGAAGAAGGCTTCTGCGATAAGGAAGGAGGAGGGGCAGGCATAGCACCTGCAGCGACTATAATGTTGAAGATGCTTAGACCTGAAGTATCAGCGCTGAGCTCCCGGAAATACAGCGTCAGTGGTCTTCTAGGAGTGCAATAGAGCGGTCAGATATAAATAATATACATAAGCCCAGGAGATGTCATGCACCTCCCTAGACTTAACTCATAGTGTGCCTTCACTTTTTACAAAGGAGCTGAATTCCTGGAATTCAGCTTTTGAGTGTAGCTGTAACCTAAAGCTCAAAATGCATCAAATCTTTTATAATGCCAGCGATTACCATATATACTCGAGTATAAGCCGACCCGAATAAAAGCTGAGGCACCTAATTTTACCACAAAAAACTGGGACTCGAGTATAAGCCTAGGGTAAGAAAATGCACAGCTACTGTAAGTGTAAAAGAGGGTCAACAATGCCCATTTGCAGCCTCACTGTGCAGCCATAGGTCCCCCGAACTGAAGCCAAAATTTGGGGTCTCTGGACCCAAAGGGTCCCGAAATGACATTGCTGCAGGTGGACACAGTTGAGTGACACAGTTGGGCACGCCACATTTGCATATGTTGTAGTGTTGGTTCCACTGGGTTCGCACACCAAATTTGGGGTTCCTAGCACCAAGTGTCCCCGAGATATGGGGCCCCAAAGTCGGATCCGAAAATGTCAAGCACTTTTCTGCAGCGGAGAATGACATTTTCTGAACTGACTTTGGGGCCCCGTATCTCGGGGGCCACTTGGTGCTAGGCACCCCAAATTTGGATATGTTGTAGTGCTAGTTCCACTGGGTTTGCACACCAGTGGAGCTAGTTTGGGGTTCCTAGCACCAAGTGGCCTGAGATACGAGGCTCCAAAGTCAGGTCGGAAAATTTCATTCTCTGCTGCATAAAAGTGCTTGAATAAATGTGCTGAAAAACTCGGCTTATACTCGAGTATATACGGTACTATAAGATGGTCCTTTGGTTAAAAAAAAAAAAAAAAAGAAGGTCTTACATTGTTCTTGTCATGAGAGATGAGGAGAATGCGAAGACTTTTCATGCTGGAGCTGCGATCCAGAAGATCCACGGCTTTGTCAAGGTCATCCTGACTTCTGAGGGGGATAGAGAGCTGCAAGAAGACAGATAAAAGGTCAGATCCAGCACAACATGGTATTTATTTCCAGTTCCTAAGGATTCAGCAGGAGGAAAGGCTGTACTTTTTTGAAAATCCCATCTTCTCAAGTTTAGTTGAGCTCTGTCACTGCAATCGTTGTGGCTCTTAGTCATTCTAAACGAATGAAGAAAGTACAAGGAAATGTAGACAAGCATTCCGAGGTCCAGCTGGCTGGAGCATATGAACTTCCTTCTGACATTGGTGGGTTTGATGGTCACACTGGCAGCGCTCTCACCTCATTGTTCATGTAATGAAGGTCCATCTGCTGGCCAAACACCATCTTCACTTTCTGTTCCACATCTTCAAACTTCACAGGACGAGGAAACTGCAGGATCCTGGAAGAATAATGTCTGTCATGAGTACAACTTTAGAAAGACGAGACCACCCAGGTATACAAAGGAGGTCTCTAAAGACTATATAAACACACACTGCATATACATTTAGGCTAGCTTCATATCTGCGCTTCCAATTGTATGCTTTTTTTTTTTATAAATGTACATTTTTATTTGTTTACGTGCGTTATGCCAAATTATGTGCCAAGCATCTAGGGAGGGGTGTAATAAAAGCCTGTCCTATTCCAATCATACCCAGGCCAAGATGATATAGTCTGATGTCCAGGCTGGGTCTATGTAAACAACGCTTTTGCTGCCCATGAAAATGCAGGTATCATTAATAAGCGTCGATTCAGAGAATGCAGCATGTGCATGTATGCAAGTTCCTAGTTCTTAGAGCCACTTCACACCACATGCAGTCCAATGCGTTTTTTTTTCTGCATCAAAAACGTATGGAAAGTAGGTTATGTGGTTTCCAGTGGCATAGTTAAACCAGTGCAGTCACTTCCAGGGTTTTCCAGTTCCAGAAAGAAAAAAAGATACATTTTTCCTGCACTGGAACACAGTAAAACATTAAAAACGCACTGGAATGCATAAAAAAAAAAATGCACCAGATTCTCAGTAGAAAAAAGCAGGAAAAAGAGAAAAGCATTCAGAAACACATCAAAAACGCACCAATACAAAACGCATCTGGAATGGATCTGGAGTGCGTGTTAGTGGTGTGAGCCAGCCCTTAAATCTGAATCCAAGCTGACTCCACAAATACGCACTCCAGATCCATTCCAGATTCGTTCCGGATGCGTTCCTCCATGCGTGTTCCGGTGCGTTCCTCCATGCGTGTTCCGGGTGCGTTCCTCCATGCGTGTTCCGGGTGCGTTCCTCCATGCGTGTTCCGGGTGCGTTCCTGGATGCATACCAGGTGCTTTTTGTCTTAATTTTTTCCCCCACTGTAGTGGGAGACCGTGTGTTGCTGATGCATTCCAGTGCATTTTTAATGCGTTCTGTCATGTCCCAGTACAGTCCAGTGCAGGAAAAATGCAGCACATTCTACTTTTTTTTCTGGAACTGGAAAGCCCTGGAACTGAGCGCACTGGTGTGAACGATACCATTGGAAACCATATAACCCACTTTTCCATGCGTTTTTGATGCAGAAAAACAAAAACTGAATGTGGTGTGAACTGGCCTTCAAATCTAAAGAAAAAGGAAAACAAAAAAATGCAGGTAGGATTTTTTATGGCAGAAGAGATCCTAATAATCTCTTCTGTCAAATGCTTTTCCCTGCCTGTCAGCATTTATGTACACTGAGCCGCACTTGCGAGTACCGCTTTGTGCCGTGGTGATTCCCATGTGCAGGAGTGACATCACTACAAATCGCACCAACCAAGCAGCTGAAGAGTCACAACCCAGAAGAAGCCGACAGACTCCGGAATGAATCTGGAGTGCGTATTTGTGGAGCCTGGATTCAGATTGAAGGGTGACCAGCACAGGGCAGCACCGGAGGGGATCACTTGCCAGGTATGTCTGCCATAACGTTCTAATATGCTGTGTATACCAGAACATTATGGCTAAAAGCTCCTGGGGGCCCCAAGTAAAAAGCCCATGCCTTTCAAAAATGCAAAACAGCTTGTGCTGTAGCATCCTGTTGGCACTATACCCTGCAGACCAATTAGAGTTGCCACTTTTTCTTCAAGCCAAACCCAAACACTTTTGCAGCACAGGGCAATTTTTTATTTTTTTTGCTGTAAACACTATAGGATTATAAAAGACTTGGGATACATTTGGGTGCCCCAAGGAGAGTAGTAATGTAGCGCACAGAGCGTGCCTTGGCACACAGTGGGTGTGGCCAAATTGCTCTTGCTGACATTATCACCCCACCCTTCAGTCAAACCTGCCTCCAAACAGCTGCCCGCAGTTCTCGGTCACTTGGGGAGCCAAAGCCTGGTCTGAATAATGTGTCCGGGTTTCAGGTGGACTGAAACCCGGACACATGCTTCAAAACCCGAACTGTCCGGGTGAATCCTGGACAGGTGGGAACCCTAAGACCAATGGGTATGTGATCCAGCGCTGCTTCTCTTTTAGGTTGAATAAAGTGTCCAGAAACCTAGAATGGAGTCCTGTAGTGAGGTCTGGTAGAGGGGGAATCGGCATCCATCACCCCATACGGTGTTGGACGCAGAGCTGCGGTTAGAAATCACGGGGGGGGGGGCCCCAAACAGCCTACCGGACATGCCCCACCCGGCTGAACGTGACAGAGTACATAGATTTATCAGTCCCTTTCTCTACAGCCTCAGCTGCACAAATTAATGAATAGGAAGCGCTCTGAGGCTTCCTGCTCATTCGCACACTGAAGCATAGTACAACACTTAGCTTACTATGCTTCCGTGATGAATGGACACAGGAGTGATTTGTATCGATCGCTCACAGTGTTCATTCAGGATAGAAAGGGGCCAGTAAATGACATCCCCCTGTGTGCCCGCAGCTGCTGCCAGTGGGAGAAGATGGAAGCTGCTAGCTCTGCGGGGGGAAAAGGGGCACACAAGGGGGGCCTGACAGCAGATAGAGGGGTGCATGCCCTACAACTGATCCCCTTGCAGTGCAGCTGGAGGGAAAGGAGGAGAAGCTGGCAGCGCTGCAGTGGGAGACAGAAGAGGATTGGTGTTTGCAATAAGAAAGTACTGATCAGTAGGTGCCTGTGCCCCCCCTTTTAAACGGATGGGGCCCGGGCCCAGTACAGGAGGGCTGGCTGTACGGCCTCATCAGCGGCCCTGGTTTGATGTGGAAAATTCTTCTTACTGGAGCTCTGTGATGATTCAAGGCATCCCCACCACACAGGAATGTATTAAGCCTTTATTTTTCAGATGTTTTTTTTTCTCCCCTACAGTATAGCTTTTACTGATCATGCAGCTTATTTAATTGTATTTCCAGTGTCCAGAACAGTCTGTTTAGTTCTGCACATTGCCAAACAGCTGAGAACCATTCTGTACGGAGCTGCATGAAAACGCACTAAATAAAACCAGCAGAAAGCCGCTTCCCACTGCCTCTCCATTGCCATTTGCATACAATGCTATTCCACAGGAAACGTCAGGAGAGGGAAGACGGTGATAAAACAGAATAACTACACAACTGATTGTTTCAGTGGATGCACACAGCCAGATACTATATACTAGATATATTGGATATGAGCAAAAGCAGAGCTGCTGCCCACCGCTGTAAGGGTTATGGGGAGGGGGGGGGGGGTAATATAGTCACCTACAAGAGGCCAACTCAGTAACCCCCTTACTGTAACTGTATTCTCTTGTTACACACTCAAGCTCCCTTTCACTAACCATAAAGACATAGCAGAAGGGACTCTTAATACACAGCCGTGATCAGCCACTGATGGCAGCCATTCAATACAAATGTGGCATTGATTGCATAAACATTGCAGGATGTACACAATTAGCAGCAGCACCGTCTTTTCCTTCTACTGGTTTCAGAAATTGTATGGTTTGGGGGAGGATTTTCCAAACTCAAAGCAGGAAGTAACAAAAAAAAAAAAAAAAATACAAAGCAAAAAAAACTAAAAAAAAAAAAAAAAAAAAAAAAAAAGGAAGTGAAACCTAAATCGGAAAATAAAAAAAATGGTCCAGCCACCTGAAGTAAGAAAATGTAGAGAAGGGCCTAGCAGAAAAAGGACTAATGCCCCGTACACACGGTCGGAAATTCCGACCACAAAATCCGTCTGATTTTTTCCGACTCTGGTGTTGCATACACACGGTCGGACAAAGTTGTCGGAAAATACGATCATTCTGAACGTGGTGGCGTTCGTTGTGTACGACGGGACTACGTAGAGGCTAGTAGCCAATAGCTTTGGTCTTGTAATGTGATCGGAGCATGCGTGGCACTTTGTCCGTCGGAATTCGCTACACGCGATCGGAAAAAGTCCGATAGGACTTTGTTGTCGGAAAATTTGAGAGCAGGATCTCAAACTTTTTCCGTCGGAAATTCCGACGGAAAAAGTCAGATGGAGCCCACACACGGTCGGAATTTCCGACAACATGGTCCGATCGGACATTTTCCGTCGGACAATCCGACCGTGTGTACGGGGCATTAGAGCTAGTCCACAGCATTTTCAATGCGGTCCAGTGAGTTTTTTTTCAAGGTTTCCATTTTTTTTTTTTTTGCTGCAATGCATTCCGGTGTGTTTTTGATGCGTTCCACGCATAAAATAAGAATGTACCATGTTCTACTTTTGTAGACCGTATTGCCGCACTGCACTGAGATATATATATATAAATATGTATGTATATATATATAAATAAAATATATATATATATATATATATATATATATATGAGAAAGAAATGATACTGCTGATGAACAAGCATTAACCAGGTGTGAGGATCTGCTGAACACTTCATTTGTATGTGTGTGTAGAAGATACATTAGATCTTTAGTTCAAAGTGACAGGCCAGCGTCACAGTGATGACTCTTTTACGACAAATCGCATTAGCGTCAATTCCTCATCCGCTGATATACGCCGTGTTCCCAGCCAACTGAGCAACTTGAGCCGTATTCCTCAGGAAAAGCAACAAAACTCTTCCATCCCGAGGCTCTAGAGTCGTGTCTTGATGCTTGCAGCCCTTGTTTGACACCAAATTTCAGCCAGAATATTGCTGGCAGACCCATACAGTTTTTATCTAAAAGCCTTTCACTGGACATCATCTACAACGTAAGAGTTTTATTAAGATGCATTTCTCTGAAAGCAGAGGAAACCACATGGGAGACGGGTCCAATATCCAGGGCACAGTGTCTGCGTTCTCTCTGCTGAACCCTCCACCTCCATTGGGAAGTGCTCCACTCAGGGTCTACATGGTCAGGCTGAGAGAGGCCTATAAATCCTCCCTGCTCCGTCCTCAGCCATCTTACATTCTTGTGGTCAGATCTGGCAGCCATGGAGAAGCCGCAAAGGCCACTTCCCCGACTGCCGTCTGCAAATGTAAACCCCGTAAAAAAAGGAGGGAACGTCAGGTTAGAGATAGACGTGAGCCAGGGCCGGTTCACAATAAGGCCATTCATAATCACGTGGGGTCTGGATTGGTTCCTGGACTATACGCCGTTTGTTTTTTATCTAATTATATCACCACCTCCCTACGTCTTCATGTACATAGGAATCCAAGGAAGCAATAAGATGGAATGGGTAGAAAGCAGACCCCACACGATGTTGTGGGGTGACTGAGGACTGAATACAGGACAGGCTGCAGGTGCTCCGAGGTCAGAGGCAGAAGAGGAAATCAGAAGTGAGATGAGAGGAAACAGGAATCCCAGCTTTCAGTAATCTGCAACCCTGAGCACTTCTGCCTTCTATAAACTAGTGCCATGTACAGATCTGTTCTGCTGCACAGTCTATCCAGGACTAGAAAACCGACAACTGGTTCCTAGGGGTAACCGACACCAAAATAGGTCTCTTAAGGGTTGCTATAAGTGCAAGGACACTTTAAAACATCATAAAAATCTTTGGCAAATTCATGTTTAAAGTTCACAGCGGCACCAACAACAATCCAGTTGGTCCGCAGCAGCTCTGCTCCCTCCCTCAGCAGTGACTCAACAGATCAGCTCCTCCTGCTCCCCACTCCCAGTAGTAATTTAGCAGCCCAGCTCCCTCTGCCAGCAGTGACTCTGCAGCCCAGCCCCCCCCCCACTCCCCTCTCCCAGCAGTGACACAACAGCGAGCCCAGTGGACAGATAACACCTATTTGGGGGGGGGGGAGGGGGCAGAGGACAATACAGTTGTATGTTTGGGAGGGGGAGTGATGTGCAGGGGGGGCAGGGAACACTGCTATGGGGGGGGGGCAGAGGACGCTGCTTTGGGAGGGGGGGGCAGAGGACGCTGCTTTGGGAGGGGAGGGGGGCAGAGGACGCTGCTTTGGGAGGGGAGGGGGGGCAGAGGACGCTGCTTTGGGAGGGGAGGGGGGGGGGGGCAGAGGACACTGCTTTGGGAGGGGAGGGGGGGGCAGAGGACACTGCTTTGGGAGGGGGGGCAGAGGACACTGCTTTGGGAGGGGGGGCAGAGGACACTGCTTTGGGGGGGGGGGGGGACACTGCTTTTGGGGGGGGGCAGAGGACACTGCTTTTGGGGGGGGGGGGGCAAAGGACACTGTTGGGGGGGGGGGGGGCATAGGACACTGCTTTGGGGGGGGGGCATAGGACACTGCTTTGGGGGGGGGGGGGGACATAGGACACTGCTTTGGGGGGGGGGGGCATAGGACACTGCTTTGGGGGGGCATAGGACACTGCTTTGGGGGGGGGGCATAGGACACTGCTTTGGGGGGGGGCAAAGGACACTGCTTTGGGGGGGGGCAAAGGACACTGCTTTGGGGGGGGGGGGGGCAAAGGACACTGCTTTGGGGGGGGGCAAAGGACACTGCTTTGGAGGGGGGCAAAGGACACTGCTTTGGAGGGGGGCAAAGGACACTGCTTTGGAGGGGGGCAAAGGACACTGCTTTGGAGGGGGGCAAAGGACACTGCTTTGGGGGGGGGGCAAAGGACACTGCTTTGGGGGGGGGCAAAGGACACTGCTTTGGAGGGGGGCAAAGGACACTGCTTTGGAGGGGGGCAAAGGACACTGCTTTGGAGGGGGGCAAAGGACACTGCTTTGGAGGGGGGCAAAGGACACTGCTTTGGAGGGGGGCAAAGGACACTGCTTTGGAGGGGGGCAAAGGACACTGCTTTGGAGGGGGGCAAAGGACACTGCTTTGGGGGGGGGGCAAAAGGACACTGCTTTGGGGGGGGGGGGGGGGGCAAAGGACACTGCTTGGGGGGGGGGGGGGCACTGCTTTGGGGGGGGGGGGGCAAAGGACACTGCTTTGGGGGGGGGGCAAAGGACACTGCTTTGGGGGGGGCAAAGGACACTGCTCTTAGTCAAAATTAGGATTCTCAGGGTTAGTTTGGAGGTTATGTTTAGTTGTTGGGGAGTGAGTTTATATGGTAAGGTGCAGATCAGTGTAAAGGGTTAAGTGAGAAAACCAAGTAAAGGGTTAAAAAATAGCTTTCATATAAGAAGCATGGCTACACACGTTTTATTTGTTTTTGGTGCCAAAATGTCTCACACTGAGAAAAGCGCAAAAAAAAAAAAAAAAAATAAAAAAAAAAAAAACACACACAACATACAAAAGGCACCTTAGTAAAGTAACCTTCGTGATGAATGATCTCCAGGGGTGTCTGGTTGCTCCCCCTCCCTCCACAATATTATCAGACATGTTTGAGCAACCAAAACGTAGCTGCTGAGAAAGACACAAAATAGTATATCTAGTTTTCCTCTAAGATTGAACTCCCTCTTTATTTATCAGAGTCTTAAAACTGCTAAAATCATCCAAGTCTATTACAACTTCCCCCCTCCAGCTACCAGGTCCAGTGCAGGAACCAGATATCTAGAGGGAAATCCAGAACAACAATCATCAGCAGCAAAATCTGCCTCTGTATGACCGGGATATTGACGCTTTAATAATCATCACAACTGGTTCATTGCAACGTCACTCACCGCCGCTCTCCGCTGTGTTCAAACTTTATCCGCACGTCATTCTGCAACAGAGACATACAAGAAATGTGATCTTTAATGGTTTTCACATATAATATAGAGAGCCACAATATGTATGTTCTCATTTATTTCAGAAAATATTTATCTGGTATGTGACTGGTATTATGTACTTATATCAGCTGCCAGTGCATTTCTGTATGACCTGTTCATGCCGCACAACATTAAAAACATCGGCATCTCATAATCACTAAAGAAAGCATGTAAAAAAAACAGTGATGGTGACATTCAACTGGTCCATAGCAACAAGTCCACAGCAACCCTTTTAAAAATGAGAAAAAAATATTTTTCAAAATGTGAAAAAAATATATTTTTAAAAATGAGAATATTTTTTTAAAAGACATAGTAACCAGTTCATAAGAACCCAACCAGTCCATAGCAACTCTTCCCAGAGAAAAAAAACTCAGAAGCCGATTGGCTCCCATACACAGCTGCGCCAGATTCTGAGTGCTCCAGTTTTCATAAATCTCCACCTTACTGTCCTTATTTGAGATGACCAAACAGCAGAAAAGTTATATCAAGTGTGGTTTAGCCGAATGTTTTTTTTTTTTTTTTTGTGGATATTCCCAGCAGGAAGTTCAATTAAAAAGTTAATAAATATCCAAACCAGGCTCAAAAAAATAAAAAATAAATAAAAAAAGTGTGTATTACAGAGCAGCAGAATGGTTTGGGAAGCTCCATGCCATGAGATGATGGGGCCAAAAAAACAATCCGAGACGCTTCTACCAGGGATACCAAGTTAGAAGAATGGGACCCGATGGCAGCCAAGCTAAGGGTGCCAAGAAGAAAAAGGAGAAGCAGATATAAAACTCAGAAACAGCCTTTAGACTCCTGAAAGCTTTTTTTTTTTTTAACCGGTCAAAAATAAAACACAAATGCAGATTTGTTCCGGGATATCTGACTTCAAGCCATTCTCTGGGGGAAAACAAAAATCCACCTTGGCAGTGGAGGTGCCCCCCGCACTGTAAGGGTTACATGGTTGTCTATGTCCAGGGTACCGGGAAATGCCGTTTATTACCAGATTCCTGTTCCCTCAGCAGCCAGCGCTCTGGTTTATGGACTGTCCTCAGCATCCCCAGTGCAAGGCTATGGATGTGCATTTCAATTAGAGATAAAGGCAAAACCTTTTTTTCCTCTCATTTTGGATAAAGTAAAGGAGGGTTATTGTTTTACTCAATGGACACAGTTTGTTAAATAAGTGTAATCTGTTGCTACACTGAATGATTATTTGGTTGTAGAGAATTTGTTTGCTTTAACATAACGTAATTATTAATGTTTTTGTATATTTGCACAATATTATGTATTTGTGGGGAGCACTTTAGTTTTAATTTCTTATCAACAAACATTATCCTTTTAGGTAAAAGGGGACATACGGTTTGTGGAGTTAGCAGCTTCCCAGTAGTAAAGTCGCGCCATTTGATCAAGCACAGGATCTCTGTAGTTTAACCCTGTCAGTTTATTTTATTTTGCCACCTACGCTCCCTATTGGGGAGATTTCCCTTCACTTCCTGTCCTATAGCCAAAACAGGAAGTGAGAGGAAATCCTTACAATGTGAGGGGAATCCCTGGCTGTCACCACTGGAAGAAGATTTATTCTCCATTATTGTGGGGGCAACCCAAAATTATTATTATTTTTTTTTTTTACTTTTGAATATAATCATATATCAATATAAACTTATATAACCCTCCTTTACTTTATCCAAAATGAGGGAAAAAAGGTTTTACCTTTATCTCTAATTTAAATAATAGGCAGGGGGGAATCCCTCTAAATGGAACACAGACAGCAAAAAAAGATATTAAAAAAAAAAAAAAAAAAAAAAACCCTGACATTCTAATTAACGATGCACCGAAATTTCAGCCCGAAAAAAGGGGTTTCAGCATTGTGCCGAAAAAAAAAAAAAAAAAAGTGCCAATAACAGCTGCCGAAAATGCCCATGAAGTTGCCATGCTTGCGTTTTTCATAGGTCATGGGACTCTTACAACGCATCAAAAAATGCAACACAGGTGCATTTTTGATGCGTTCTTTAATGCGGAGGTGCATTTTTAGTATATATTTTTATAATTCTTTTTTTTTTTTTTTTTTTGGGTTTGTTTTCGGCAGTACATCCTGAACTTTCGGTTTCAGCACCAGAATTTTCACTAGTCCCAATCCCTCTCCACTCTGTCCAAAACAAAAAAAAAATAAGTTTTGCTTTTAGTTCTACTTTAACCCTCGCACTACAGGAAAGGTTTTTTTTTTTTTTTTAATTTTCCCCAGAGTTCATCATTCACGAAATTAGGTACAAACCTAATATTATGCGAATTTTGGGATCAACTCTCCTCCTTATTGTAGGGCTGGAGGGAAAGCCAATGCAGAGGTACAGTTAAAGCGTACACCACAAACAAAGCAATGGTCTGTTGAAATAAAGAACAAAAACTGATATAGTATAAAGAAGGAAAAAAAAAAAAAAAAAAAGGCCCCCACTATGCAGGCACATCAATCAAGGGGCAGTGTTTTAGGAAAGGGGGGGCCGGCTCTACCACAGCATTTACCATGACCAATGAACTTGTAACACTGAATACTCTCTTTGTACAAGGCCTTACAATCCTCTCCTCCAGGGAGCTCTGATTTCAGCCTACAGACGTGTACCTGTTTGTTGGGTTGACTGCAGGCCTTGGTCTTCACCCCCTCAATCACTGGCGTTCGATGGCGCTTGCTTAGCTGCAGGGCAACCAAGTCATTCATAATGGATTTGAGGGCCTCTTGCTCGTCTGTTAGAAGGCAGAAAACAGAACATTTTTATTTATTTCAGGTACTTGTATAGCACCGACAATTTACGCAGCGCTTTACATATACATTGTACATTCACATCAGTCCCTGCCCTCAGCCTAGTTATATGACCAAGTGCCACAAATATATTAAAATTATGAGACCAAAATGCAGATAAACTGGTACCTTCTGCTCTGAACTCCTCTAGTGCATTTCCCGAGACTAGGCACTGCCGTTTTAGAACCACATAGCTGTATATCTAAGGCATTGCTGTCTCTGACTGCTAGCCTGGGGACATTTGGTGATGTCACTACTGGGCTGCTTCCTGTTTTCCATACTGGAGAGGGAGCTGTACCTGAGGACTTGCAGCACAAGGATCTCCCTACTTCAACTTCACTCATTCTGTGGATCTATGCATCTTCCACCTCTCCCGCTTCTAGAATATTCCCCACCAGTCATCAGATGACCAATTATCAGGAAGGGGCAGCTCTGACATAAGGAAGCAAAGCCCTGCCTCTACCAAAACCGCCGCCTTCACACAGACACTGCAGATTGAAAGTCAGTAATGGGGCAAAGATCAGCTGTAGGAAGCCAAAAGGAAATACTGGTGACCAGGGCAGAGAAAAGGGGTGGGCAGGAGGGGCGGCTGCTCTGGGCACTGTGGTATCATGCGAGGTAGATGGGGGGGGATTTGTGTTGGGACGGATAATTTGTGGGCGTGGCAGAAGAGTAGGAATTGTTCTAGGAGGGCAAATTTGGGGAGGTGTGGTAGGATTGGTGATTTTGGGGGAAATGGGGGGAATTGTGCTAGCAGGGGTGATTGGGGATATTTGTGCTAGGATTGGAAGACATTTGTGGGGGGGTGGGGGTATGTGCTAGGAATGAGGAGCAGAGGGTTTGTGTCAGGAGGGGGAAGTTTTTTCGCGGGGCGCAGGATTTATGCTCGGGGCATATGCAGAGAGAATTTCAGCTGGGGGGGGGGGGGGGGGGGGGCGGTTCCAGGGGGGGGGGACATATTTGTACTGGGAGGAGGGGGAATTTATGCTTAGGGCAGTGATGGCAAACCTTGGCACCCCAGATGTTTTTGAACTACATTTCCCATGATGTTCAACTGAACTCTGCAGTGCCAAAACATCTGGGGTGCCAAGGTACACCATCGCTGGCTTAGGGGGGTGGGCATGCAAATTGGTGCTCATTTTTTTTTTCTTTGGAGGGAGGGGATTTTTGCTGACACAATGCTCATACATCTTTTGGGGCGAGGGATGATTTGCCATGTTCGCCCTGGGCTTTAGATAACCTTGTCATGGCACTGCTGGTGACTACCGTAGTCCCCTTCTCAGCCTTTTTGGGCACAGCTTCCATAGTACAGATAGGCATTATTTAGGGGAACCATTAAAAAAAAGGTGGACCCATCGCACACAGCAACTCATATTGCCAGTTTCATATTCTCATCACCTAAAGGGTGTTAGATTAGACCCAGTAAATCCAATACAACCCCAAATCCCTAGAAAGAACCAAAGCACAAATTATCACCTAAGGAAGGAGTAGGAAACCTCCGCACTCCAGCGGCGGTGAAACTACAAATCTCATCATGCCTCTGGGAGTCATGCCTTTGGCTGTCAGAGTCTTGCAATGCCCCATAAGACTTGTAGTTCCACAACAGCCGGAGTGCCGAGATTGCCTATCCCTGACCCACAGCCTCCAAGCACCATCTTTCCATGCTATACAAAGACTAACAAAATGATACGAGATACTTAGTGGCCAATTAAAACTACCTGGAATAAAAGACACCTGATAGATGTTCTGACAAACCTCGGGATATAAGACTTTTACCAGCTCTATAGAAACATTAAAACTAAATGAATAACTAAATTTTACCTGGTCCCTTCTATAAACACACGACTAGAGAAATATGGAACACACAGGATTGTGAAGGCTTCTATTTTTATAACAAGTGCCAAATGTCAGAGGATTAAGGTTCATACAGTTCCAAATGGATGTGACAAAGAACAAGGGAAGGAAGTGGCACAGGCAAGGGAAATTTCCAGCCTCGCACAGCTACAAAGCCCGACACCGAACACAGCAAATATATAAAACCAGAAGTGTGGGTACAATGGGCCACATGGGCCGTTCACTCTGCAAGGGAATTTTCCTCAGAGCCTAGAGAATGAGGTGAAGCTCTGCTGACTTTGACCAATCTCATGAAAAAAAAAAAAAAGTGCAGTTTGGGAATTCTTTGCAAAATGAAATTTTCACCACATTCACTAAAAGCTCTAATTTGCAAAGTGAACAGCCTATTTACCCTTCATAAATCAGCTCCATTGACTCCAACAATGATCCAGCTGTAAAATTCTTGGAGGATCGCCTACCATGACCCCAGGATTTGTCCAGATCTGTAGGACATGAGTTCAGGCAAATATCTGGGATAAAGCCCCTTTCACACACACGGACCGATCCTTTCATCAGTTCAGTCACGTTTTTTCAAAGAAAAAAAATGATAAATTTACATCAGTTTTTCATCCTTTTTTTACATCCTCCAGCCAGAGTTCTTAAAGTGATTGTAAAGGTTTGTTTTTGTTTTGTTTTTTAAAGCGGTTCAACACTGGGTTAGAAGTTTTTTTTTTTTTTGTCAATTGTGCAGTAATGTGCTTTGCATATTTATCACTCACTTGTTTTAGTTCTGGGCGTTACTGCTGCCATTTTTCGTCCGCAATGTGAAGTTTTAAAACCGGTTCCGTGTGGGCACCTGAAACCACACAGGCCCCTTTCTTCCGGGTTGCTGGCCCACAAAACCGACATCTCGCGAGATTTCGGAAGATGTGACCGAAATCTCGCGAGATTTCGGAAGATGCCCGCACAGACTCTTGGGATCAATGACACCAGATCCCAGGAGACAGTGCGGCGTGACGAGGATCCCCGCACAGACCCCCCCACCCCCGCAAAGACCGAGGACAGGAAGTCATCGATTACAAGGTAAGTGACAAAAAAAAAACACATTTCATTTAGTACTCTTTGCCTGATTTGGAAGGCAAAGAGATTTACTAAATGAAATGTGTGCAGAACCGCTTTAAATAACAAAACATGTTATACTTACCTGCTCTGTGCAGGGGTTTTGCACAGAGCAGCCCCGATCCTTCTTTTCAGTGGTGCTCCCAGCTCCTCCTCTTCATCGGGTGCCCCCACAGAAAGCAGCTTTCCCTGCGGGCACCCATCCTGGCACACTCATGGAGTCCCACTGCTGCGTCCATTGACACAGGCAGCAGGAACCACCCACGTGTCACTGGTTTTGATTGACAGCAGCGGGAGCCAATGGATCCCGCTGCTATCAATCTATCCAATGAGGACCCGAGACAGCGGCTGGAGCTGGTGGGCTCATGCACATCACCGGAACAATCGGGTTCAGGTAAGAAAAAGAGGGGCTCAGGGGGCAGCTGCACCACAGAAGGTTTTTCACACTATAAGACTTTACAACTTCTTTAAAGTGGTTCCAAAGCAGGGGTCTCAAACTGGCGGCTTTTTTACCTTCGTGCATAGAATGCAAGGTAAAAAAAACAAAAAACTCAAGCCTTTAGAACAGGGGTCTCAAACTGGTGGCCCTCCGGCTGTTGCGAAACTACAGGTCCCATCATGCCTGTAGGGAGTCATGCTTGTAACTGTCAGCCCTGCAATGCCTCAAGGGACTTGTAGTTTTGCAACAGCTGGAGGGCGGCCAGTTTGAGACCCCCTGTTCTAAAGGCTTGAGTTTTTTTTTTTTTTTTTTTTTTTAACTTCTATGCACGAAGGTAAAAAACCTTCTTCTCTGTGCAGCAGCCCCCCTAATACTCACCCAAACCCAATCTCGATCCAGCACTGTGCACGGGAGCCTCGGCTCTGCTGGGTCTCTCCCTCCCCATTGGCTCCCACCAATCACAGCCAGTGAGCCAATGAGGAGTGAGAGGGGGCGGGGCAGAACTGCAGCTCTATGTATGAATGGACACGCAAAGCAGCGGCTCGGGTACCCCCATTGCAAGCCGTTTTCTCTGGGGGGACGTCTGTGCAAAACCATTGCACAGAACAGGTAAGTAAAACATGTTGATTGTTTTAACAACAAAAAAATAAATAAGAATTTACAATCACTTTAACCATGCGAGTCCCAAAGCCATTTTTTCATGCAAAAATTAACCGTTTTACATATGTTTTTCGTCCAATCCGTTTTTTTAATGGACGGAAAATAGGGCTTTGAGACGTTCCAAAAAATGGATCCCCAGTGGCCCGTCATCTCTCCCCCAGGGTATTGTTGGAGCAGGCCCGGCTGAGGGAGGCGGCAACACGGCTCAGAGACTTAGGGGCCCTGGAGTCAGCGGGTATCAGAGAGCCCTGCTGGAGGAGAGGCTGAGCTGGGAGGAGGAGGCGCTGAGGTAGGAGCAGTTCATAGCGATGCTGGAGAGCCGGGCCAGAGTCCGGGAAGAAATCCCCTGCCTGCCCGCATGTCCGGCCCAGGCACACCTAGCCGGCCTGTTCACATGGCACCAACTTCACTCAACTCCCACTACAGGGAGCCTGCTGTACAGAAACATGGAGGCTGCCATTAATGCTTCTGTCATTCAGGGTGATCCCCAGGAGCCAGATTGCCTTCACTCTGTGTTCAGGGCACAGGAAGCCTAGCAACTAGCATTTTCAAGAAGGAATTTATTGTATTCGAAATTTGAATTTTGGAAGATGGTTATGTTTTTTCTATTCTGTTCTTTTCTATTAGAAAATTCTAATTTTGGAAAATGGTTTATATTGTTCTATTCCATTGTTTATACTATTCGAAATTTGAATTTTTGGAAGGTGGTTATCTTCTATTTTTATTCTATCTTCTATCCCTTTATTTTCTATTTTATTGTATTCTGTTTTACTCTATTATTTTATTATTTATTCTCTTGGGAAATTTACATTAGATTCGAAAAACTATTCACATTCCGTCCAAAATTTAGTTTTCCTTATTCCGAATTAGTTTAAATTCGTTACTATTGTAATTTGGAAATGCGGATAATGAAAAAATTTGTCAGAATTTCAATTCGGAAAGAGACGAAGCGTACATGTCCAGAGCTCAGCAATGGCAGCCTCCATACACGCTTTACGATGTATCCCTAGATTCCAGGTGATGAGCTCAGCGCCATGGCACTGGGGTAGATGGTGCACAGCGAGTATGCGGCATCTGAAACAGAGAGCTTCAGAGAGATCGAGTGGGCATCAGCGGCTGAAGTGCCACAGCAACATCTCTCCTGGATTCAGACATTGCAGGTGTGTGGTGCGCCATCTACCCCATTGTCATGGCACTGAGCTGGGCACCGTAGAAACTGGAGAGAATGTATTCATGGTATTTGAATCACAGAGAGAGTTTGCTCATGGAATGGCAGAGGTGGGTACCCAGTGTTATGCAGCATCTGTAAAGATACACATCAGGGCTACATAAGAGAAGGGGTTTTGTCATTGAAAATAAAGCTTTGCAAGTAAAAAAAAAACCAAAAAAAAAATAAAACTGTCCCCTAGATCTCAGGCCTTGTATTAACAATTAATAACTACAACTAGAGCAGTAACATGGGAGCACAGCGTAACCACACAGACATGAACACGCATATACGGCAGGAAAGTGGATTGTGAATGCTGGAGAAAACAGAAGCGGCCTCCATATATTATACATACAGGCACTGATGGGCTTTACTGCCGTGGGCACAGTTAAAGAAAAACAATTGGCAGCACATTGATCAGTAATCCTAGGCCAAAGAAAAAGAAGCCACTAAACATGTGGAGTGTCACAGGTAGAGCCGAGTGCAGCTTAAGCAACACAGGGCTGGAGCATACGGTAAAAAAGTGTAGGAAAGGAAAAGTGGAAGTGATGTCATAGTGACAGGAGGCCTCCGCTCATTGTAAGAGAGAAATGACAGCTGGGATTGGACTGTCTGCTCCAGGCAACACTCCTGGCCTTTCTCCTACAGCTGTCCTAGGCTATAGATGTGTCCCTAATACAGTGCAGATACTGCAGAGTCCTAAATGAAAAAAACATTGCCCGCTACACTGAGCCCAGCCACAAACACCATACAGATCCGCCAGAGCATTACAGTGTCACAAAGTCAGTGCCCGAGACACTGCTGGGGGGGGGTGCCTGCCAGTGCCATTTCAGTGCAGAAGGCAGTGTTCCACAGTACTGTACAGTGCACACTGCTGGATCAATCTGTCGGCAAAATATTCTGCAGAGACGCGTTGGAGCGAGGCACAGTGTTACACACAGTTCTCCAAGAAGACAGCGGCTTCCAATAGGACACGGCACTGAAATTAGGGTCCTACCCATGAAGAAATCTGCACTATGAAAAGCACTGTTGGTATAGAGCAGTGGTCTCCAAACTGCAGTCCTTTGCTTGCCTTTATCTGGTACACATGGCACTATTCCTCCCACTGACCCCAATGATGGGGCACTATTCCACCCACTGACCCCAATGTCGGGGCACTATTCCTCCCACTGACCCCAATGATGGGGCACTATTCCTCCCACTGACACCAATTACGGGGCACAATTCCTCCCACTGACACCAATGATGGGGCACAATTCCTCCCACTGACACCAATGATGGGGCACAATTCCTCCCACTGACACCAATGATGGGGCACAATTCCTCCCACTGACACCAATGATGACAACAGGCACTATGTAATTGTTGTACTCTGACCGCCATTGCTTCTGAGGTATTGTTTTCTCCCGGTGATTCTTGGGAATTGTTTTACTCTTTTTAGGTAACGCAGAGCGCCACATCCTACACTGAACTCTCAGCCCACAGCACAGCCCCCTACATGGATATATTGGTTCACAGCATAGAATGCAGTCAGTGTGGAACACTGCAGAGTCCAGCATCATACACAGGGCTCCTCCAGTGCAGAGCACAGCCTTCTATAGGACCCACATACTGCAACATGCAGAGATCTCAGGGGAGCTGTCCATACAAAGAGCATTGTTCCCCAGTACTCGTCTGTACAATATCCTAAAAGTGCGCCAGCCAAGCCAAACACAGTGCACGGCCCCGCCAGCCAAACACAGTGCACGGCCCGCCTGCCAAACACAGTGCACGGCCCGCCTGCCAAACACAGTGCACGGCCCGCCTGCCAAACACAGTGCACGGCCCGCCTGCCAAACACAGTGCACGGCCCCGCCGCCTGCCAAACACAGTGCACGGCCCGCCTGCCAAACACAGTGCACGGCCCGCCAGCCAGCCAAACACAGTGCACGGCCCGCCTGCCAAACACAGTGCACGGCGCCCCTGCCAAACACAGTGCACGGCGCCCCTGCCAAACACAGTGCACGGCGCCCCTGCCAAACAGTGCACGGCGCCCACCAGCCAAACACCGTGCACGGCCCCCGCCAGCCAGCCAAACACAGTGCACAAGCAAAAACACAGTGCACGGCCCCCGCCAGCCAGCCAAACACAGTGCACGGCCCCCGCCAGCCAGCCAAACACAGTGCACGGCCCCGCCAGCCAGCCAAACACAGTGCACGGCCCGCCAGCCAGCCAAACACAGTGCACGGCCCCGCCAGCCAGCCCGGCCCCCCGCCAGCCAAACACAGTGCACGGCCCCGCCAGCCAGCCAAACACAGTGCACGGCGCGCCAGCCAAACACCATGCACGCCTCTCAAGCCAAACACAGTGCACGGGCCCGCCAGCCAAACACCGTGCACGGCCCGCCAGCCAAACACAGTGCACGGCCCTCCAGCCAAACACAGTGCACGGGCCCGCCAGCCAAACACCGTGCACGGCCCGCCAGCCAAACACCGTGCACGGCCCGCCAGCCAAACACCGTGCACGGCCCGCCAGCCAAACACCGTGCACGGCCCGCCAGCCAAACACCGTGCACGGCCCGCCAGCCAAACACTGTGCACGGCCCGCCAGTCAAACAGTGCACGGCGCGCCAACCAAACACCGTGCACAGCTCTCAAGCCAAAAACAGTGCACGGCGCGCCAGCCAAACACTGTGAACGGCTCGCCAGCCAAACACAGTGTAGAGCAGTAATGAGGGGAATTGTCAGTGCAAAGAACACAATCAGAGCTCTGTACAGAGCAGTATAATACAGCGCACTATGTCTATACACGGCTCTGTATACAGTACTAGAATACATGGCTCTGTATACAGTACTAGAATACATGGCTCTGTATACAGTACTAGAATACATGGCTCTGTATACAGTACTAGAATACATGGCTCCGTATACAGTACTAGAATACACGGCTCCGTATACAGTACTAGAATACACGGCTCCGTATACAGTACTAGAATACACGACTCTGTATACAGTACTAGAATACACGGCTCTGTATACAGTACTAGAATACACGGCTCTGTATACAGTACTAGAATACACGGCTCTGTATACAGTACTAGAATACACGGCTCTGTATACAGTACTAGAATACACGGCTCTGTATACAGTACTAGGATACACGGCTCTGTATACAGTACTAGGATACACGGCTCTGTATACAGTACTAGAATACACGGCTCTGTATACAGTACTAGAATACATGGCTCTGTATACAGTACTAGAATACATGGCTCTGTATACAGTACTAGAATACATGGCTCTGTATACAGTACTAGAATACATGGCTCTGTATACAGTACTAGAATACATGGCTCTGTATACAGTACTAGAATACATGGCTCTGTATACAGTACTAGAATACATGGCTCTGTATACAGTACTAGAATACATGGCTCTGTATACAGTACTAGAATACATGGCTCTGTATACAGTACTAGAATACATGGCTCTGTATACAGTACTAGAATACACGGCTCTGTATACAGTACTAGAATACACGGCTCTGTATACAGTACTAGAATACACGGCTCTGTATACAGTACTAGAATACATGGCTCTGTATACAGTACTAGAATACACGGCTCTGTATACAGTACTAGAATACACGGCTCTGTATACAGTACTAGAATACATGGCTCTGTATACAGTACTAGAATACATGGCTCTGTATACAGTACTAGAATACATGGCTCTGTATACAGCACTAGAATACATGGCTCTGTATACAGTACTAGAATACATGACTCTGTATACAGTACTATAATGTATAGTGTCAGTCTATAGTGACACTATAGTATAGTGTACTCCGTGTCCCTCCAGGCTCCTGCACTCACCCATGGCGGCGGCGGTGTCCGTGCGTCTCCCGTCTCTCGGTGCCCCGCTGTCCTCCAGCCCCGGCCGGCTCTCCGTCCCTCGTTCTCGGGTCCCCTGTCAGCCCGCGGGCGGCTCCGGTCACCTCATATCCGGGTCTCCTCGGTCTTCGGGGCTCCCCAGGCCTCACGCATGCGTAGATCTTCACTTCACACTCGTAGGTCGAGCTGTCAGTCATCTCAGGGCGGGACAAGCGGTGGCCAATGGGAGAGCGCCGGTGTACGTATACGGGAACGTCCTTACGCACAGGCGCTTTCTCTGACAGCTGTCTCGGGGCAGTGGGAGGAGCCTGGGTTGCTATAGAAATAACAAAGCAATAGTAGCCCGCAGCTGGCTGTTTTCAGTGTTTACACAAGTGTCTGTACTCATCCTACAGAGCTGATGATGTATTACTGTACCATAGAGAGCCATGGTCTGCTAAAACAATGATAAACAGCTCAACAAGCTAAACAGAACAGCAGCTAACTAATGTCACTATGGTCAGGCTAATGAAAGAGGACTTCTGATTGGCTGGCATGCAGCTTCTGCACAATGTCACTTACATGTTACAAGCGCATGCAATGCACATGGCTGTGGCGCAGTCGGTTGGCATATTTAGGGATAAGGCAGGTAGGAGGCAACATACCACCACCTGTTAATCACCTCCTGAACAGCAATACACCACAGATTACTTTTCAGAAAGGTGGCAGTATAGCTACTCTAATGCCCCGTACACACGGTCGGACTTTCCGATGGAAAATGTGCGATCGAAGCTTGTTGTCCGAAATTCCGACCGTGTGGAGGCTCCAGCGGACAGTTTCCATCAGAATTTCCGTTGCACAAAAAATCTGGTTCTCAAATTTTCCAACAACAAAACCCGTTCGCACAAATTCCGATCGTGTGTACACAATTCCGACACACAAAGTGCCACACATGCTTGGAATCAAGCAAAAGAGCAGCACTGGCTATTAAATTTAATTTTTCTCGGCTCGTCGTACGTGTTGTACGTCACCGCGTTCTTGGCGATCGGAATTTCCGACCAACTTTGTGTGACCGTGTGTATGCAAGACAAGTCTGAGCCAACATCCGTCGGGGAAAAAAAACATGGGATTTTGTTGTCGGAATGTGCGATCGTGTGTACGGGGCATAAAAGGGGCATTACCTTCACTTGGTAGACATTTCATCTTACTTCCTATTGTCTCTTCAGGACAGGAAATGAAAGAAAATCTCTCAAATCGGACATACCAAAAAAAAAGAAGTCTGGGGTTTACAAAAAATAAAAATAATCCTTTATACTTACCTCTGTGCTGCAGCAGCTGTCCCAATGTCATCTCTAAGACCCAGAACTGAGCAATAACATGGCCACCGATCGCTCAGTTCTTGGTCCGCTCTGAGCGGAGAGCATTGACAATCAGTCACCGCTCTCCACTCTGCCCTTCCAGCGCTCACTGGAGCATCGGGCAGAAGAAGGGGTGGGCACAGCTGGCTTTCACTCTCGGCCACACCGAGAGCTGGAGCCAGCTGTCAAACAGACACCTAGCAGTGCTGCCTTTCAGTTTAACCAGTGTCCATCACTGCCACCCATCACCACCACCCATCAGTGCCACTTCTCAGTGTCAACCAATGCCACCTATCAATGCCCTTGAGTGCCACCTCTATGCCCAGTGCTGCCCTATCGGAGCCCACCAGTGCTGCCTCATCAGCATACATCAATGAAGGAGAAAAATTACCCGTTTGCAAAATGTTATAACAAAAAAAAAATATATATATATATATAAAAAAAATAAAAAAAAAAATATTATATATATATATATATATATATATATATATATATTTTTTTTTTTTTTTTTTAATTCTTTCTTTTTAAATTTTTTTAACAAAAAATAAAAACCATTTGGGTACAGTGTAGCATGACCGCGCAATTGTCATTCAAAGTGCTACAGCGCTAAAAGCTGAAAATTGGTCTGGACAGGAGGGGGGGTTTAAGTGCCCAGTAAGCAAGTGGTTAAATAAATATTTTCTATAAAGAAGCTGTCGGGTTGCCGGCCTGTACTTTCTATGGCTCTTTTGTGAGCTTAATTAGCCAGAGCACCGACTACTCTACACACCAACTATACTATATAGTGGTTGAGCTTGGGTGAGTTTCTCTTAATACCTTGCTACTAGCTAAATTCCATTTTATCTTGAGTCGCCATATAGCCCATTTATGGGAACCTTTTCATTATTACCCTAGCGTCTTGGGAACGCTCTTTTTTTGTGAGCACTTTCAATAGGGTGCCCTACATTCGACAAAGAAACCCAAGAAGCTCATGTACCCATTTGGGCATTCAAGCTTCACCCGTTTTTATGTGTGCAAAAATGTGCATCTGCTTGCAAGTTTGGACCGCAAGCGCAAAACATGTTTTTTTTGTGCGGTCTGCAAATTCTCAGGTGAGATTGCAGCCTTATCTCTAACAACATTAAAATTGATAAAGAGGAATTTATCAAAACTGGAGCAGCTGTTCAGAGCAACCAGTTTCTACCTTCATCTTTTTCCCTTTAAGCGGAACTAAACTCATCAATTCAACTGCTTTTCAAATAAGCAGCAAGGCTCCATTCACATTCAACATTTCGGGATCTCTGCACACTGCAATTGCAAAAACGCAGGTCTGGGTGCCATTCAATTTCAATGGCACCTAAAACGCAGTGCGGTTTTTCCAAGATAAAGCGGGAGGCAAACCGCAATGCACAAAGCTTGTTACCCAGAAAGGAGCGGGAGCTTCTTTTGGGCGACAAGCTTCTCGTTTTGCCGCGCGATAAGACCGCATCGCGTTTTAGGTGCTATTGAAAATGAATGGCACCTGAACGTGCATTTTATGATTGCAGTGCGATTTGAGATTGTGGGCAGCGATTCTGCCCAAATTTCCAAAACAGCAAATGTGAATGAAGCCGTCCAGCCAAGGAAACTGAATGATAACTGCGCCACACTTGCCTATGCTCTCAACTAAACTGTCAAGCCATCAAATTGATGGTAAAAGTAGGAGGTAGAGCCAAGGGATTAAAGTGGTGCCAATTAGTGTTCTTGGCAACAATGTAATTATTTTAAGAAATTTTTTTTTTTATTTAGAAATATTAAAAAAAAAAAAACACAATTTTTGTCATAATTCAATTTTGAAGAAAAGAAAAAAGAAAACAATATATCAAGGATAGATACAAAAAAAATACAACATTTACAGGTAAGTATCTTAATTATTCTTATGCATTGGTGTCTCAACAATAATGAATAAGTACAACCATAGACCCAAAAATAACTCATGGAAGGCCTAAAGGCAGATGCAGGCCATCATTTTCCGTCATGTTTCGCCATTTCAATGGCTTCCTCAGGGAAGAGCCTGCTGGTACTGATATTTCTCTAAATATAGACCATCTGGGGATATGATTGGCGGGCTATCCATCTGACTATTCTGTTCATTCAATTACAAATGATACTTTGAAATATGCTATTTACAATATTGTTTACTTATACCTGTTTATTGCTCTATATTTAGAGAAATGTCAGTACCGGCAGGCTCTTCCTTGAGGAAGCCATTGAAATGGCGAAACATGTCGGAAAATGATGGCCTGCATCTGCCTTTAGGCCTTCCATTGGTTATTTTTGGGCCTATGGTTGTACTTATTCATTATTGTTGTTGAGACACCAATGCATAAGAATAATTAAGATACTTACCTGTAAATTTTGGCTGTATCTATCCTTGATATATTGTTTTCTTTTTTTATTTCTTCAAAATTGAATTATGACAAAAATTAGGTGTTTGTAATATTTCTAAATAAAAAAAAATTTCTCAAAAGAATTACATTGTTGACAAGAACATTAATTGGCACCACTATAATCCCTTGGCTCTACCTCCTACATTTTCCTATTCAATATTTTAGGGATGAGGTGCTGTATAACGATTTGGATCCTCTCAACCATTTACATCCATCAAATTGATGGTGTCCTAACTGTACACCATTGCCCAATCTTTCCAAGTTCTTTACTGATGTATCAAATGGTACAGCAGCCTTGCAATCAAGCCAGTTTTGTACAACGCGGTCCCAGCCGAGGATCATGTTAGTGTGCAGCTGTACATTTGATACATCAGTAAAGATCTTTTTCAAAATGGGACAACAGTGTGTGGTTCTCTTTTATTACAAGTTATAGATGACAAGTATGGACACTCCCAAAGGGTTAATCACTACTAACGGTATGCAGACCCTGCCACTTTCCTCATTAGAGCCCTGCAAGAGCAGCAGCTGATCAATAATGAAAAAGTTACTCCCATTCACTTTGCACATGGGCACAAACAGCCATTTCTTCAGAACAACAAACGGTTAACAATTGGAAACAAAGTTTGTTAAAGTGGAACGTCAGTCAGAAAATGAAGTCCTGCTAGATCACTTCATACTGGCCCCTTTTGCAGGTATAGCTATGTAAAAACATAAAAAATGAGTGCCTAATCAATACACTGTCTCACCCTGCTCTGCACATGCTCAGTTGCTCCCAATTTTAGGCACTGCTGAATTTGTAGAGGCCAAACTGCTGACAGCCTTAAAGTGGAATTAAACTCACCTATCCTTTACACCCAAGGAAGCTGCAACTGCCACGGCGCTGCACATGTGATCAGTTATGACACCAGCCATTTGATGGTTTGACAGTTCGGTTAAGGAAACAAGCAAAATGTGACAGTTAGCAATCCTGGGATTCAAGGGAACAGTACTGTTTTTTCTAAACCGTTCAAGTGATACTAAAAGTCTCTGTTTTAGGGTCAGTTCACACCACATGCAGTCCAGTGCGTTTTTGTCTCCATCAAAAACGCATGGAAAGTAGGTTATATGATTTCCAATGGCACAGTTCACACCAGTGCTTGCAGTTCCAGTCCGTTCTAGTTCCCGTAAAAAAAAAAAAAAAAAAAAAAAAAGTAGAACATGCTGCATTTTTTCTACACTAGACTGTACTGGAACGCTGTAAAACGCATCAAAAATGCACTGGAACGCACCGGAATGCACCAAAAAACGAACTGCAACATACTTGTCCTTATTTAAAAAAGTGTGGGGGTGGGGAGCACTGGACTGCATCAAAAACGCACCAAAAACGCACTGGAACACATCAAAAATGCGCATGCAGAAAACCACCTGGAACGCATCCGGACTGCGTTTCTATGGTGTGAACTGGCCCTTAAGCAAAAAAAAAACAAACAAACATGTTATGTTATATTTACCTGTTCTGTGCAGTGTATTTGCACAGAGCAGCCCAGATCCTCCTCTTCTTGTGTCCCTCTTCTGCTCTCCTGGCTCCTCCCTCCTGACGAGTGCCCCCACAGCAAGCAGCTTGCTATGGGGGCACCCAAGCCGAGCTGCAGCTCTGTGTCCATTCATATACTGAGCCCCGGCTAGGCACCGCCCCCTCTCTCTCCTCATTGGCTCACTGACTTAGATCGACAGCAGCAGAAGCCAATGTCTCAGCAGATGAGGAGGAGAGCCATGGGCAGCCAAGTCTCTTGTGCAAGATAGCTGGATAGGGGGCTCCGGTAAGTATTAGGGGGGCTGCAGCACACAGAAGGTTTTTTATCTGAAAGCAAAAAATGCATTAAGATAAAAAAAAACTTCTGCCTTTACAAACACTTTAAAATTGATGGGTTTAGTTCTGCTTCCTGGTTTACTATTACTCAGGGGTAAGGATGAGCTCAGGCGTGTTCGCAACTCGCACACACAGAGCCAGACAGGAAATCGGCACTGCACAGCGCTCACCACAGGCAGTGAGACATCTCTCGATCTCTGTAGCCACGGATCGGGAAAATGTCTTACTGCCTGTGATTAGCGCTGTGCAGTGCCGACTTCCTGGCGAGCTCTGCACGTGCGGGTTGCGAACGCGCCTGAGCTCATCCTTACTCAGGGGCTCTGGGCTTCAGCAAAATGGCAGCCTCCAGCAGAAAGAAACAGGAGTAATGCTGGAGGCAATTTACAGCACACACTAATTTTGGTAGCATAATTATTAATGTGGAATGTATGTCCCTTGCTAAACAATATATATATATTTCATCATTAAGTTGTTATGGGTAAAGTTCTACTTTAAATTCTCTGCAATATACATACATCACCCAGAGAGGGGATGCCCCCCCCCCCCCAATCAACAAAAGTAGAGTTAATTTTTAAAGGCTCAGTTCACACCATGCATTGCATTATAGTGCATTAAAACTGGCATTGTAATGCTCATTAACACAGTCAATTCAATGCCAATTGAAAAGGAAATAAGAAGCCTTAAAGCGGAAGTAAACCCATCGATTTAACAGTTTCAAAAAAAAGGCATGCCGGGAATGCTAACTGCACATTGGCTGTGCTCTCAACCAAACAGTCAAACCATCCAATGGCTGGTGTCATAACGGATCACATGTGCAGCACCGTGGCAGTTGAAGATTAAACAGAGGCAAAGATGGCAGCTTCCTTGGCTGAAAACGATAGGAGGGTTTACTTCCACTTTAAAGGAGAGCTCCGCTTGTTCGCACCCCCATCCCCCTCACTCCACTTCCACATTTGGCACTTTTTTTGGGGGGGGGGGGGGGGGTGTAGGTACCTGCTCCCACTTCTGGGAAAGATTGGCGCGGCGATCAACGAGTATGTCAGACCCTTCCTGCTTCCCCCCTGCTGCCTTCTGGGAAACACACAGGTCCCAGTAGACTGCGGGATCATTCAAATGCGCAGTAGGAAACTGGTTGTGAAGAATAGGCTCGGGTGCCGACATCACAGGACCCCTGGACAGGTAAGTGCCCTTATTTTAGAGGTCAGCAGCTGCACTATTTGTAGATGCTGACTTTTAATTGGTGTGGGTAGACTGGAGCTCCGCTTTACGGTAAAGCAGGTCAATGCATGGAAAAAAACAAAGCACTCAGGGTAATTTTTGTTGGGAGTTTCACCTTACATCACAGTTTTAAAAGATAACATAAAAATATACACACTTTAAAACAGAATGAGGAAAAGAGTGACACATTGATTTAAAGTTTTAATGAAGTGTGAGGGAACTCACTCCCAGTCTATAGTTGCAGGTCAGTTTGCAAGTGAAATTTTAGGGGGGGCAGTTTATAAATGGGAAAATGAGCGATTTTCTGCTTTAGGCTCCATGCACACTAGCATTTTTTTTTCTGCTCCTAGAAGCCAAAATAGTGTTATCATATGTGTCCCTACACATTACTTTAGGCCAGGGGTCTCCAGGTTTTCTAAGCAAGGGGCCAGTTTTCTATCCTTCAGGCTTTGCAGGGGTGGGGGGGAGTAAAAAATGCCTCAGCATCAGTGCTCCATCATTGGTTATAAAGGGAAGAATAGTGCCCCATTGATAGTGTCAGTAGGGGAACGGTGCCCTATCATTGGTGTCAGTTGGAGGAATAGTGCCCCAAGGGCCAGATAAAGGCAAGCAAAGGGCCACAGGGCTGCTTTAGGCTATTAGCGTTTGTTGACCTTCAGCGTCTAGACACAAAAAACTAAATCGTTTTTTTTTTTTTAAGAGTTTCTTGGAGCGTTTTTCCAGCAGAAACGACCCTAAACGCTACTAATAGCGTTTTTGTGAGCTCCCCCCCCCCCCTTCTACTGCAAAAACGCTAATAAAATACTAAAACTTCTAAAAAGCTGCTAAAACGCTACTACAAAAAGCTATTACCAGGTATTTTTTTTTTTTTATTTTTTAACCACTTCAGCCCCAGACCAATTTGCAGCCAAAGGACCAGGCACCTTTTTGCGATTCGGCACTGCGTCGCTTTAACTGACAATTGCGCGGTCGTGCGACGTGGCTCCCTAACAAAATTGGCGTCCTTTTTTTCCCACAAATAGAGCTTTTTTTGGTGGTATTAGATCGCCCCTGCGGTTTTTATTTTTTGCGCTATAAAACAAAAATATAGAGTGACAATTTTGAAAAAAAAAATGCAATATTTTTTACTTTTTGCTAGAATAAATATCCCCAAAAAAAATATATAAAAAAAATTTTTTTTTTTTTCCCTCAGTTTAGGCCAATACGTATTCTTCTACATATTTTTGGTAAAAAAACAAAACAAAAAAAACAAATCGCAAATCGCAATTAGCGATTATTGATTGGTTTGCGCAAAAGTTATAGCGTTTACAAAATAGGGGATAGTTTTATAGCATTTTTTTTATTATTTTTTTTTTTCACTAGTAATGGCGGTGATCAGCGATTTTTATTGTGACTGCGACATTATGGCGGACACATCGGACATTTTTGACACATTTTTGGGACCATTGTCATTTATACAGCAATCAGTGCTATTTAAAGCGGTTATGCACTCTGTAAAAAAAATTTTTTTTTTTTAGACGGGATATAAAGGATGCTTACCTTTATTGGGGGGACTCACCTGTTCCATCTTCCATCTCGATCGCCGCCGGTTTTCGTCCGATGAAGATCCTCGTCTTCTTCTTTTGTGCTGGGGGCCATCTTGCCTGTGGGCATGTGAAACACCCACAGGAACTTTAGATGGCCCAGCATGCACCGCCGTTACTCGCGCGTGCGCAGTAACGGCACATCTGCTGACATCTCACGAGATTTCGGCAGATGCGGCCGAAATCTCGCGAGATTTCGGAAGATGTGGCCGAAATCTCGCGAGATTTCGGAAGATGCCCGCACTGACTCCTGGGATCAATGACACCAGATCCCAGGAGACAGTGCGGCGTGACGACGATCGACGCAGAGACCCCGCCCGCCGCCGCAGAGTGAGAAGACCGGAAGTCTTCAATTACAAGGTAAGTAAAAAAAAAAAAAAACATTTCATTTAGTACTCTTTGCCTGATTTGGAAGGCAAAGAGATTTACTAAATGAAATGGGTGCCGAACCGCTTTAAATGCATTGATTCCTGTATAAATGACACTGGCAGTGAAAGAGTTAACCACTAGGGGGCGGGGAGGGGTTATGGTCTGACGTGTTTTTTTTTTTTTTACAGTAGGGGGCGTGGCTGACGTCTGACGTCACTGATCGACTTTCCCGATGACAGGAAACAGCCGATTAGTGACAGGCAGTGTAAGAAACGCGGGGAGAGGTTTGTTTACACAGACCTCTTCCCGTTCTTCAGCTCTGTGACCCGATCGCGGGACACCTGTGGCGATCGGGTCCGCTGGTCCCGCGGCCATGGTCACGGAGCTCCCGACCGGGTCGCGGGCGCGCGCGACCCCACGGCTAGGCAATTAAAGGGGACGTACCTGTACGTGCTTTTGCCTAGCCGTGCCATTCTGCCGACGTAAATGTGCAGGAGGCGGTCAGGAAGCGGTTAAACGCTAGTGTGCATGGAGCCTGAAGCTTGTAGCTCTTAAATGCTTAACAAGCCAAATCCAATTCATTTCAATAGCCCCTGTTCTCAACAAGCCAAATCCCAGTCATTTCAATAGCCCCTGTTCACATAGGAGTGTTCTGTGGCCTGAAGCTAAACGCCTGAGTACATGAGCTTCTTTTTGGAAGATTGGGCCCCAGAGATTTCAATGGCAATGCCTGAAAATGTGCGACATCAGCATTTTTTTCCACATGTTTTCTGCTCATAGCAGCTCTCCACCCCTAATCTCCTCCACTTGTCGTCCCCCTAGTGCTTTCTATTGGCTAAATAAAACAAGCTGTAAAACGCTTGTAATACAGTTCTATAAAACACTCAAAAAAAAAAAAAAAAGACGCCTAAAAGTCGCTCTGTTCAGGTGTGAATGCAGCCCTACTGACTTTAATTCCTCCAGAATTAATGCCTTTAGACATGCAAATGACGGCTCAGTCACCAATAGGTGCGTTATGCAAAATACGACATTTTGAAGGCAGACTTTCCCCTTTTTGGCAGTTACTTCCAAAAAAAAAAAAAAACCAGACAAGCATGGCAGTTTTCTGAAGTGGCTACACAATGACTTTATTTTCTTGTAATATTTTTGTGCACCCCAGGAACCTCCAAAAACTGGGCACGTGCTGTCTGATAATCTTGAGCTTTCTGATTGGCACAACCTTTCCTTCCTCTAAGAACAAGTAGATCATGCTGTCATGCAGACATACCTGTCAAAATAAGCGAAGGAACTATAGGGAGACTTTGGGGACCTGTGGGATTCAAACACCCAGAAGTTGGTCAATGTTAATACAGAGTGTTCATTTACTTTGGGGTCCCTGGGACATGCAAGAGACATTTAACCAACAATGATAGTAGGTGTAGGCACTCTTGGATACGACATTATAATGGATTACAATGAAGAGGGATTTTTTTTGAACAATTGGCAAAGGAAAATGTATCGTATATACTTGAGTATAAGCCGACCCGAATATAAGCCGAGGCACCTCATTTTACCACAAAAAACTGGGAAAACGTATTGACTCGAGTATAAACTTAGGGTGAGAAATGCGCAGCTACTGTAAGTATAAAAGAGGGTCAACAATGCCTATTTGCAGCCTCACTGTGCCCATTTGCAGCCATAGGTCCCCCGAACTTCAAACTTGGTAGTTAAGGGTTCCTAGATACCCCCCATCTGCACCAAAGGGTCCTGAAATGACATTGCTGCAGATGGACACAGTTGACCGATTTGGGGCCCCTTATCTCGGGGCCACTTGGTGCTAGGAACCCCAAATTTGGTGTGCAAACCCAGTGGAGCCAGCACTATAACAGAGTTCCTATCACCAAGTGGCCCCGAGATACGGGGCCCCAAAGTCGGTTCAGAAAATGTCAAGCACTTTTCTGCAGCAGAGAATGACATTTTCCGAACCGACTTTGGGGCCCCGCATCTCAAGGCCACTTGGTGCTAGGAACCCCATCTTTGGATATGTTGTAGTGCTGGTTCCACTGGGTTTGCACCCCAATTTGGGGTTCCTAGCACCAAGTGGCCCCGAGATAAGGGGCCCCAAAGTCGGTCAACTGTGTCCATCTGCAGCAATGTCATTTTTAGGACCCTTTGGGTCAAGAGACTGGCTGCAGCTAGGAACCCTTAACTACCGAGTTTGAAGTTTGGGGGACCTATGGCTGAAAATGGGCACAGAGAGGCATGTAAATGGGCACAGTGAGGCCACTAGGTTTGTACAGGGCCCCAAAGGTCGGGTCGGAAAATGTCATTTTCTGCTGCAGAAAAATGTTTGACTCCAGTATAAGCCGAGGGGGGCACTTTCAGCACAAAGAAATGTGCTGAAAAACTCGGCTTATACTCGAGTATACACGGTATATGGATAAAACAGAATTTCAAGATACTGTTAATGTTAAAAACACCGTACATGTACTAATTGAGGATGTACAAATTCTATAAAACTTTTTTTTTTTTTTGAGATTGGTGGGGGCAACACTATTTATTAGAGTAATGAAAGATTTGAACCTGGATACTTTCTGCTGTCCTTGGCTCCACTAGGGAGATTGATAGATTTTTTTTTTCACTACAAGTTTCCTTTTAAAAGGAGTTGTCCTTTTAGAGCACATCTAGTGTAAAATTCAACCTTTTTACACATCCGGCACATCTCTATCCCATCATGAGTAGCGTCCCCTCTGACACTCATAATTGTAAGCAGAATCCTCATTGATTTACAGCATTGGTCACGTGAGACGTACTGCTATTCGATGTTGTCGTAAATCCGCATAACCTCCGATTGGTTGTTGATCAGTTCCAGGAGGTGGAACAGCTTCTCCTTGTCAGAGTCTGATAGCTGTACAGTGATGGTGGGCAAATACTCAGGGGCGGAGGAGATCGGCACCATTCCCTGGGTGACAAGCTGTGAGCGGACATCTCGTAAGGAAGGCACTTCACAGATGTACTGAAAAAGAAGTCAGATTGAGACAGGAAAAGGTGAAGCTATCAAAAGCTTGAAAACACAAAGTTCAAGAATAAAACTGAGAAAATATTCACTGAATTTATTAGGGTTGCACCAATACAAATACCGAGTATTTACACAAGTATCGGTACTCGTGCAAATGCACCGATACTTTCCGGTTCGGTTCTTTGAGCTGGCAGTCGGTCTTCCCGGTTGACAGCTGAAGTGTTAACCGCTTCCCGACCGCCTCATGCACATATACGTGTGCAGAATGGCACGGGCAGGCAAAATCACGTACCTGTACATGATCCTTTAAATGCCTGCCCGTGGGTCGCGTGCGCGCCGCAAGCGACGCGACCGGGTCGGGAGCTCCGTGACCCCGGCCACGGAGCTGAAGAACGGGGAGAGCTATGTGTAAACAAACCTCTCCCCGCGCTTCCTACTCTGCCTGTCATTGATTGGCTGTTCCCGGTCATCGGGAAAGCCGATCAATGACGTCAGACATCAGCCCCGCCCCCTAATGTAAAAAAACACACACACGTCACAGCCCATAACCCCTCCCCTCCCCCTAGTGGTTAACCCCTTCACTACAACTGTCATTTATACAGGAATCAATGCATTTAACTAGCATTGATTGCTGTATAAATGACAATGGTCCCAAAAATCAAATGTCAAAAATGTCTGATGTGTCCGCCATAATGTCGCAGTCACAATAAAAATCGCTGATCACCGCCATTACTAGTAAAAAAAAAAATTAATAAAAATGCTATAAAACTATCCCCTATTTTGGAAACGCTATAACTTTTGCGCAAACCAATCAATAATCGCTAATTGCGATTTTTTTTACCAAAAATATGTAGAAGAATACGTATCGGCCTAAACTGAGGAAAAAAAATATGTTTTTTGGGGATATTTATTGTAGCAAAAAGCAAAAAATATTGCATTGTTTTCAAAATTGTCGCTCTATTTTGGTTTATAGCGCAAAAAATAAAAACCGCAGGGGCGATCAAATACCACCAAAAGAAAGCTCTATTTGTGGGAAAAAAAGGACGCCAATTTTGTTTGGGAGCCACGTCGCATGGCCGCGCAATTGTCAGTTAAAGCGACGCAGTGCCGAATCGCAAAAAGGGGCCTGGTCCTTTGGCTGCCAATTGGTCCGGGGCTGAAGTGGTTAAAGAAGTCCAGTAATTGGAGCGGTCAAAAAAAATAAAAAAAACAAAAAAAGCAGCTGGCAATGTTTATTAACAACATTGCTCAGCCACTGAAACACAAAAAGAAAAAGAAAAACAATCTTAGTTTCTTCATCCGCAGATCAAAGGGATGAACAAATGTTCCTCTGTTTAACCCCTTATAAACCCTTAATTCATGCTAATCAGCCTTAATTAACTCCCTATTTTCCTCCATTTAATTATTTTCCTGCTTTTTTTTTTTTGTTCACGTCTATTTTATAAACGATAATCAAAAGTAAAACTTTTTTTTTGTTTGCTTTGTTAGTGAATATTTTTACACATATATATTAACATATATTTACACATTTCACATTGAAAAAGTGCAAAAAAAAAAAAAATAATCTATTTATTTCATTTGTAAATAACTTTTCAATGCTTTGTACCATTGCTGACAGCTGAAGTGAAAACAAAACAGTTGCGGTAGGTATCGTTAATTGGCATCAGCGAGTAAAAAAAATGAAAAATAAAAAATAAAAATAAAAATGGTATGCATCCCTAGAATTTTTCCAATTAAATAAAATTGGATTTTTTTTACTCCTCATAAAACTTTGCTTGGAGTCCACTGATAGACACATGAAGTCTTAAACCAGGGGTGTCCAACCCGCAGCCCAGGAAAGTTCAGCATGCGTCCTGGCAAGCAGCGGCAGCCATCATGTATAGAAGGATGCAGGAGATGCGCATGTGCATAGAAGCCGCAGCGGCACAGAAAATGCATGAATGGGTACAAAGGGTTGCCAGGATGCTGTTTTTGTAATAATATATATATATGTTGGGCAAGTAAGGTAGAAATACAGTTGGTCTATCACATCCCAAGATGAATAGATACATTTTTCAGTAGGCTAAAGTGTGCATAAACACTGGCCAGTACCCCTGGGGGATGCTTATGGTAAAGATAGACACTTAGAAAGTGTATGCTTTTGATAAGGTAAATATGTTTATTCAAAAGAAAGATATGCGCAAATATATAAATGCTGGGATAAATTCAGTATGTTTACATACAAAAATAGGTAGGCGTATACAGTTTTTAACATGTCAACAGCATGAACATACAAAAAACGTTGTGACAATTAAGAACTTGCTTGATACATGTATGATAGGATGATGCCAACATGTTTCGGACTTTGGTCCTTTGTCAAAGCAACTAGGTATCCATTTGATTCACATCTAGATGTGTGTGAGAATCACAGAATTAGTACATAACATACAGTCATTTTAACCATTGCCATAGGCAACCAATGCGGTATATAGGAAATATGTAACACATGTACAGGTACTCACATGTAATGCCAATATTCATATTTGCCACAATGAGGACCACTGTAAGTGGTATGAAGAGGTATATAAGGTGAAGGTTTTTTTTAAAAACAAAGTAGAAATAACCACTGTATGTGGAAAGCTTGCTAGCGTAGCCTCAGGAGGTTACAAGGTCCAATACAGGGCTTGGGCCGGAGGCCCAGGTCTTGTAGCAGTCAAACTGAGCCAGGCAGTGTAAGGCTGTAAAGATGGAGTATAGGTGTAAATATTATGAGGGTTGTGGTGATAAAGATGCATATGCAGCTTTAGAAACAGGGTGTTGTAGTTACCTGAATGGAGTATCGCCTGAAATGGAGGATCAGTCAGCTCTGGATCGTCAGCAGCGTGTACTGAGACCGTCTAGTATGTGAGTTTATAACTGGTCATGTAATAGCGGTCAGCTGTGTGAAAGTATGGGTGTTCTGCTGAGAGAAAAACTGATTCGTTGTTTGTCTGTGAGGAAAAAGGCGCCAGAGCGCCATAGGTGTGTTTCCATTGAGGACCTCTGACGGGGCGGCGCCGGGCGTGAGCGCGTCATGATGGCTGGGTCACGTCCGGCGTCGTGACGTCACCGACGCGGGCAGGAAGGTCGCTGACACCGTGCTGCGCTCCACTGAGGAGCGCAAACAGGAAATGGACAGAAGGAATGTGTCCAGAAGACAGCGGAAGATTGGCGCATGCGCATACCGATAGCAGCGCATGCTTACCAAGTCTTACCCGCGCCGGGTAACCAAACTGGGGAGAAGCAAGCTGTGAATATAAATATATATACACAATCGGGTATAGAGTATCAGGTGGCAAAAAATTGGCAGAACAAGTGTTGTGCCTGATATAAAAATAGGAATTAAACAGAAACATAATGTCTGGTTCATATGGCCACATTAGCAGTATAAACCAAAGAGATCCTGACTTACCGTTAGGACGACACTGCAATTTTGTCCACCAAGACGCTATCCCCAAAATTTCATTTAAAGCTCTAGATCATATCCCACCCCCACCCGAGGTGGCGACTATAACAAAGAGTTATTACAAAGCGAACTTCGATGGATTTTCCATCTCAATGCTACTTTACCCCCTGGCCTCAACGAGGCCTTCAACTTCAAACCCTACCTTGATGGTTTCGAAACTGGAGTCTGCGAATTAGACCTTTGACCTTCTCTCCCATATTACAAGCACCCACACAACCTGTACTTTTTGTAAAAATGTTCACCATACCATATCTGCAATATTTGTTGTTAATATGAATGTAGTCCAATTTCTCTCTAATGCTATATGCCATATGAACCAGACATTATGTTTCTGTTTAATTACTATTTTTATATCAGGCACAACACTTGTTCTGCCAAATTTTTGCCACCTGATACTCTATACCCGATTGTGTATATATATTTATATTCACAGCTTGCTTCTCCCCAGTTTGGTTACCCGGCGCGGGTAAGACTTGGTAAGCATGCGCTGCTATTGGTATGCGCATGCGCCAATCTTCCGCTGTCTTCTGGACACATTCCTTCTGTCCATTTCCTGTTTGCGCTCCTCAGTGGAGCGCAGCACGGTGTCAGCGGCCTTCCTGCCCGCGTCGGTGACGTCACGACGCCGGACGTGACCCCGCCGCCATGACGCGCTCACGCCCGGCGCCGCCCCGTCAGAGGTCCTCAATGGAAACACACCTATGGCGCTCTGGCGCCTTTTTCCTCACAGACAAACAACGAATCAGTTTTTCTCTCAGCAGAACACCCATACTTTCACACAGCTGACCGCTATTACATAACCAGTTATAAACTCACATACTAGACGGTCTCAGTACACGCTGCTGACGATCCAGAGCTGACTGATCCTCCATTTCAGGCGATACTCCATTCAGGTAACTACAACACCCTGTTTCTAAAGCTGCATATGCATCTTTATCACAACAACCCTCATAATATTTACACCTATACTCCATCTTTACAGCCTTACACTGCCTGGCTCAGTTTGACTGCTACAAGACCTGGGCCTCCGGCCCAAGCCCTGTATTGGACCTTGTAACCTCCTGAGGCTACGCTAGCAAGCTTTCCACATACAGTGGTTATTTCTACTTTGTTTTTAAAAAAAACCTTCACCTTATATACCTCTTCATACCACTTACAGTGGTCCTCATTGTGGCAAATATGAATATTGGCATTACATGCGAGTACCTGTACATGTGTTACATATTTCCTATATACCGCATTGGTTGCCTATGGCAATGGTTAAAATGACTGTATGTTATGTACTAATTCTGTGATTCTCACACACATCTAGATGTGAATCAAATGGATACCTAGTTGCCTTGACAAAGGACCAAAGTCCGAAACATGTTGGCATCATCCTATCATACATGTATCAAGCAAGTTCTTAATTGTCACAACGTTTTTTGTATGTTCATGCTGTTGACATGTTAAAAACTGTATACGCCTACCTATTTTTGTATGTAAACATACTGAATTTATCCCAGCATTTATATATTTGCGCATATCTTTCTTTTGAATAAACATATTTACCTTATCAAAAGCATACACTTTCTAAGTGTCTATCTTTACCATAAGCATCCCCCAGGGGTACTGGCCAGTTATATGCTGTTTTTGTAAAAGCACTGGCAACAGTGAATGCAGGAATGCCATATAGAGCCCGGCAAGGTAATGCCACATGGCTGTATCAGGGGGTGCTGAGATGGGCTGTGCCCCCCCAGATTTCAGTTGTGCCCTTTAAAACCCCTGGCCCAAAACCTCCGCTCTACCTCCCTTCACAGCACATACCAGGGTTGCCAACCGTCATTAAATTTAGGCTGGGTTAACACCTATGTGAATTGGATGCGGCTTACACTGCATCCAATTTGCAGAACATTTTAAAATCTGTTCTTTTCAATGTGTCCAGTTCAGATGTAAATAACGTGTGCGTTTTCTAGGCATTGTGGTGCGAATTGCAGGCACATTATCTTTGATGGGAATGCATCTGATTCACAGATGCGTTCCATCCTGAACACAAATTCTCTCCCCCTCCTCACTACACCTCCCCCTCTCCCCGCTCAGCTTATCCGCAGATACGATGGAGAGGAATCGCTGAACAGCTGCTTTTTCTCTTCACAGAGAAAACCGAGCTGGAATTCGCGCCGCACGCATGTGTGAATCCAGCTTCAAGGAGAGTTTGTAAAATCCATGGATTTTTATATCTGTCCATGAGTGTCCGTTACGGTTACTTCACAGGTTAGTAACGGATATTCACAGACAGGCTAGGTTCACACTTCTGTGCGTATCGCAGCTGTTTCCACACCCAAAACTGTGGGAACCAATGGGGAGCACCGTGCAATTCCCCAGCCACTGCGGTTCAAAAATGGTGCAGGAACCTTTTTCCTGCATGAAACGCAGACACAGTAGCCCATTCAAATGAATAGGCTGTCGTGCCAAGGTAAATGTGGGCCAGGCCATTCCTTTTCTTCAAGAAAAACAGAAATGGAAGGCGCGCACACCTAGTGCATTACCAAAGATAATTTAATAATAAAAATGTTTTCTATAAACGTGGGTACAAAAAAAATGCATGGACATGCACAAAACACGGGGGTACAGCTAACTCGTTTCGGGGGCGTACCCCCTTTCTCAGGGCTAGGCTTCCAATGTTGCCTAGGAAGTTCAAAAGGTTGGACACCTCTGTCTTAAACAAAACTTAGTACAAAAATCCTACTTTCTTTCTCATCCATTGAGGAACACAGGAAGAAAAGAAAGAGTACAACAGAACTGGGGGCTGCCTACAGCTCAAAAAGAGTTGCTTGATGGACCTTACGCATGAAGCTGGCATCAGATAAGCCTGTAACATCCACCTGGTAGACCACAGAGAACAAGTGAACAGAAGCCCGGGTAGCAGCCTTGCAAATCTGAGAAACAGTTGCTCATGCTAAAAGTACTTCAGAGCTGTTGGTAGAATGTGAGCTAGGAGCACCGGGTACAGCAGGACTGCCAAGGTTTCAAGAATCAGACATGTTGTCACTGTGCGGCAGTAAAGCAGCCTTATAGGCTTAGAGTAAGAAGCAATGTACTTACAAAACCTGGACTTTCACTGTAGACAAGGTGAAGAATGGTACCAAAAAACCTAGGCAAATTAAGTAGCCTCCGATTAAGTAGCTCTCAGCGGGTCCATGAGAGGCTGAGCTGGGTACCGGTCCAGGCATCTGGGTGAATCCCGACCATATGATTGCGATCTTTCCCCAGCCTAGACTGGCTCTGTGCTCTCAGCGGGTTTCACCCCACTGTCTGCTGAAAACAGGTCACAGAAATGCAGAACAAACTGCACTCCTGTGATCCCTAGGAGAAGTATAGCCAAATAAGCTTTGGCTATACTTTTCCTTTAACACAGCTGAAATTAAGAAAATATATTTGGCATCTTACGATGCTAGCAAAAAAATTGTATATAGCTGGTTGCCAAGCAACCACAGTGTAAAAAAAAAAAATTAAAAAAAATAAAATACAAAAAAGCAAAACGCAAATCGCGGAAAAAACGCATGTCCAAAAACGCGGCAAGCACCGCAAAAACGCTCAAAAGCAAAAATGCATACATGTGAATCGAGCCCAAGACTTAGTGTGAAAAAAAAAAAAAAAAAAGCCACACAGCTACAATTTAATGAGTGAAGATTTTTAACTCATTTAGTAAATCAGCCCACATCTGTGTATTCCTCTCTTCCCAAATTAAAGTAAAATATTTTTTCTCTTTGCGGTTTCATTCAGGCCACACCCTATTCAATAAAATGTATTGGTTGCCATAGGTAATATGTAATATTCTAGAAAGGAGATCAGCAGTGGCAGCTGGTGTATAGTCTGCTCATTCTTGCTCCTCACCTCCAAGTTGTCCATAAGGTGCGATGGGTGAGCTTACTGAGCAATATGGAGCTGAGGAAGGGGCAACATCCACTGCAACAATGACAAGGTTGGTCCTTTTGCCCAAAAATCACCCTGGATTTTAAGGGTAGGAGGCAATTTTCACCGGGAGATGCTTACATGATCACACAACTGGATGAGCTGACATATGCAGTTTGGCATATTTATGGTGCCATTGTTTAAATTGTTTGTGGGTCAGATATTTGTCCTAAGCCAGTACCCATATTCTTTAAATCCAGATTTCCACTCCTCTTCTCACCTTGTAAATATCCTTGTCCTCCTCATCTTGTGATTCTTGTACATCCTCTGCTCCGGCCTGTATAGCAAACTCCAGCGCCTGCTCCATGGGCACAGGACTGCCATCCTTGTCATATGTCTGTACGGTTACCACTCCCTTCTTAGTAAAGCAATGCCGGGCTCCATCTGTAGGGGTTCCTCTGTAGATTACATCAAATTAAAACTTAAAACTCAAATACAAAACAACACTCACCACAACAAAGTTGCAGTCTAGCCAAAACTTTCCTTTTTGGAGAAAAAGAGAAAAAAAAAAAAAAAAAAATTTTTGAACTCTAAATGTATAGGTGTATGGAGAATTGAGGTCATGCAGTGGTGGAGTCTTGGGTTCCCACCTAGGATAATAACTGCCATCTCATCACATTAGCCTTTGGATCTTACATAGTAGGTGAGGTCGAAAAAAGACACAAGTCCTGTCCGCCATGGTGAAACGATACACACTCACCCCCCTTTCCCCAACACTTTGAATGCTACAAACCGAGACTCCCACTAAGAGATGTTTTCTTTTTTACACCGCAGACACCCCCAAAACTGAACACAAGGGTTTTTTTTTGCCCTTCTTGCCCCTTTGTTGTCTTGAGAGGTGGTGTCACAGAGGATTAGAAGGACAATACGTCCCCCGCACCCCCCCCCCCGGTGACACAAGCAGGTGATCATATTATTGCAGCACTACCACAGGTGGACGATTGAACCCCAATCTACCTGATCACCAATCTGGGACATCACCCCCTGCTCCACAAGTTGAGATCTACACATGTATTTACCTGGCCCCCCTGTCATGCCAGCTGGGTCATAGATACCTACCCAGAAAGGAGCTCACAGACGACAGGTGCCAAGATACTCCTTGGATAACAAGACTCACGCTCACAGATGTGACTTGTGGGGGAGCAAAACACATACTGGGTGGCTGCTTGGGGAAGAATGGGGTTTGGACCCCATCGGAGGACAAGACGCAACCTTGGAGGGTATTTGGGGGTGGGAGAGGGGCGGTGCCAGACGGACAGGGGAGCCGTAAAAGGGGGGGGGGGGATATTGGAACCGCATCAAATTGCTCAGGACCATAAATTAAATTATTGTGGGGAACTTCTCTGGGGCGGGTGGGGGGGGGGGGGCTGGATTTTGTGGGGGAATGATTAGTTGGCAGATGTAACCTATGTTGTTTTATTGATTCCATCTTTCTGGTTAAAGGTTTTTTTTTTTTTCTTTTGTTAACTAGAAAATGAGCAAGTATTGAATTTACATGTCCTAGTGTCATATTACATATTATAGCCTGAAATGTACAAACCACTCTACGACACACCATTGAGCACGCATGCCCACACACTCTTATACAAGCAGAGGCCGGGTGGTCGGGGAGGGACCGGGAGACTCTCAGGGATCCCTTGCTGATTTCACCCCCACATAGGACGACGCACGATACCCAGGCTACCTGGAGAGCGTCTTTGCAAATATTTTGCACGCACATTAGAGCACCAGCTAAATCGGTAGGCAACCGCTAGAAGCACTAGGCTTCCGACGGGCGCATTTCATACCCTTTTAGTATTGGTAGAATATACCTACCTCCATCTACTACATTCTTCTCTCTATTCTATACCTCTCTCTAACTCTTTACTGTACTTTCTTACCCCCCTCCCCCCACACTCCCCGTCCTCCCACGAACATGGACGACATTACTATTGTCACTTTAAATGCGAAGGGACTCAACATCCCAGAGAAAAGGAGAATGCTACTTAATGATATGAGACACCTAAAAGCAGACATAGTTCTCCTACAAGAGACACACTTCTGAGAAAACACACTCCCGATCCTCAAGAATAGGTACTTCCCGACGGTGTATCACTCGACCTACAAGGAATCCAAATCACGAGGAGTTTCAATATTAATTTCAGCCAAAATCCTATGGTCCCTGACAGACATACTGACAGATCCGATGGGAAGATTTCTATTCCTCAAGGGCCAAATTGGTGACATCAAAATAACACTAGCAAACCTTTACGCCCCAAACACCCAACAAGATACGTTCTTTACAAGACACTTGATCAAACTACAAAACTTTACTGAAGGGCAACTAATAGTGGGAGGAGACCTGAATATCCCCCTAATACCCGAGGAGGATACCTCAACAGGGAGTTCGTCAACCCCCAGAAACACACGCAAGGCCATCCACATAGCACTTCAGAGATCACAATTGATAGATACATGGCGCCTCTTTCACCCTGGCGAACGAGATTATACGTACTACTCACGCCCCCACAACACATATTCGCGCATTGATTACCTGTTGATACCACACAACCAACTTCACGCCGTTAGAAACACCTCACTAGGATCAATCACTTGGTCCGATCACGCCCCAGCTATCCTGAGCTATGCTCTGACAGACTTCCAAAAAAATCTAAGGAAACCATGGAGGCTTAATGAAAGCCTTCTGAAAGACCCAGACACACTAGCTGAGGTTACAAGGGAAATAACCAACTATTTTCAAACCAATAGCGACTCAGAAAGTGATGAAGGCCTAGTCTGGGAAGCGCACAAAGCGGTGATTCGCGGAATACTCATAAAACACGGAGCAAGACTAAAAAAAAACAAAGGACAGCCCAATTGACCTCTCTCCTCAGCAGACTTCACACACTAGAAATCAGACACAAGCAAACCTCGACTGACCAGATAGGGAACGAACTGGACGCAGTACGCACGCAAGTAACTGACCTGTTAAATTTTAGAGCAAAGACGGCATTACAAATAACACGTAAAAGGATTTACGAGTCGGGCAATAAATGCGGCAGACTGCTAGCACAGTCATTACGGGACCAAAGAACAGCGTCGTACATACCCTCCATACGCTCGCCATCGGGACAGAAGATAACCTTACCACAACATATAACACGGGAATTTAAATCCTACTATGAATCGCTCTACAACCTGTCCAACACGCCACCATCATTAGAACACATAACAGATTATATTACTACTTGCCGTATGCCCGCCCTCTCCACCGACACCCGAGATCTGTTAGAAGCCCCTATCACATTATCGGAGGTACAACTTGCGCTGAAAAGCACTAAAGTTGGAAAAGCCCCAGGGCCGGACGGACTCACGCCATACTACTACAAGACACTACTACCAGTATTAGGAGGACGCTTGGTTAATGTGCTTAACGGCCTCACTAAAGAAGGGAAACTACACACCACCACATTACAAGCACAAATATCTGTTATTCCAAAAGAAGGCAAAGACCTGACCAACTGCGGAAGCTATAGGCCTATCTCCCTACTTAATTCGGACCTCAAACTATTCACCAAAATAATAGCGACTAGAATACAGACACACCTGCCCCTCCTAATACACTTAGACCAGGTGGGATTTGTCCCCACAAGAGAGGCAAGGGACAATACAACTAAGGTCTTGAATCTACTACATAAAGTCACCCGCACCCAAACGCCCAGTGTTTTTATAAGCACGGACGCTGAGAAAGCGTTTGATCGGGTTAGTTGGGCCTTCATGTTTGCCACGTTGCACCATATAGGACTGGGAGACAACATGCTAAAGTGGATAGCCGCAACCTATGAAAAACCATCTGCCAGAGTGAGGGCTAATGGAGTGCTCTCAGACCCTTTCCCGATCACAAACGGGACAAGGCAGGGGTGTCCGTTGTCCCCCCTTCTATTCGCCCTCACTCTGGAACCATTCCTATGCCACATAAGACAAAACCCCAATATCTCAGGAGTGAAAGTACACCAAACGCAACATAAGGTATCGGCGTACGCCGACGACCTCATGTTCACACTTACCACCCCCTCAATCTCCCTCCCCAACCTCTTACGAGAATTTAAGATATATGGAGTCCTCTCCAACCTAAAAATCAATTTTACTAAATCTGAGGCGATGGGAGTAGGAATACAACCAGCACAACTTACACACCTACAATCAAGTTTCCAGTTGAAATGGACACAGACAGCCCTAAAATATTTAGGTACTTACATCCCTCGCACACTCACACGGTTGTATGAGCTGAACTTCCCACCACTCTTGAAAACAATCAAAATATTACTTAAAAAATGGCACACCGGTCTACATTAATGGATAGGTCGCTGCAACATCCTCAAAATGATGATACTCCCAAAATTCCTTTATCTCATGCAGGCGATACCTATTCACATTCCAACACTCTACTTCAAACAAGTACAAACCATGTTTACAGACTTTGTATGGGCTAAGAAAAGACCACGACTCTCTTATAAACTTTTAGTTCTACCTAAACAACATGGGGGACTCGCGTTACCGAACATTCGCACATACTACCAGGCAGTTCACCTGGGCAGGCTTATAGACTGGTGCCGTCACCAGGAGACTAAGCTCTGGACACAACTGGAGCAACATCAAAGCGAAACCCCACTTAGTAGGGCTCCCTGGTGCTACCCGTCTCTGCCAGCGGAAATTAAGCGACACCCGCTAATAGGAACCACAACACAGGTCTGCGCACGTCTCATCACGACGACCCCCATATCATCCCCCAACTCACCCCTCTTCCCCATCTTGGGAAACCCCGAATTTGCACCAGGATTACATGACGCGGAATTTAAAAGACTGAAAGACGAGGGCACACACCAGGCCTCCCACTTTAGCACCAATGGTCATTGGCCCACAATAACAGAACTCTCAAATACCACAGGGCCTTTTCGGCTGGACTTCTTGAGAGCCAGCCAACTGAGCCACTTCTTACATTCACTGAAAACCCCTCCGACAACATCACCTCCCCTCACAACACATCGGGTACCATAACGCACACACTATCACAAACCTACAGCCTGCTAAACATACCACAAACAGACTTTACCCCGCCAGGGCTGACTAAATGGGAAACAGAACTGAATTGCCACTTTAGCACAACTAAGAAACAAAGAATAATTAAATACACTAACAAATCATCAATATGCGCCAAGATCCAGGAGACCAACTATAAGCTACTGTCAAGATGGTACAGAACTCCAGACCTGCTCCACAGATTCTTCCCGACAACGCCGGACCTTTGCTGGCGGTGTCGAGCAGAAAAGGGAACACTGCTGCACATATTCTGGTCCTGTCCTTTACTACACCACTTTTGGAAAGTGGTCCGGGAAGTTGTACAAAAATTTACAGACAGCCCCATACCAATAGACCCCGCTTTCTTCCTTCTTCACGCATCAGACACTCCCGAAAAAACATACAAAAAAAAAAAATAAAAAAAAAAAAAAAATAAATAAAAAAAATCGGTGATCAGGACACTTACTAGATGCAGCCAAGGCCTGCATACCGATAATGTGGAAATCCACAAGCCCACCTACCATAGCATCATGGATAGCGAAAGTGGAGGAGATAATATACATGGAGGACCTCGTCCTCACAGCCCAGCATAGACAAGAAACATTCTCCAACACCTGGCAGTCGTGGATTATCTTTATCTACTCGGCAGAGGGCCAGGCACTTAAGGGAACCACAACAGACACACACTCCTGCACTCCTCCACCGCCAATCCCATCTGACACACATGTTTGAATTACTAATGACCCATGTTCGTGGGCCCGAGTACCCCCGTACCCCCACCCCCTACCCACCACCCACCCATCCTCCCACTTCAGCTCCCCCTCCCCTCTTCTTTCTCTCTTTTCATACTACTCTCTACTCTAATATTCTACCTTTAACCAATCCCACCCTAAACTGGGTGGATCTACTTTACTCTCTAATTTTCCAATTTCCATTTCTCTTTTTTTCCAACATAAATAAGAAAAACCGAGGAACTGGGCCCATGTCCTCGGTACTGCACAACACGACAACCTCAAGCACAAATACCCTAACGGAGCAAATAAAACTAACAATAGCTCAGGCACACTAAGTGACAATACACCATGGAGAGTAACCTCCAACAATTTGTCCACACTTAGAGGTGTTTAAACACTGTTTCTCTCTCCCTTTCTACATTAAGACTGTGTAATGTAATGTATTCAGAATGTTTTGAATAAGTTGTTTGCTTGATACCCATACTATTTTGTAATGTATCGACCCGACAGGGTCCCTTTCCTTGTTATAAATAAAAAAAAAAATAAAAAAGACACAAGTCCAACCTATGTGTGTCATTATATGTCAGTATTACATTGTATATCCCTGTATGTTGTGGTCGTTCAGGCGCTTATCTAATAGTTTCTTGAAACTATCGATGCCCCCCGCTGAGACCACCACCTGTGGAAGGGAATTCCACATCCTTGCCGCTCTTACAGTAAAAGAGTTTAAGGTTAAACCTCTTTTCTTCTAGATTTAATGAGTGGCCACGTGTCTTGTTAAACTCCCTTCCGCCAAAAAGTTTTATCCCTATTGTGGGGTCTCCAGTACGGTATTTGTAAATTGAAATCATATCCCCTCTCAAGCGTCTCTTCTCCAGAGAGAATAAGTTCAGTTTTCACAACCTTTCCTCATAACTAATATCCTCCAGACCCTTTATTAGCTTTGTTGCCCTTCTTTATACTCGCTCCATTTCCAGTACATCCTTCCTGAGGACTGGTGCCCAGAACTGGACAGCATACTCCAGGTGCAGCCGGACCAGAGTCTTGTAGAGAGGGAGAATTATCATTTTATCTCTGGAATGAATCCCCTTTTTAATGCATGCCAATATTCTATGCTCTATGAGCAGTAAGTATTTTAGGCATGGGCTTATATAAACAGTTCCACATAGTGTTACATAAGCCCAGGATGTAGGAGCCAAAAAGGTGAATTACATTTTTTATTGTATATCAACAATTAAATTGCATCTGCACTTTGCATTATAGGATCACTTTAATTACAGCCCTCCTTCCAGCAGCACCTTTCCTTTAATCCCATCATTCCATTAAGCTAGAGGTTACACAGCCAGGACTATCAACCTACAGCCAACCAGCTAGCACCAGTGATGTCACCCAAGTGGAAAGGAAGTGATAACATGCTCCTTAACACCTGAAGTACAAAAGGTATTTTCTTTGCTTCACTGGCTGAATGGAGTGGTGGGAATAAAAGATAAGTATGTGCTGTCGGAGGATTAGATATTGAGGCAAATCTGTTAGGTAAAGCACAGGTTTGCTTTTGGTGGATGAAATGCTCTTTCAAAATTTAAAGTGCTTCTAAAGGGAGTAGGTTTTTTACCTTCATGTATTCTATGCATGAAGGTAAAAAACCCTTCGGCATGCAGCTCCCTTCCCAGTCCCCTCTAAATACTTACCCGAGCCTGATCTCAAGCCAGTGATGTACAAGAGAGCAGTGGCTCTGTCGGCTCTCTCTCCTCAGAGACAGCAGTGGGAGCCATTGTAATGACTAAAAGATTGCGATCGGGGTGGTGCATGCTCCATTTAGGAGCTTTGGTCAATTTCCTTGCTCTACCCAATCAATTTGGATTGTATTCAACTGTGGTGGTGACGGGTCACGTCAGTTCTGACGAAACGTACTTAGGGCGGAGGTCGTGACGTCACCACATTCTACGCTCTGTCCCACAGGATTGTGGGTATTGGAGTCCTTTCTATATGCAGGCCTGTTTGTACCGTTTTTAATTTATTTTAATAAACATCGTGAGGATTTTACACTATGCGGGCCTGATGCTCTGTTTTATCATTGTCAAATGGAAGGTTTTTTCATACAAGCATTTTTAGACTTCTCTTCACAGAGTCTGATACCCTATGGTATGGAGACATCTTCACTGGTGTGTATGCACATGAGGTGTTTTAAGCAGATCTGGGACACACACATATTCTGATTTAAATCCCCTGGATTCAGCATATGGTTGTGGACTGATCACATCATCTATATCCGGGGTCTCAAACTGTCGGCCCTCCAGCTGTTGCAAAACTACAAGTCCCATGAGGCATTGCAAAGCTGGCAGTTACAAGCATGACTCCCACAGGCAGAGGCATGATGGGACTTGTAGTTTCGCAAACAGCTGGAGGGCCACCAGTTTGAGACCCCTGATATAGATGAACCTTTTTCTTTTATATTTTCTCAAGTTTTTATGTTGCTTATACATTTATAAATCACAAGAATTTAGCGCGGCATGTGGTCACTTAATTACATTTTATGTATATTATCCTGTAAATATGTTTGCTGCAGCACAAAGGTTTTTTTTTTATTGCCATTTGCGCGGTTTTACCAGGATTGATGCTTTAAATTATAGCCAGTGAGGAGAGCAGAGGGCGGGGCCAAGCCACGCTCTGTGTGTGAATAGACACCCATAGCTGGCTCAGGAACAAGCACACACAAGTGCCACCATAGCAAACTGCTTGCTATAGGGGCACTCAGCAGGGAGGAGGGGCCAGGAGCACTGGTGGGGGACCCGAAAAGAAGAGGATCGGGGCTGCTCTGTGCAAAACAATTACACAGAGCATGTAAGTATGACATGTTTGTGCTTGAAAAATTAAAAACGTTGCTTTTAGAATGACTTTGTCCTTGTTAGAGTACAACTAGAAGGATGACTTTTAGTCATTCAGACACAGTTAGATGTTGTTGTTCAATATACCTCCGCTCACCTACCCATTTTTGTTCAGTAGGTGTTTTATTTCTGAAAAAGTACGACTTGTGTTGTCAGTCAGGAGCTCAATGAGCAGGGAAGCTCCTCCAGGCCCTCTTGCTTGGTACAGTACATAGGCGGTCGGCTTAGACTTATCCTGAAAACAGATAAGCAACATAAGTTAACAGTTTGCAGCGAGACCACACAGAGAAATACAAAAACGGAAATATCCCCCCCCCCCTTTTTTTTTTTTTAATAACATTTATTTTTAAAAGGCCTGTTCGTAGCAAGTGTTACAGCTTAAACACACCACACATAAGGGAGAGAAATTTTCATATAACAGTACTTCACTATGCAGCTACAGTCTATGACCTCATTCACATGGGGTGACTACATGTGTGCCCTGTGCAGGGCCGTGTTTTCCCTGTATGGGTATGAACAGGAATTTGGTGGCAGTCCCATTGTTGTCTATTGGGACACAGCGGCTGCATGGACATACCTGCTGTGATATCCATGCGAATGTGGGTCCCCAAAACGCACACAGGGGGAGTTTGGGGACAAGCACCCACACGGATGTCATATTGGGACACAGCAGCTGTGTCTGTGTATTGGCTGTATTCCAATAAACAATGGAACTGCTGGCACGGGGATGCATGCAACATGTGTGCCTCCCTGTGCCTGTAAAACATGGCCCTGCATAGAGCACACATGTAAATTGCCCCATGAACAATTACATGCAAGTGGCTGCTATTAGCTGTGGGAGCCAACAGCTGTTAATGGGGCTGCAGATAATTGGTGGAAACCATTTGCAGGTGTGAATGCACCATTAAACATTGTATGGTCTTAGGAAAAAAAAAAAAAAGAAAACAACCCATATTTTCTGTATGCAAGGCTTCATTTTTAGTTTTGACTGTAGCACACCTCTAATCATTTCCAGTGGCGGCTGGTGCTCAAAATTTTTTGGGGAGCTCAAACAAACTGAAAAATTCTGAAAAAAATCAATTACAGCCTCACTGTGCCCATCAAATGCCGCCACTGTGCTCCATCAAATGCAGCCACAGTGCCCCAATCAAATGCCGCCACTGTGACCCCCCCCCCGCCGTCTGACTGGCACTTACCGGCACCATCTTGGTGGCGGGTCATGTAGCGGGTGACAGCAGCGAGCTGTAGGACGGGCAGCGGGGCAGGCATCCTCCATGATTCCCGTGCGTCTCTTCTTCCCTTCGGCTAGGCGTCCAATAGGATCGCCCGTGCCTTTAGCCAATCAGGTGATGGGTATTAGACCCGCGCTTCCTGATTAGCGGAGAGGAGGTTCAGTGTTAGAAAAGCAAATAATCATTTGCTTTTCTAAGAAACCTGGGTGGGCTCTAAGCACAATGCTCTGTGCATTGTGTCCACTTTTTTTGAAGCCTATTAGGAGTCTATGGCTCTAATCAGGTGCTTAAAAAATAAAAACACAGCTGCCACTGTAATTCAGACACCCGGAGTCTGAAAAAAGACCGGACGCCTGAATAGGGGGGTGGCCACTGATAGCTTCATGCAATTCATGAAGCTATCCATTCTACATATAGGGGGTGGCGTGATAGAGGGGGCGGCGCCCTTAATGGACGGGCTGCCCCTAGTCATTTCTGTGACAGATTCTCTTTGTTGCAATACAGAAGTGATATACAATGGGTGATGTGGAAAGGTTTCTGAATCTTTGTTCCTGTAGCACACCTGGATTGTTGTAAGGATTCAACAATACTAACTAAGGCCCGATTCACACCTATGCATTTTTAGTGCATTTTGCACTACAGTCCATTTTGCATGGTTTCCTATGGAACACGTTCTGAGTGCAAATATGCAAAAAGCACTAAATATGCATATGTGTGAATCAGGCCTTAGACTCAGAGAAACTCAATGAGAGATATAAATTCCTCCCCATACACCAGGATTCAGTTTAACCAACTTACAGCTCCTTTGATAGCAAGCTCAATGGAAGACTTGGGCATATTCCTTTGCCGGCACTGTTCCACGAGGTTGTACAGATGTGGATTGAGTTCAGGGTTAGGGCCTCCTTCTGCAAAAAACAAACACTCATTTTCATCACAAGGATCAACTTCAAATAGAACGCCAGTTATTTATTTATTTTTTTAAAGTTTTGAATAGAGTGGGGAAGGGGACCTCAACAAAGGTTTTTATTACTGCCCGTGTCTCAGACAGAGAGATTTCCCAACATTTCCTGTACTAGGGACAAAACAGGAAGTAAAGCAGAGAACTGAAAACCTGGCAGAGATCCTTACCCTTCCCAGTACTGAAAACGTTACATGCATTTATTCCATATTATAATTGAGTTAAAGCTGAACTCCGGGTACAAAACCTTTCATGTAATTCTATTCCATATTCGTCATAAAGAATATAATAAAAAACATGTGCAAGCATGGCCAGTTTGCTCTTCGAATGCTTGTGATTGAAGTGTCAAACATCTCAGATAATATACATAAAAGGAGCCAATTAGGAGGCTTAAGCATGTCATCGCTTTAAAGCGGACCCCCCCCCCCCTCCGGTGCCACTATTGGCACCTTTCAGGGGGAGGGGGGTGCAGATACCTGTATAATCCAGGTATCTGCACCCACTTCCCGGAATAGCTAGCCGCAGATGAACCGCCCCCCCTCCCCCCCCCCCCCCCCCCGTTGTGTTCTGGGAAACACACAGTTCCCAGGACACAAGGTGGACCAGTGAAGACGCGCAGCGCGACTCGCGCATGCGCAGTAGGGAACCAGGCAGTGAAGCTGCAACGCTTCAATTCCCGATTCCCTGACAGAGGATGGCGGCGGGGGCAGCCGAGAGACAAGCGATTGCTCGTCATCTGCTGCCGACATCGCTGGACCCTGGAACAGGTAAGTGTCCATTTATTAAAAGTCAGCAGCTGCAGTATTTGTAGCTGCTGACTTTTATTTTTATTTTTTTTAAAAAGGTGGCACTCCTCTTTTAGAGCAAATCAGCAGTGTTCTTTTTGGCAGCAAATTTCGTCTTAAGTCTTTTGACTAAAATGGCATTTTATTTTTAGTCCCATTTTAGTTTAGTACATTTTAGTCAACTAAACTCATAAAAATAACAAATTTTAGTTGTCTAAAACCGAATGGGTGTAGTTAAATTGTAATGCATTATTTAAGCATTTCTCTACAAATTTCCAAACTCCTATACTGCTGGAGTGAAAAATTAAAGGGGTTGTAAAGGTTCATAATGCAGTCACCTCCCCCTCCCCGTTTTACTTACCTGAACCCCTTCATTCAGTCGACAGGCGCGTGCTGTCTCCCTCCACGCGCTCCCGGCTCTTGATTGGATAGATTGATAGCAGCGCAGCCATTGGCTCCCACTGCTGTCAATCAAAACCAATGATGCGGCAAGTCTGACATTCTGTGTCTATAGACGCAAATGCTGGAGTGCACCCGCAAGGTAACCCCCTCGGGGAAGTGCTTCTCTGAGGGGGTTAGCAGATGTGGGAGAGGAGCTGCAAGAGCTGCCGGGGGACCCCAGAAGAGCAGGTTTGGGGCCGCTCTGTGCAAAACGAGCTGCACAGTGGAAATAAGTATGACATATTAAAAAAAAAAAAAAAAAAACACACACACACACACACACAACAAAGGCCATATAGTCACTTTAATATGTAATTTATGGTATTGAGGTATGAACATGTATTACAAACCAGTGTGAATTTTGACGCCAAATTTCAATTTAGTTTTAGTGTTTTGACTAAAATACCATTTTAGTTTTGGTCGTATTTTAGTCATCTCAATTGTTTGTCGTATTTTAGTAGACTAAAATAGTATTCAAAATTTAGTTGAATAAATTGTTTTAGGTCGACGAAATAAACACTGCAAATCAGAGTGATTTGTCACCAGCTCCTACCTCTCACAGCCACTTTGATCATCATGGATAGCTTAGCAAACAGGCTTGCCCTCGCGGCATCCTTCGGCCCTTTGATATGTTTCACTTTGGACCATTTATTATGCCCAGCAAACGCCAACGGCGAGGTGTGAATGGCTGATTCCTTCAATAGAACTGAACTATTAATTCTGTTCTGGGCTTCCTGACAGCCCAGCAGGGACCTCCAAAGGTTGCTCCTGTAGGACGAGTAGATCCTCCCAAGTACTACAGCCATGGTGCTACAGGGAAATCTGCAGATGAGAACAGACAGTATATCAATACAGTGACACCTTCAGTCATTCATTTCAGGGAATTCTCAAACATAAAAAGGAGGTGCACCGAAATTTCATACGCCGAAAATAAATCGGCTGAAAACTGCGTTTTTTCATTCGGCCAATAGCAAAAAACAGCCGATACCGTAAGGGGCGGGGTCCGCCCTGGGTGCCCTCCATTGCAGGAGTGTCACCTTGGCGCACCCCAGTCCTCCACTCCCTCCTCCTCGCCGTGATCTCCACGTGTCACAGAGCTGAATTGTCCAGGCCGTAGTAACAATGCCACGCCTCCTATGATAGACGGCGCACTGATCCAGTGTGACGTGATCACAGGAGGTGATCGCCGCTGATCCGGGCACAGGCAGGCTGCCTGTGATGCACACTGGTGAGGCTGCATATGACGATACTGGTGCAAAAGTATTTTAAAGACTTCTCTTTTAAAGGTCCTCTACCATCATCCCTGGATTATCCCCCCCTGCTGAAAGCCCCCTTAGTAAGCTGCTTCCTATGGGGGTACTCACTCCACTTGCTCTTGAGATGTGCGCTGTGTCCATTGACAGCCCCGCCCCCTATTCACTGGCTGTGATTGACAGCAGCAGGAGCCAATGGCTGTCTCTGCACCAATGAGGAGAGAGAGCAATCGGTGATGCTGCTCCCATGCAATTGTCCTGCAGCCTGCTGGGATCTGTGGGGTGTGGGGTGTACGGAAGAACTTCCAGTGGAGCTGTCATGGCAATCCAACCAGAAGTGGAAGTGAGTACCTGTCGGAACCAGGTACCCGCCCCCAAAATAGAAGAGGGGGGAAGGAGCATAAATACCCCCTTTTAAGATGACAAACCCTTTGCTTTTAGAACCACTTTACATCTCCCATGATTCTCATGCACTCTGCAGTGAAATTGAGCATCATGGGAAATGTAGTTCCAAAACATCTGGGGTGCCAAGGTTCACCATCACTGCTCTACAGGATGGTAGACATGTCCTAAATGATGTGCATGAATGAATGTGACACAGGGACCTTACATTGTAAGCAAGGACTGATGGGAATGTATAATATGTATATGATCAGTACTTTAGAAGTAAACAATCCATGTATGCTGGGGATCTGATTGATGTGTAGCAGTGATCACACCCTGTGCTGTAATAATACAACACAGAACACACCTCATGCAGTCATGAACACTGAAATCATATCATGGCTCTAGTAATAACACACAATCCCCCCACACTGACCTCCAATCTTCACATTTTACTCTGCCCAGTGTCCTCTCTCTGCCTGTCTTCCCATATGTCGGTCACAGTGGGGGAAGCGTGCGCCGGTAGCACCATTCCTCCCGGAAACAAAGTGTGTGACGTTTAGTTCCGCCTGTGGGGAGGTAGGAGAAACTTTCCTTCTTCTACCTGTGTCTTCTATGACCCTCCAGGGATAATAGACGGGGGATTTTGGCCAGGTAACCCTTTCATGGCCACAGCATGATTTGGCATGTGTAGTCCATAGCTCTCAATTGTCCCTGATTTGGAGCAATGTCCCTCATTCCTCCTCATTTGTCCCTCATTTTGGTCTGATCTCTATGGATGTATATAAAATGCACTTTTTATCTATTAAAAAATGTTTCCCAATGCTAAACCTTTCATCTGAATTCTAAATTGCTGCATTTGTAAATTTCAAAAGCCAATATAAAGGAATAGTAGTGGTAAAAAAGCAATTTTTAGGTTTAATTAATCTTGTTTTTTTTGTACAATTCTCCTTTAAGGGGGCGTGGCAAGGGTGTGTCCTATGCCTGCATACGTTTGCTGATAGGTGTCCCTCATTCCCATCTCAAAAAGTTGGGAGGTATGTGTAATGAGCTAAAAAAGTGTATTTGTAACCTAAAAATTTTTTTTAACCTTTGGACCCCAGTCTGAACCCACCTGAGTGATCCCACCAAGAAGTTGTCAGTGTACTGGTCCAATCATAAGCAGTCAAGGCGTTCCCCGCCATACAAGGGATGTATATAGGGTTGCCACCTGTCCTCACCCAGACAGACCGGATTTTCAATCACGTGCCCAGGTTTCAGTCCACCTGAAACCCGGGCACATTATTCAGACAGGAATGTGACTTGGAATCAGGGCCTGACAGGAGGGTGAGGGGGCACTATGTGTGCCACATTACTATTCTTTTTGGCGTGGCCAAAGTTGTCCCAGTCTGTTACAATCCTATAGTGCAGTGGATTTCAACCCTGTCCTCAAGTACCCCCAACAGGCCATGTTTGAAGTTTTCCTTTATCTTGCACAGGTGCTTTAAAGTGGTTGTAATTAGCCAGTCCCTAATAAACCGACTATGGCCCCTTTCACACGTGCGGACCGTATGTCCGTTTTTTCATCCATCCGTTTTCGGATGAAAAACGGACATACATGTACCCCTATGGGATAGCGGGTGTCAGCGGATGAGCATCCGCTGACACCCGCTATCGTCCGCCTCCGCTATCGTCCGATTCTCCAGACGGAGGAAAACCCTATTTTTCCATCCGTCTGCAGAGCGGATTGGATGAACACGGACAGACGGTGCGTGTTAATATGATCCCCCATAGGGGAGAGCGGAGATCTGACAGGGCCCTGTCATCCGCCGGCTCAGCGGGGAGCAGCTGAGCGATCCCCGCTGAGCAGCGGATCTTCATGGGGTGGATCAATACGGATCCGTCCCGTGTGAAAGGGGCCTAAAGTTCACGCATTGGGTGTCCCTGTTGGAACCACTCCACCCAACATCCTTCTATCTAAAAATTGACGGTTGGAAAATTGTCAGTCAAACAGTGACTGCAGCCAATCAGATGCCGGAAATGTTCATGTATTCAGACAGCTACAGTTGCCTGTACACATTAGGCAGCAGTGGTGATTCCTCCATCACTCACTGGACTAAAGCACACTTTCCACTATGTTATAGCGAAGAGGAGAATTTCTATAGTCCGAACACACTTCCTCTCCTAGAGAGAGAGCATTGCACCACCATATATCATACAGTATCTCCCTACAGTCCTGGAGTCTGCGGGACTGTCTCTGCATTTTACCAAAAAACCCCGGCATTCTGCAGATCCATGCTGTGCTCCGCTGCCAGCCGTGAGGGGGGGGGGGGTACCCACTGCTGTACCTGGCTTCAGCTCCTTTGCTGCTTTTTTGGGTGGAGTGATCTCTTCGCTGACATTAGTTATTTAGTCTCGGCAGAGGGAAGCACCGTCACAGGACCAAGAGTATGGACAGATAAGTAACCAGTAAGTGAACACCAATACTTCACCAAAGTACCAGTTCTCCCCTCCCCCTCCACCAATACCAGTGTCCCTCTCCTTCCACAGAGTACCAGAGCTGTTCTCCTCCTCAGAGTACCAGTGTCCCCCTCCACAGAGTACCAGTGCCCTTCTCCTACTCCACAAAGTACCAGGTCCCCTTCCACAGAGTACCAGTTCCCTTCTCCACAGAGTACCAGTGTCCCCCCTCTCCCTCTACAGAGTATCAGTGTCCCCCTTCTCCCTCCACAGAGTACCAGTGTCCCCCCTCTCCCTCCACAGAGTACCAGTGTCCCCCCTCGCCCTCCACAGAATACCAGTGTCCCCCCTCTCCCTCCACAGAATACCAGTGTCCCCCTCTCCCTCCACAAAATACCAGTGTCCCCCCTCTCCCTCCACAGAGTACCAGTGTCTCCCCTCTCCCTCCACAGAATACCAGTGTCCCCCCTCTCCCTCCACAGAGTACCAGTGTCCCCCCTCTCCCTCCACATAATACCAGTGCCCCCCCTCTCCCTCCACAGAGTACTAGTGTCTCCCCTCTCCCTCCACAGAGTACCAGTGTCTCCCCTCTCCCTCCACAGAGTACCAGTGTCCCCCTCTCTCTCCACAGAGTACCAGTGTCCCCCTCTCCCTCCACAGAGTACCAGTGTCCCCCTCTCTCTGTCCCCCTCTCTCTCCACAGAGTACCAGTGTCCCCCTCTCTCTCCACAGAGTACCAGTGTCCCCCTCTCTCTCTCCCTCCACAGAGTACCAGTGTCCCCCCTCTCCCTCCACAGAGTACCAGTGTCCCCCTCTCCCTCCACAGAGTACCAGTGTCCCCCCTCTCCCTCCACAGAATACCAGTGCCCCCCTCTCCCTCCACAGAGTACCAGTGCCCCCCCTCTCCCTCCACAGAGTACCAGTGTCTCCCCTCTCCCTCCACAGAATACCAGTGTCCCCCCTCTCCATCCACAGAGTACCAGTGTCCCCCTCTCCCTCCACAGAATACCAGTGTCCCCCCTCTCCCTCCACAGAGTACCAGTGTCCCCCCTCTACCTCCACAGAGTACCAGTGTCCCCCCTCTCCCTCCACAGAATACCAGTGTCCCCCCTCTCCCTCCACAGAATACCAGTGTCCCCCCTCTCCCTCCACAGAGTACCAGTGCCCCCCCTCTTCTTTATAGAGCACCAATACCCCATGTCCCCCCATTAAACACTGTATTTATCACTATATTTATAAATGTTTCATTGGGGCACGCCCAATAATAAACCCAACTTAGCACCAAGTTTTCAATGCTGTACATACTGCATGCCGCATGTTTCCTCCTTTCCAGGTTGTCTCTCCTTCTCAGCTTCTGATGTTGGGAGGTATAATACACATAGCTCCCAACTGTCCCTGATTTCGAGGGACTGTCCCTGATTTGGAGCAATGTTCCTCTGTCCCTCATTTCTCCTCATTTGTCCCTCATTTTGCTCTGATCTATATAGTTGTATATAAAATGCCCTTTTTATCTTTCAAAAAGTGTTTCCAGTGCTAAACCTTTCATCTGATTTCTAAATTGCTTCATTTGTACATTTTAACGCATGTAAATATACGTCGGCAGAATGGCACGGCTAGGCAAAAGCACGTATATATACGTGCCCTTTAATTGCCTAGCCGTGGGGTCGCGCACACGCTGCCAGCGGCGCGCTCACGACCCGGTCGGGAGTTCCATGACCACGGCCACAGGACCAGCGGACCCGAACGCCGCTGGTGTCCCGCGATCGGGTCACAGAGCGGAAGAACGGGGAGAGGTCTGTGTAAACAAACCTCTCCCCGCGCTTCCTACACTGCCTGTCACTAATCTGCTGTTCCCTGTCGGAAACAGCCGATCAGTGACGTCACAGATGTCAGCCACTCACACCCTAATGTAATAAAAAAACACAACACGTCACGCTAACTCCTCCCCGCCCCCTAGTGGTTAACTCCTTCACTGTCATTTACATAGGAATACATAGGTCCCGTGGCCGTGGTCATGGAGCTCCCGACCGGGTCGTGAGCGCGCCGCTGGCAGCGCGCGCGCGACCCCTCGGCTAGGCAATTAAAGGGCACGTATATATACGTGCTTTTGCCTAGCCGTGCCATTCTGCCGATGTATATTTACATGCGTTAAAATGTACAAATGAAGCAATTTAGAAATTGGATGAAAGGTTTAGCACTAGGAAACACTTTTTGAAAGATAAAAAGTGCATTTAAATAGCACTGATTTCTGTATAAATGACAATGGTCCCAAAAATGTGTCAAAAATGTCCGATGTGTCCGCCATAATGTCGCAGTCACAATAAAAATCGCTGATCGCCGCCATTACTAGTAAAAAAAAAAATATTAATAAAAATGCTATAAAACTATCCCCAATTTTGTAAACGCTATAACTTTCGCGCAAACCAATCAATAATCGCTAATTGTGATTTTTTTTACCAAAAATATGTAGAAGAATACGTATCGGCCTAAACTGAGGAAAAAAAATGTTTTTTTATATATTTTTTGGGGATATTTATTATAGTAAAAAGTAAAAAATATTGCATTTTTTTCAAAATTGTCGCTCTATTTTTGTTTATAGTGCAAAAAACAAAAACCGCAGGGGCGATCAAATACCACCAAAAGAAAGCTCTATTTGTGGGAAAAAAAGGACGCCAATTTTGTTTGGGAGCCACGTCGCACGACCGCGCAATTGTCAGTTAAAGCGACGCAGTGCCGAATCACAAAAAGGGGCCTGGTCCTTTGGCTGCAAATTGGTCCGGGACTGAAGTGGTTAAAAGCCAATATAAAGGAGAAGTAGTGATAAAAAAAGCACTTGTGGATTTCATTAACCTTTTTTTTGGTTAATTCTCCTTTAAGGGGGTGTGGCAGGGGGGCGTGTCCTATGCCTACATACGTTTGCTAGTAGGTGTCCCTCATTCCCATCTCAAAATGTTGGGAGGTATGTAATATATACAGTATGGTGAGTGTTGTCACCCTAGGACAGGAAGTTTTATTACTGGCAGAATCACCAGGTGAAAAGAAATGAAAGGAGGCTTAAATAAAGAAAATGATTGTAGACACCACATCTAAGGACCTGTAAGCTGTGATAAATGAGATCTTTGTTCTTGGGGGTTAATAACGCTTTAAACATTCACGCCTTGCTGTCATGGAGGCTCCAGACGGGTTTGAAGCCAGGCAATCATCTGATCCTAACAGACAGCTATTAAATTACAGTTTGGTGTAATTGTGTACACAGCAATTATGCTCCAGGTTGTTTGTGTATACACCGTCTCCACAGCAGCCACTGATCCTTGTAGACCAAGCCTCCGTCAATGAGATGTGAGCGTCAGCCTTCAGTGCTCTCCTTATACCTCCATCATCACCATCCCTGACTTCTACTATGTCCCAGCACTGGCCTACAGACCCCAATCTATACAGCAATCCTTACCCTGGAGTCCACATCATCCCTCCTATGGTGAGTACCCTTCATACTAAGCAGCCAATCACTCAGCTCGGATCACTCCTATTTATGGGAATCTGATTTTTTTTTTGCATTTCTGCACTTGTACATTATTATTTTACTTTGCTCTGTTAAAAAAGCTCAAAATGTTTCTTAACCACTTGCTTACTGGGCACTTGAACCCCCCTCCTTTCCAGACCAATTTTCAGCTTTCAGCGCTGTCGCATTTTGAATGACAATTGCGCGGTCCTACAACACTGTACCCAAATGACATTTTTATCATTTTTTTCCCCCCCAAATAGAGATTTCTTTTGGTGGTATTTGATCACCTCTGCGATTTTTTATTTTTTGTTAATTTTTTTAAAAAGACTGAATTTAAAAAAAAAAATGTTTTTTTTTTTTTTTTTATTTTGTTATAAAAATATAAAATGGGTAATTTTTGTCCGTCATTGATGTACGCTGATGAGGCGGCAGTGACGGGCACCGATAGATGGCAGTGATGGGCACTGATGGGTGACACCGATAGGCAGCACTTTTAGGTGGCACTGATTGGCAGCACTGGTGGGCATTGACAGGTGGCACTTGTGGGCATTGACAGGTGGCACATATGGGCATTGACATCGGTCCCACCTTGTGTCCCAAAAATGTGTCTAAAGTATCCGATCTGTCCACCGCAATGTCGCAATACCGCTAAAAATCGCAGATCACCACCATTACTAGTAGTAAAACAAAAATGCCATAAATATTTCCCATAGTTTGTAGACGCTATATTTTTGCGCAACCAATCAATATACGTTATTGCGATTTTTAATTTTTTTTTTTTTCATTTTTTCCAAAAATATGTCCCACCTTGCAAAGCCACCTTGAAAAGCCCACAAGTGCCACCTTGCAATGCCCATAAGTGCCATAAGTGCCACTTATGGGCATTGCAAGGTGGCACTTGTGGGCTTTGCAAGGTGGGACCGATGTCCCTTTAAGATAAGCCGGTGATCGACTTTTTTTTTCTCCTCTGCTGTCAGCGTGAGGAGAAAAAAAAAAACGATCACCGAGCTTTTGTTTTTATCATGTGATCAGCTGTCATTGGCTGACAGCTGATCACAGGGTAAGGGGCCGGGGGCCGCCCCTTACTCGGATCGCTGTTCATCCGAGTCTCAGTGACTCAGTGATCACAGCGCGCCCAGCGCGTGCCCTAAAGGGCGCGCACAGGGAGCGTGCACAGGGGAGGACGTCATATGACGGCCTCCCAGGAATAAAGATCCGTGCTGTGGCCGTCATTTGTCCATAGCGCGGATGTCAAGTGGTTAAATGCTCTTTTCCCACTTGTGCGACTTGTCATGCAACTTTGGACATCAAAGTTGCATGACAAGTCATTCCCCATGTTTTCCAATGATAACCATTCATATATGTATGATTTAAAGTTGCAGCGACTTCAAAGTAGTTCATGCACTACTTTGGTCCGACTTTCATGCAACTTGAGGGCCATAGACTTCAATGTTAACCCTCAAAAGTTGCATGAAAGTCGTACCTGAATGTTATACAATGCAACAGTTGTCCATTAACATTGGTCAGGCTGTGTTTCCACTACTGTGAGTTGTTGTGCGACACATGTGAAGTCGCATGCCTGACGAAGGGGTCCTGCGTGACTCCGAAACGTTGCACCTTTCTTGTGTTATGATCATGCAATAAACTACCCGTTTAGACGCCACTTTGTGCTGATTCTTGGTGTGCTGGCAAATATCTACTTTGTGACTTGAAGCAGTATCCAGCTGGTTGTTGCTGCAGCGCCCAAATCTTGAGAGCTTAGACCAGGAACGTGTGCGATGGGAATATGGAGGATTACATGTGAAGTCGCAAGACAAGTCAAAACCCATGTATTTCAATGGTCCCCGTTCTAAATGGTGCGACTCAAGTTGCAGCGACTCCAAAAAAGGTTTTTGCACTACTTTGTTCTGACTTTGGTGCGACTTGTTCTTGCATGGTTCTCACCAGTCGTATGACATCGCATGAAAAATGTCCGCCGCAATACCGCTAAAAATCGCAAATCACCACCATTACTAGTAATAAAGCAAAAATGCCATAAATATTTCCCATAGTTTGTAGACGCTATATTTTTCCGCAGCCAATCAATATACGTTATTGCGATTTTTAATTTTTATTTTTTTTTCAAAAATATGTAGAAGAATATATATTGGCCTAAACTGATGAAGTAAAATAAAAAAAATAAATAAATAAAAAAAACGGGGGTAATTTATTAAAGCAGAAAGTAAATAATATTTTTTTTTTTTTCTAAATTGTCGCTCTTTTTTTGTGTATAGCGCAAACAATAAAAAACGCAGAGGTGATCAAATAGCACCAAAAGAAAGCTCTATTTGTGGGAACAAAAGGACGTAAATTTCGCTTGGGTACAGCATTGCATGACCGCGCAATTACCAGTTAAAGCGATGCAGTGCCAAATTGTTAAAAGTGCTCTGGTCAGGAAGGGGATAAAACCTTCCGGGGCTGAAATGGTTAAGTAGATGTTTGGTGGGAGACAAAAAATAAAAGCCCAACTCAAGCTAAACCATTTAGCCCTCATTTTTTTTATTTTAATGTAAGAGAAATTGATCTAAGAATGACAAACTTTAGACTTCTCAGATCACTTTCTCCTGTTGGTATATGTACATGCGTTTAGATGTGTTCAGAGTATATAATCTGCTGCTGGATGCACGGATTCAATTTTTTTCCCAAATGCAGCGAATCTGAAACCACCTTAATGCATTATATTTTTAAAATAATTACAGGTATTTATTTCCATTTAGAAATGTCTTATAAACAAATATAAATGCAAATAATTCCTAAAAAAGATAGACATCAAATAAATGTTATTCAATAAATAAAAACAATAGTGATGATAATAGTAATAATCAATGAAAATCAATTAAATGTTGTTCAATTAAATTAATAATAATAATAGTGATGATGATATTATTAATATTATCATTATTATTATTATTATTATTATTATTAATAGTGATGATGATAATAATGATGATGTTTTTTTTTATTATTATCATCATCACTATTATTATTATTATTATTAATAATAATAATAATAATATTGATGAAGATAATAACAATAATAATAGTGATGATGTTTTTATTATTATTATCACCATCACTATTATTATTATTATTATTAATAGTGATAATGATAATAACAATAATAATAATAGTGATGATGATAATAATAATAAAAACATTGAATAAATGTTAATCAATAAAATGAATAACAATAATAGTGGTGAAAAAAAATATTATTTGTTGTCAATCGAATATAAAGGATTTTTCTTTATGCTATTTTATTTTATTTCTGTTTTCATCATTTGTTCTTTTTTTATTTACGTTTTCTATTTTTCATTGTAGATCTTCTATTATTACTTTATATTATACAGATTAATTGATTATATTAACAGTTAAATCCAAATTGCTCATACACGCTTCCACTATACATGAATAATTTGGTAATAGTTACCTATTTACATATATGTTAATGTGATCAAAACGGCATGATATTAGGTACAAAGACATAATATAAAATGTCAATGCAGTAAAAGAAAACATTGGTAGTGGGATAGATACAAGCTTTGTAAATCTACACCTTTCTTGTTCTGTTTGAGGCTTGTAAATTGCAAATTTTCAATAAAAATATTTTTAAAGAAAAAAAAAAAAACATATCCAATAAAACCAAATTTCTTCATAAAGTTAAAAAAATTTAAATAAAAAAAAAGCGGTAGTAAACTGCAGATTTAAAAAAAAAATCCCCTGCAAGGACTTCCATCTTCACCAGGTCTTCCTTCCGATTCGTGACCACTGTCTACATGGGTGGCTGGAGCTGCGATGACGTCCCGTAAAAGGGAGCCCCTGTTTACGGTATGAGCTCTGAAGGTCCGGCACCGTACGTGACCGTCACCAGCTAAATGTAGTGTGGAGGCTTTCCTGTAGTCAAAAAATTGAGTTTATTACCATTTTAATACAAATCAAATATGTTATTCAATAAAATTACTAAAATGATGATGAAAATAATAATAAATCATGAAAATCAAATAAAAATTTGAAATCGAATAGAAAGATCGTATTGAAAAGCAAAACAACAAATAAACATCCGTATTTATGTTTTTTTGAAAGGTCTCTCAACAGCCAACCATAATCCAGCAGCTTTCCACAGACTTTATCCCTCCTCTCTCGTATCCAATCAGACAAGGACGCGCCAAAGAAGGTGAGACATATCCATATTATCTCTTGGTTAGCATCATTTAGGATAAAACTTTGGCCTCTTTACCAGGTTTATGCAATCAAGCAGCATTAGCCTTTAGTGACCAATCAGATTAAACCAGCACCAAAGGATGACAGCTAGAGATGATTGGTCGCTGTGCCCTGAAGATACAGGAGGGACTCGTGCAACCACAAGCCAACTGACTTCTGGCATAGCCAACTTCCATAAAGGCAAATGTTCAGCATGGCTAAGCATTCCTGTTTATCCCTATGGATAGACATTACAATGTGATCACTGGTGGCCGCTCCTTACGGGGTGCCACCCCCTATGCTTTAGACATGTGCACTGCTGAAAAATTCGAAAAAATTTGGAAAAAATCGTAAATTCGAAAAAAAATCGTAAATTCGATTTTTTTTTTTTAAATCGTAAATTTGTAAATAATCGGAAATTTGAAAAGAATTGAAAATTCGGAAATTCGGGAATTGAATAAAAATTAGAAATTCGGAAATTTGATAAAAATTGGAAATTTGGAAATTAAAAAAACGGTAATTCGGAAATTCGAAAACCCGAAAATTAAAAAATCTAAAATAATAACTAACTAATAATAACAAAACTATTACTAAATATTAAAGGGTAAGTTCACCTTTACCCCCTCCTCACCCCCCCCCCCCCGTTCCCGCTGACCTGGACTGCTGCAATCTCCGGTTTTAAGCCCTGTCATATCTGCGCCAGTTGTCCGGGGCTTAGAAATCCCCTGAGTTGAACGTCCAAAACGTCCCTCGTCAGGTGCGTCGTTTTGGAGCATTCTAATTGGTCAGTGCCATCACATGGGCTGCGCAGATCAATCAGCAGCCACATAGCCCGTCCTGTCAGCTATGGAGAAGACGCATGGCTGCAGAGAGGTTTTCTGAACCCCGGACTCTTGACGCGGATATACCGGGGCTTAGATCCAGGTCAGCGGGACCGAGGAGGGGCGAGGAGGGGGACCTGAGTGAGTAAACCTTACAGAGTTTTCTGTAAAGGTGAACTTACCCTTTAAATTATAGCTATTTGAATCTCCTTTCAAATTTGGCTGTTAGTGAACGTAACTAATACGAATTTATCCGAAGTTACAAATGCCACATCTAAACAAATGGAACGAAACAAATTAATAATAATACATTTTTTTTTATTATTATTATTGTAATTTATTATTATTAATTAGTTACGTTCCATACGTTTAGATGCCGCATTCGTAACCGGATAAATTCATGTTCTTTACGTTCCCTAACAGCCTAATTTGAAAGTAAATTCCAATACCTTAAATTTACGATTTTTTTCCAATTTCCGAATTTTCTTATTTTTTTTCAAATTCCCGAATTTACGTTTTTTTTTCAAATTTACGTTTTTTTTTTAATTTACGTTTTTTTGGAATTTTCGAGTTCTTTATAACTAAAAAAAAGTTGCCCAAGGGCTCTTTTGCACCATGTCAGTTGAGCTGCGGTGGTCAATAAAGTTTAAAAAGAAAAGTAACCACTGTGTTTCGTTGTTACAATGCATTGCACCGCCCCTTCACAATAATGCACCGCCCCTTCACAATAATGTGTCACATCATTTACATAAATCATACGACTGTATAATGTTTTATTACGTTATGTGTGATTGCTCCCTGAGAACAAATATGTCTTCTATTCCCAGATTTGGTCGATCTGATGATGATACAGAACGCCCAGATGCATCAAGTCATAATGAACAATATGGCAATGTCGGCTCTGTCCAACTTTGGATATGGGGCAGCACAGCCTCCCCCAGTGGTAGGTGGCCAAACTGCACTTGTGATGTTCAGAATGCCAAAGCAAACCAGCCAATCAGATTTAATCTTTCACCAGTTCAGAACAATGAGAGATGATTGCTAATTACTGTTGGTTAGTGCAGGATGTACATTGTTCTTTGAGTTACTGGACAAAACATCTGTACCGATCCAGTCTGTGGGTTTATTTTAAACCCTTTAACAGGGAAACTTTTTATTTTCAGTAATTACGGATCTTGATATATATTCCAATGTTTACCTGAAAGTCATTTCGCTTTGGATTTTAATGATTTTAATGATTCTTCTTGCTTGTTGTACCATGATTTTATTTATTGTACAGATTGCTGTATATCAGACACTGCAATTAGCATCCTTGCTGGACAACTGCTGAGATAAAATCAGTTATAGAACAGGCCCTATGAAGTGTGTATTGTTTAGTTTTTAGTGAAATGATACATTTTGATAAAAGGAGCAGCAAAATTATCCAGAAACATAAGAAGGTCTTCTGAAAGAGTCTAAATACCACAAGAATATTCTGTAGAAAGATCTTTGTGTATATTGCATTAGACAAGTGCGGTTTGTTTCGTTCTGAATCGAAATGCGTACGAATTTTCCATTATTCAGGAATTCGGATGTATCCGAATTTCCAATTTACAATAGTAACGACTTTAAATGAATCCGAAATAACGAAACGAAAGTGTCGGACGAAATTCGAATCAAATTTGAATTTCAGAAGAGAATAAAATAGAATAGAATAGAAAATAATAGAATAGAAAAGAAAATAATAGAATATAATAGAGTAAAACAATACAAAATAAAAGAATGGAAAAAACTAGAATAGAAAATAAAGGGATACAATAATGAATAAAGGAGTAGAATAGAAAATAAAACAATAGAATTAAAAATTAAATAATAGAAAAGAATAGAATAGAAAAAACAATAGAACAGAATAAAATAGAAATAACATAACCTTCTTCCGAAATTCGAATCGAATAAATTTGAATTTAAATAGAATATAATAGAAAATAATATAATAGAATAGAAAATGTTATAATAGAAAACAATAGAATAGAAAAAAAAATAATAGCATGGAATATAATATTATTTTTATTATTATACAGGATTTATATAGCACCAACAGTTTTCGTATCGCTTTACAACTTGGGGGTAGACATTACAAATACAATACACTTTAATATAGTAGGAATCAGAGGGAATATAACCTTCTTCAGAAATTAGAATTTTGAATAGAATAAATTTGAATAGAACAGAAGAGAATAGATTAGAATAGAATAGAAAATAATAGAATAGACTAGAAAATAAAACAATAGAATAGAATAAAATAGAATATAAACTTCTTCCAAAACTCTAATAGAATAAATTTGATTTAAAATGGTTTTTGAATTGATTCTAATTTTCCGAATTCGGTTGAATTGAGTTCGAAAAAACAACCCCAGGGAATACATTTTTCCTACAATCTGGCCATAGATGGATCAAAGCAGGGCCGGGACAATGGATGGGCAGGAGGGGCAGCTGTCCCGGGCACTGTGGTATCATGTGAGGTGGGGGGGACCACAAGGAGGTTGGGGGGAGGGGATTTGTGTTGGGAGATGGAATTTGGGGGGCGGCAGGGGATAAGAATTATTCTAGGAGGGGACATTTGGGGAGGTGTGCTAAGTAGATTTTTTTTGGTTTGGGGGGGGATTTGTGCTAGCAGGGATGATTGGGTGAGTTGTGCTAAGATGGGGGATTAGGGAGAATTTGTGCTGGAGGGGGGGGGATTTGGAGAGTAGAGGGAGAGGATTTGTTCTCAGAGGGGAAATTTGAGGGCTATAAGATTTGTACTAGGAGGGGGGGGGGGGGGGGTTCAGGGGGGGTTTCCCTTAGGGCATGTGAGAAATGAGAGGAATTGGGCTGGGGGGGGGTAAGATTTGTGCTGGGAAGGGGATTTCAGCAGGGGCGGATTTGTATTGGGGAGGGGAAATTTATGCCTATGGGGTAAGCATGCAGATTAGTGCTTGATTTTTTTTTTGGGGGGGGGGGGGGTTTGCTGACACATAATGCTTATGGGGGGGGGGGCCCAATAAAGACCTAACGGGGTTTCTAACCCTTTCTAACTTTATCCAAAACTAAGGAAAAAAAAATGACAGCTGGAGCATGGTAAAGCAGGGAGCACAATATGTATAGGTAGCTGGCAGTTATACCCAGGTCCATGTATAGTCAGTATATATCTCTGACCTTTTGATAGAAGTTTGGTTTGGTGTCCTAGTTATGTGCCATCATGTCTTTTTTTTTCAGCCCAGCGTGGTACCAATACAAGTGGAGGAGGAGGAAGAGCAGATTGTGTATCATCACCATTATGAAGCATTCCCATCAAATTATTCTAACTATATGACATACCCAGCTTACCCTGCAGCGCCAGTGCCAATGCCCCAACGTGAGCCAACCATCAGGCATCTCAATATGGACATGGAGCCGTCTTCCCCGAGGCGTAACACAGACCAGTAAGACATAACTGGGTATCTGTGTTTATGTATTTACAACATGCAGGCATTGTATACACCATGCTGGTCTTTTCTGAACAATCATGGTGATCAGGGTTTCGCAGTGAGTACACAGGGTCTACCAGCAGATCAACACCCATAAGAAAGTGTACAGAATAAAGGTGATGTGAAAAGTGCAAAAAAAAAACAAACAATATATATGCATAAGAAAATTTTAAGTGAAACAGGGCAAAACAACAGGGTCCTGTAATTTCCAACCCCCCCCCCCTCCACTTTTTCCCCAGCAGCCTACCCTTCAATGGTCCAGAAATGAGCAGTACTCTAGGGTATGTTGGTGGACGTTGTAACTCACTCCCCTCCCTCCCATGATGCAATGCTGGGTTCCTGTACAACCATGGCCAGGTCTAGTATTTTCACTTGGGGGCAGGGAGAGAGTCCCTAACCCTGTGTAAGCTCTGACTAGGTCAGAACAATGGGGTAGTGAAGGGAAGGTAAGAATAAACAGCTGGTGGAGGGCAGCAGTTGAATTAAATGTTGCTGTCAGGAAAGGTTTCACCTGCTGGTGGCACTGTGGATCCCAGATCTATGGGCTGCAGCTCCGGTGTCGATCAGCGGGTGTCTCTCAGCAGTTGGAGGCTGGCGGTTTGAATAGGATTCACCTGCTGGTGGCACTGTGCTCCCAGATCTTTAAGCTGCAGTTCCGGTGTCCACCAGCGGGTGTCTCTCAGCAGTTGGAAGAGGATTCACCTGCTGGTGGCATTGTGCTCCCAGATCTTTAAGCTGCAGTTCCGGTGGCCACCAGCGGGTGTCTCTCGGCAGTCAGGAGCTGACATCATCCCCTGCAATCAGGCATCACCTGATGCTGATTGCAGGAGATGTATTTAAACCTGGTGAATGCTATTACACTTTGCCTTAGTATTTTCTTCTTGTGCTGCTGATTTGTGTTCCTGAAGCCTGCATTCTGTCTCCTGTTCCTGGACTCTGACCCTGATCCTGCAGCCTGATTTCTTCCTACCCACTCAGTCCATCTCCTGGATCCCTTTCCCTGTCCTGTCTTGTTCCCAGCTCCCCTCTGCTTGATCTCCTGTGTTTGACCCTGGCTCTGGTACGATTACGATTTGGTTATCCCATGCTCTGTACATATTGGATTTAGACTATCGTTTGTTTCGTGTTCAATGGTTGTTTGTTCACTGGTTGGGTTACACTATTTACTGTATTGGAGGTGCGTTTTCTTTGTTGTTCACTTATCTTTTAATAAATCATATTATTTACACTTTACCTGTGTTTGGTACACTCTGTTGCAGTCCACACATTTCTGGTCACCCCGGTCCCTGACAGTTGCTTTGCCCTGCCAGAGCAAAGCACATGATTAATGTAAAGAGACTTTGACCCCTATGTCACTACAAGAGTCAGTAGTGATGCAGGGCTGGTGGAAAGAGCCACAGCAAGTGGTGGAGAATGCGGGCATAAAACAATTCTGGAAGTGTGGAATACTGAAGACTATGGATGCAGAGCTGGAAGAAAGAAGTATTCAGACTCACCGGTCAGGTAAGTATGTATAGTCTTTCACACAGCCCAACTTTGAATTTTTCAGGGGGAGTGAAAGAAGCAGAGGTTCATTTTTTAATACTTTTTTTTTTTTTTATGGGTAGAAGGTAGGCTAGTTTTATTTGCTCAGTAACTTTAGCTGATTACGGGGTTCATTTAACACGGTGGGCAACATGGGGGATGGATAGACAGAATGGGGAACCTCCTTACAACTTTGGGGATTATATGTAGAGGGACCAGATATTAGTAAGATATTAGTAAGGATAATTACGTGTTTTTGAACCATGCAATGGAAGGTGTGGGTGAAGACACTGAACTTCAGATGGAGAGAATCAGGTGTGGTTGGTAGACTGAGTAGCAGGTTCAATATCCAGAAGTTTGTGGGTGTCAGTTTAGCTGGAGGATTAGCAGATGAGGCTTCTGGATTATTGCTGCAACTGTAGTTTCTAAGTAGTGAGAGGGAACTTTAAAATGCATGTAACAAAGATGTCACCAAACACATAGCTCCCAACTGTCCCTGATTTTGAGGGACTGTCCCTGATTTGGAGCAATGTCCATCTGTCCCTCATTTCGCCTCATTTGTCCCTCATTTTGGCCTGATCTATATAGATGTACCGTATATAAAATGCACTTTTTATCTATCAAAAAGTGTTTCCCAGTGCTAAACCTTTCATCTGATTTCTAAATGGCTGCATTTGTAAATTCCAAAAGCCAAAATAAAAAAAGCTCTTGTGGGTTTAACCCATCTTGTTTCTGTTGTACAATTCTCCTTCAAGGAGGCGTGGCAAGGGGTGTGTCCTATGTCTGCATACTTTTGCTGATAGGTGTCCCTCATTTCCATATCAGAAAGTTGGGAGGTGTGCCAAACATGAGTGGTAACTGTTTTTTGTCTTATCCCGCAGGCGGCCGGTACCCCCACCTCCTCCTCTGAGTGCCACCGGAACTGTTGGTGCCGATATTCCTCCAGCTACAGGTAATTTTTTATTTTTAATGTATTGGGATACATTGCATTGCTACGATCTCTTGAAAAGTTAATTCTTTTCTGTAAGATTCAGGTTTTCATGTAATCCCCAACCCTATATAATCCTTGTCCTTTTATTGTTGTTGTCCATAAAAGCAGGTAGGTGAGTAGCTTGAGCCTGGCATTAGGTGATGGAGCATAGTTCAGAGACCTGACTCTGCCTGCTTCTCTGAGCTTCATCCAGAGAGCTTGGGCGAGTGCGTGGCTGCAGAGGTACAGCCCATGCTCCACAGGAAAGGTAAGTATATCACCTAAGGCCAAAATCACACCTGAGTGTTTTGTAGCTCAAAAATACTCAACATCCTAAATCCCATGTATTTCAATGGTGACTATTTACATACGAGCGCTCTGTCTGTAGCTCAACACCTGACGCTCTAAAAAGCTACATGTTGAGGCAGAATTTTTTATTTTTTTTTGGCCCCATAGACTTGAATGGGAACACCTGAAAATGGGCAAATCAAGCGCTTCTGCATGATTTTTAATCTGTAAGTACTGGTCTTCTCCCCCATTCCTAAAACAAGAATGTCTAAAGCTTGAATACACATGGAAAACTCTTAAAATAAACGTTTAAACCACCATAAAACACTAACAAAATGCACGAATATTGCTCTGGCCCGGCTGTGAACCCAGACTAACTTTTTGCGTCCAGAGTTTTCTTTAGTTTAGTGAAGTGTTCATCAAGGGGAATGGGCCCCCCACTAAATTAGGGGACCTGTTGTTTTTGTGCAAGGGCCACTTTAAAGGTAATGTGTATTTTAGCCTGTTTAGCCACTTTCCTACGGGGCACTTTCACCCCTTTCCTGCCCAAGCCAATTTTCAGCTTTCAGTGCTGTCGCACTTTGAATGACAATTGCACGGTCATGCAACACTGTACCCAAATGACATTTTTTTTGGAGACAAATGGATCTCTCTTTTGGTGGTATTTAATCACCATTTTTTTTTTTCTTGCTATACAAATGAAAAAAGACCAAAAATTAAAAAAAAACAAAAAAAATGTTCTTGCTTTCTGTTATAAAAATTCTGCAAATAAGTAATTTTTCTTCTTCACTGATATGTGCTGATGAGGCTGCACTGATGGGCACTGATAAGCTGCACTGATGGGCACTGCTGAGAAGGCACTGATAAGGCTGCACTGATGGGCACTGCTAAGAAGGCACTGATAAGGCTGCACTGATGGGCACTGATATGCTTGACTGATATGCTGCACTGATTTGCACTTATGGGGCTGCACTGATCATCAGGGCACTGATCATCAGTGCACTGATCATCAGTGCCCTGATTATCAGTGTAAATGTCCCCTGTCACCGGATACCTGGTTTACTGCCTTTCCTTTCCTCACACAGTAATGCCCCGTACACACGGTTGGACTTTCAGACAGAAAATGTGCGATCGGAGCTTGTTGTTGGAAATTCAGACCGTGTGTAGGCTCCGTCTGACTTTTTCCACCGGAATTTCCGACACACAAAATTTGAGATCTGGATCTCAAATTTTCCGACAACAAAATCCGTTTGCGTAAATTCCGATCATGTGTACACAATTCCAACGCAGAAAAGTGCCACGCAGAGCAGCACTGGCTATTAAACTTAATTTTTCTCGGCTTGTCGTACGTGTTGTACGTCACCGCGTTCTTGACGTTCGGAATTTCCAACCAACTTTGTGTGACCGTGTGTATGCAAGACAAGTTTAAGCCAACATCAATCGGAAAAAAAACATGGATTTTGTTCTAGGAATGTCCGATCGTGTGTACAGGGCATTACAGCACTGAGGAAAGGAAATGCCGTTAACTGGCATTTGTTTACATGTGATCAGCTGTGATTGGACACAGCTGATCACATGGTAAAGGGACGTTGTGATTGGCCCTTTACAATGATCTGTGATCAGCTGTGTCCGAGGGCACGCAGGGAGCGCAGATCTGGGAGGACATTAGTAGATGACTTCCCAGAACTGGACGACCATGCTGTAGCTGTCTTTAGGCTATAGCGCGGTAAGCATGTTTTGATACAACTGAATAGCTGAAGCTCAGCTTATACACACAGCTACATTTCAGATTTTCATCTGAAGAGAGACAATTTGAAAGCAATGTGTTATAACCTGAAATCTTCCTTAAAACTGATCAGTGAGCTGAGAGAGTGCCTGTACTACGTATTACATTAAAAGTCATATTTACAATGACCTCTTGTCTTTTCAGAGTACTACGACCTGACTGAAGCCAGGAAGTGACCAAGCCTCAGCCGGCCCTCATCATGACTGTCAAGGCATTAAGTGAATCAGTTTTAGAGCTGTGAGAGAAGTCCCAGATGGAAGCTGCCATGCCTTATTAGGTTTTGAGTTTGAGGGCCGTCTCGGGGTGAGGTCCCATCTCAGGGCAGAGGATGACGGCTTCTATCTGAGGTTTCTCTCAGTTTTTTTTTGCTTTGTGACAGAACAAAGCATATGAAATCCTATTTTGTTAACATTAGAAGTTTGTAAATAGAAGAGTTGTTTAAGACTCACCATACACATTACAATCTATGTACAATTAACCTTTGATCTACCAAAATACGAGTGCTACATATTTGTAATAGGAGGACCTACCTGAACTAACTATTCAATACTGCATACTGCATACTGCACCTAAAGATCGAGCTAAAGGAAATTGTACAGTCAGATTATAAAAATAGTATTGAATCATTTATTTTAATAAGATTTACTGTTGTTTATAATTGGACATCATTTCCTGTTATCTGTGTAAATGTACAACAATGCTTATAAAATATAATCTTTAAAATAATGTAAAGTGTATTTGTTTGCAGTGTTTTTGCTAGATTGTTTTTAAATATATAAGTATTTTGTTCTGTTTAACATGTACTAGAGACCAGTGACATCACTGAGCATACCGCCTATCCATTCACTAGAGACCAGTGACATCACTGAGAATACATCCTGTCCATTCACTAGAGACCAGTGACATCACTGAGAATACAGCCTATCCATTCACTAGAGACCAGTGACATCACTGAGAATACATCCTGTCCATTCACTAGAGACCAGTGACATCACTGAGAATACAGCCTATCCATTCACTAGAGACCAGTGACATCACTGAGAATACAGCCTATCCTTTCACTAGAGACCAGTGACATCACTGAGAATACATCCTGTCCATTCACTAGAGACCAGTGACATCACTGAGAATACAGCCTATCCATTCACTAGACCAGTGACATCACTGAGAATACAGCCTATCCATTCACTAGAGACCAGTGACATCACTGAGAATACAGCCTATCCTTTCACTAGAGACCAGTGACATCACTGAGAATACATCCTGTCCATTCACTAGAGACCAGTGACATCACTGAGCCTATCCATTCACTAGAGACCAGTGACATCCTATCCATTCACTAGAGACCAGTGACATCACTGAGAATACAGCCTATCCTTTCACTGGAGACCATACATTCACTAGAGACCAGTGACATCACTGAGAATACAGCCTATCCTTTCACTAGAGACCAGTGACATCACTGAGAATACAGCCTATCCATTCACTAGAGACCAGTGACATCACTGAGAATACAGCCTATCCATTCACTAGAGACCAGTGACATCACTGAGAATACAGCCTATCCACTCACTAGAGACCAGTGACATCACAGAGAATACAGCCTATCCATTCACTGGAGACCAGTGACATCACTGAGAATACAGCCTATCCACTCACTAGAGACCAGTGACATCACAGAGAATACAGCCTATCCTTTCACTGGAGACCAGTGACATCACTGAGAATACAGCCTATCCATTCACTAGAGACCAGTAACATCACTAAGAATGCAGCCTATCCATTCACTAGAGACCAGTGACATCACTGAGAATACATCCTGTCCATTCACTAGAGACCAGTGACATCACTGAGAATACAGCCTATCCATTCACTAGAGACCAGTGACATCATTGAGAATACATCCTGTCCATTCACTATAGACCAGTGACATCACTGAGAATACAGCCTATCCATTCACTGGAGACCAGTGACATCACTGAGAATACAGCCTATTCTATCACTAGAGACCAGTGACATCACTGAGAATACAACCTACAGTATGTGTGCTGATGAGGCTGCACTGATGTACACTGATGAGGCTGCACTTATAGGCGTTAATGAGGTAGCCTGATGATCAATGCTATGATTATCAGTGTAAACAATGTACTGACAACCTTGCAGGTTATCGGCTCTCCTTACCTCACACAGACACAGTGCGTGTGGAAAGGAGAGTTGATAACCGGCAAGTCTGTTTATGTGTGATTAGCTGTGATTGGACACAGCTGGTCAGATGGTAAAGGGCCGCTGTGAAGTGCCCTTTACCTGATCTGTGATCAGCGGTCACAGAGCGTGCTCGATGCGTGCCCCTGGGGACGCACAAGGGGCAGGGTTCTGGGATGACATCTATGGATGCCCTTCCAGAACTGAAAGACCATGCTGTAGCCGTCTTTCGGCTATAGCGCGGTCGGCAAGTGGTTGAACTAGATGGGCCTGTTTATTTTATCAAACCTTATAAGCTATGCAACTATGTAACAAAGCAGTTTTTGTTTTTTCCCCAATTTTTTTACTGATCCTGCCAGGAGAGCTGTTACTTTTCAGCTTCCAGTAACAGGATGACAACGTTGTTCATTGTGCAGTAAAATCACACAGCACCGTTGTCACCCTGTGGAAAGGGTAGTCTTAGGTGAACATTTTGCTTTAAATTGATGTTTAGTGAGAGATAAAAACTGAAAGTCCAACTCCAGCTACACTGCCTTGAAAAAGTATTCATACCCCTTGAAATTTTCCACATTTTGTCATGTTACAACCAAAAACTTAAAAGTATTTTTTTGGGATTTTGTGTGATAGACCAACACAAAATGGCACATAAATTGTGAAGTGGAAGGAAAATTATAAATGTTTTTTTTTTAAATATTTTACAAATAAATATGTGAAAAGTGTGAGGTGCATTTGTATTCAGCCCCGCTGAGTCAACACTTTGTAGATCGACCTTTTGCTGAAATTACAGCTGCAAGTCTTTTTGGGAATGTCTCTACCAGCTTTGCACATCTAGAGAATTACATTTTTGCCCGTTCTTCTTTGCAAAATAGCTCAAGCTCTGTCAGATTGGATGGAGAGCGTCTGTGAACAGCAATTTTCAAGTCTTGCCACAGATTCTCAATTGGATTTAGGTCTGGACTTTGACTGGGTCATTCTAACACATGAATATGCTTTGATCTAAATGTAGCACAGCCACCTTGGGGACTGCTTGGATATACCTGCTCATCTGCATCGCCATGACCCTGAAAACATTCCAACCCACCTGGCACTCTGGGTTTAGACATCATTGCAGCACCTTTGAGTAATAAGACAACACTCAATTCTTTTATATTTTATTAACATTTACTGAGATACTTCAGATAAGATATTTTTATACATAGGAGGTAATGGTTCAACTGAGCTTTAAATAGCAGCACAAACTCAGCAGAATGCTTCCTCAAGAAATGCCAGTGAAGACAGTTGGCAACAACAGAGTATTAAATGTATGTATATACAATGAATTACCACTTGAGCATAACCTGAAAGCATAAGCAAGTTAAACATCAATTCTGACAATACTTCTAGATAGGAACCCAGGCCGGCCTGTTCAACCTTTTATCCTAATGAGAGATAACGCTATAAACAGCAATGATAGAATATCCCTGTTGCAGATTTGATGGTCTTCACCGGCAGTCGGAGCTCATTAAATATATACGATAAGGTTTAGTAACATCTTAGTAGTATATCTTATGATGACTGTAGCTAAAGGTGCCTATGTACAGTGTTTGAATAGAAATGCAGTGAAGTGATCCCAAGATAAAGCTGTCTGTACACAGTGTCCCAGTAAAACAACCAAGGAAAGACTTGCAAAGGTGGGCAATTGTCCTGTCACCAACGACCAGGCAGATTCAACACCTTGCAGCTAGCGATCTCCCTTTGATCGGGCTCACAAATACGATGTCAGCTTAATAACACTGGGCACTAGAGGGATAATACAATAAACAGACAAGGCAGAGAATAACTGTTTGTTGCTATTGTAGTCCATATTGCTACATCAACTATTCAATTGTAGCTCTGGCTGTATGTTTAGGGTTGTCTGGCTGGAAGGTGAACCTCCACCCAGTCTCACGTCTTTTGCAGACTCTAATGGGTTTTCTGCTAAGATTGTCCTGTTTTTGGCTCCATCCATCTTCCCATCAACTCTGACCAGCTTCCCTGTTCCTGCTGAAGAAAAGCATCCCTACAACATGATGCTGCCACCACCATGTTTCACGGTGGGGATGGTGTGTTCAGGGTGATGTGTAGTAGTAGTTTTACGCCACACATAGCGTTTTGTTTTTAGGTCAAAAAGTTCAATTGGGTCTCATCTGACTAGGGTACCTTCTTCCAGATGTTTGCTGTGTCCCCCACATGGCTTCTCGCAAACTGCAAGCTGGACTTCTTATGGTTTTCTTTCAACAATGGCTTTCTTCTTGCTACTCCTCCATAAAGCACGAAAAAAATTCTCCTGCGCTCTGGTGTCTAGTTTCTCAATACGTGATGAGATCAGCTTCATAAAGTAATGCCTGGCAGTATTCATATACTAAAGACAAAAAGAAAAGAAGGAGGGCGCACCGACCTTGTGCATTACCACTACAAACGCTTTATTTTGAAAGTAAAACACAAAATTTATACTCACAAACGAGTATTGATAGAAGGCATACACAGTAAAGCAAGTCCACTATTCGGAACTTTGACAAGCCAGGACCTGATGTTGAGTGGATCTAACGATTCCTCAAAAATGGCTGAAGCGTTTCTGGGGAGAACCCCTTTCCCCAGAGCCGCGATGTAAATCCACTGTCAATCACGCCACCCGACGGACCTGAAAAATAGCAAAAATGGAAAACGGTCTGCCTCCATGGGAGGCCTCCCGCCGATTGCTCTATCTTCGCTCTGATAGCTCTTATATAGGCAAGGGCGGGGCAACTCGATTAAGTATATGGGTGACCCTGCTCTCTTCTGACGTCATGTGACGTCACATGATGTCAGAAGGGGCGGGGTCATCCAGTATGCATTTTTTTTTTTTTACATTTTAGCGTGGAGTTCCCCTTAAAATATATACAAGACCCAAGGGCCTGGTATGGAATTTGGGGGGGCATGACATTTTTTTCCTTATTTCTGTCATAAGGTTCCTCTTAACCATTTCAATACACTGTATTATATACTCTCCATGTCTGCAGATCTCGCTTTTTGTCACAAAGTTTTGAAAATTGAAATAAGAAATAAAAATAAAAAAACTTTTACTTTCTTCATTTTTCAAAACAAATGAGAGCTGCAAAATACTCTCCATGCCTCTTAGCAAATACCTTGGGGAGTCTACTTTCCAAAATGGGGTCATTGGGGGGGGGGGGTTTGTACTATCTTGACATTTCATGGCCTCCAAAACTGTGATAGGTATTACCATTTTACGCCCCTAGAACTCCTGAAGGCAGTGATTGGTTTTTTAGGCTCCCAAAAAGTCTCACACATGTGGTATCCCCATACTTGGGAGAAGCAGTAGAATGTATTTTGGGTGTAATTCCACATATAACAATGCCATGTTTGAGCAATATATCATTTAAATGACAACTTTGTGTAAAAAAAAAAATGGTAATTTTCCCGAAACTTGTGGCAAAATATAAAATATTCCATGGACTCAACATGCCTCTCAGCAAATAGCTTGGGGTGTCTTCTTTCCAAAAAGGGGTAAATTTGGGGGGGGGGGTGGGGGGTTTGTACTGCCCTGACATTTTAGCACTTCAAGAAATGAGATAGGCAGTCATAAACTAAAAGCTGTGTAAATTCCAGTAAATGTACCCTAGTTTGTAGACGCTATGACTTTTGTGTAAACCAATAAATATACACTTAGTGAATTTTTTTTTTTTTTACCCAAGACATATGGCTGAATACATTTTGGCCTAAATGTATGACAAAAATTGTGTTTATTGGATATTTTTTATAACAAAAAGTAAAAAATATTTTATTTTTTTCCAAATTTTCAGTCTTTTTTTCTTTAACCACTTCAGCCCCGGACCAATTGGCAGCCAAAGGACCAGGCCCCTTTTTGCAATTCGGCACTGCGTCGCTTTAACTAACAATTGCGCGGTCATGCGACGTGGCTCCAAATCAAAATTGGCGTCCTTTTTTTCCCACAAATAGAGCTTTCTTTTGGTGGTATTTGATCGCCCCTGCGGTTTTTATTTTTTGCGCTATAAACAAAAATAGAGCGACAATTTTCAAAAAAATGCAATATTTTTTACTTTTTGCTATAATAAATATCCCAAAAAATATATAAAAAAACATTTTTTTCCTCAGTTTAGGCCGATACGTATTCTTCTACATATTTTTGGTAAAAAAAAATCGCAATTAGCGATTATTGATTAGTTTGCGCAAAAGTTATAGCGTTTACAAAATAGGGGATAGTTTTATAGCATTTTTATTAATATTTTTTTTTTTATTAGTAATGGCGGCGATCAGCGATTTTTATTGTGACTGCGACATTTTGGCGGACACATCGGACATTTTTGACACATTTTTGGGACATTTGTCATTTATACAGCAATCACTGCTATTTAAATAGCACTGATTCCTATGTAAATGACAGTTGTAGTTAGGGGGTTAACCACTAGGGGGCGGGGAGGAGTCAGTGTGACGTGTTGTGTTTTTTTTTTACAGTAGGGGGGCGTGGCTGTACGTCTGACGTCATTGATCGGCGTTCCCGATGACAGGGAACCGCCGATCACTGACAGTCAGTGTAGGAAGCGCGGGGAGAGGTTTGTTTACATAGACCTCTCCCCGTTCTTCAGCTCCGTAACCCGATCGCGGGATACCAGCGGCGATCGGGTCCGCTGGTCCCGCGGCCGTGATCACGGAGCTCCCGACCGGGTCGCGTGCGCGCCCCCCGGGCAGGCAAATTAAAGGGGACGTACAGGTACGTGCTTTTGCCTGCCCGTGCCATTGTGTTGACGTATATCTACATGAGGCGGTCGGGAAGCGGTTAAGATCGCAAAAAATAAAAATCCCAGTGGTGATCAAATACCACCAAAAGAAATCTCTATTTGTGGGAAAAATAAGACACAAATTTAGTTTGTCTAAAGAATTGAATGACCGCGCAATTACCAGTTAAAACAGCGCAGTGTCAAATTGCAAAAAGTGCTCTGGTCATGAAGGGGGTAAAACCTTCCGGGGCTAGAAGTGGTTAAATAACACCGAAAGGAAGCTCTATTTGTGTGAAAAAAAATATAACAATTTCTTATGGGTGCAGTCACTGTGCAGGTGTCATTCAAAGTGCGACAGCGCTGAAAGCTGAAAATTGGCCTGGGCAGGAACGGAGTAAAAGTGCCCAGTATTGAAGTGGTTAAACCAATACTCCAACTTTGGTGTGCTGCTATTAGCCCCTCCCCTTACCCTGTCCCACCCCGATCTCAGGCTCACCAACTTTGGAAAGTTCACAGGTATGCACGTCAGGCACTGCCATCCTGGGCCCCTTCTGACCCGCAGAACGGACTCTTGACACAAGAGGGCGCCCCCCCCATTTAGATTTTGGCACATCCATATAGTAAAGCCGACACCATGTTCCGCAATAGTGTAACATGTAATGTAACTTAAGTATCACAACGTCAGTTATAAGTCAGCATCACCATCAGATCCACATTTTCCAACATGCAAAGTCACAGCGATATATAATGTCCAATGCATGAACGTCCCCCATACACATTTTAGGTTGGACTTGATGGTCTTTTTTCGACCTACTATGTAACTATGTAACATGCCTCATTGTAGTGACCCCCGTGGGTTGTTGTAGTCTCCCAGCTATCCAAAGGGGAATTGTATATGTAGTCCACCAGACATGAACTGAACACCATGAGGCGAGGCAGCGTGTCCATAACTGCAACGGAGAGCGAGTAAAAGAGAATTATACAGGTTACCTTTACAGCACAAATCTGCTAAACATTTCTAAGGCGGAACTCCAGCTGAAAAACAGCCCTGGTTCTACAAGTATACATGTTGGGGTGCTCAGGTAAATTTGAGTTTTATTTGGCTGTAATTCTTCTTTTCTCCCACTAGATGGTGACAATGCAGTATATGTATTATGAAATGGTGATAATGAAATCATGACCCTTATGCCCTGTACACGCGATCGGACATTGATCGGACATTGATCGGACATTGATCGGACATTCAGACAACAAAATCCATGGATTTTTTCCCGGCGGATGTTGGCTCAAACTTGTCTTGCATACACACGGTCACACAAATCTTGTCGGAAATTCCGAACATCAAGAACGCGGTGACGTACAACACATACGACGAGCGGAGAAAAATTAAGTTCAATAGCCAGTGTGGCTCTTCTGCTTGATCCCAAGCATGCATGGCACTTTGTGCGTCGGAATTGTGTACACACGATCAGAATTTACAACAACGGATTTTGTTGTCGGAAAATTTGAGATCCAGATCTCAAATTTTGTGTGATGGAAATTCCGATGGAAAATGTCCGATGGAGCCTACTACACGGTCGGAATTTCCGAGAACAAGCTCCCATCGAACATTTTCCGTCAGGAAAATCCGACCGTGTGTACGGGGCATTAGACCCCTTTCACACTGAGGTGTTTCTCAGGCGCTAAAGGGCTAAAAATAGCGCCTGTAAAGTGCCTGAAAAACGCCTCCCCTGCCACCCCAATGTGAAAGCCCGAGGGCTTTCACAATAGGGCACTGCGCTGGCAGGACGTTCCAAAAAGTGCACTACTTGGGGGCGACTTTAGAGCAGCTTGCATTGACTTCTATTAACCACTTCAATACTGGGCACTTTCACCCCTTCCTGCCCAGATCAATTTTCAGCTTTCAGCGCTGTCGCACTTTGAATGACAATTGCGCGGTCATGCAACACTGTACCCAAATTTTTTTTTTATCATTTTGTTCCAACAAGTAGAGCTTTCTTTTGGTGGTCGCGTTGTGCGGGGCGGCTTCAGAGTCGGGCGACTTTGAATCCGCCTCCAGGGTGAACCGAGCCTTACATAAAATAATTAAAAAATAATAATTATTCTTACTATTATACTTCTTAATTTATTTATTTTTGTTGGGGCTTGGGTGTATATTTATTAATATTAATAATAATAATGTATTTATTAAGGTTAGGGGGTTCATTGTAGTTTATGTGTTATTACATATTATTTAATTATTTTATGTATTTATGATGATCTTTAGTTATTTGTGTATTTATTGTACATGTATTTATTCATATATTATTATATATTTAGTTTTTTTTACATTTGAGCAGAAAATCTCACAAAAACACGCAAGAAAATGCTGAGGTGTGAATGGGGGTTTGTGAAGGTGGCAAGTGATTGGATACAAACACCAGAAATGATCCATTTATACAGTAAGAAGGCGCTGCAGGGATGGTCAGTGACACAGCTTCATCCAAATTAAAGGATAAGGTCACCTTTGAGAACATATAGCTGTCCCCACCCCCCCTCTGTGGGAGAATACTCCCTCCCTGTGTGTCAGACTCCCTCTGAGGAGAGTGTTGCACATGCGCAGTGTGCGCTCCTGTCAGTGTCGGGGACGCGCACGCAGGCCGGAGCGGAAAGCACGCTGTGGTGTGGTGGCCGCGCACAATGGAGTGGTTGGAGCGGTGTGCCTGTGTGGTCCGGTTCGGGCTCCTCAGTGATTGGTTCCGCAGATACTCGGCCCTGGGCCTGGCCTGTGTGACGCTGGGCGGCTCTCTGGTGAAGGAGTTCTGGCCGTTGCCGGATTCTTACTTCAACAACAAGAGAAACTTCCTCAACGTGTGAGTAGACCGGGTGGGTCACGTGGTCGGGGGGAGGGGCTGTCACGTGGTCAGCTCCTGTTAGTCAGGAGAAAACAACATGGCCGCCCTGTGGTCAGTGTCCCTGAGGAGACAATGAGAGAGACATGAGCCTCACATAGTCCATGACTGGCTGTCCTGTGTGTGGGCTGGGACAGGTTTCCCACAAACACTCCACTGTCACAACTTTATTAAATATCAGTGAACACACACACAGCCCGGTTATCCCAGAGGGGCGGGTCACACCAGTCATACCATTGTACACAGACTGCCTACCCGTTGCTATGGAGTCACTTCTCTGTCAGCTCAGGTCATGGGTTCTTGCAGCCCCACCTCTCCCCCAACTTATTTTAACCACTTGCCCACCGGGCACTTTCACCCCCTTCCTGCCCAGGCCAATTTTCACACTGATGAGGCGCCATTGATGGTCACTGATAAGGAGCCATTGAGGCGCCATTGATGGGCACTGATGAGATGCCATTGATGGGCACTGACAGGCGGCACTGATGAGGTGCCATTGATGGGCACTGATAGGTGGCACTGATGAGACACCATTGATGGGCACTGATAGGCTGAACTGATTGATGAGGCGCCATTGGAGGGCACTGATAGGTGGCACTGATGAGACACCATTGATGGGCACTGATATAGGTGGCACTGATGAGACACCATTAATGGGCACTGATAGGCTCAACTGATGAGACACCATTGATGGGCACTGATAGGTGGCACTGATGAGACACCATTGATGGGCACTGATAGGTGGCACTGATGAGACACCATTGATGGGCACTGATAGGCTGAACTGATTGATGAGGCGCCATTGGAGGGCACTGATAGGTGGCACTGATGAGACACCATTGATGGGCACTGATAGGCTGAACTGATGAGGCACCATTGATGGGCACTGATAGGCTGAACTGATGAGGCGCCATTGATGGGCACTGATAGGCTGAACTGATGAGACACCATTGATGGGCACTGATAGGCTGAACTGATGAGGCCCCATTGATGGGCACTGATAGGTGGCACTGATGAGACACCATTGATAGGCTGAACTGATGAGGCGCCATTGATGGTCACTGATAGGCGGCACTGATAAGGAGCCATTGAGGCGCCATTGATGGGCACTGATGAGATGCCATTGATGGGCACTGACAGGCGGCACTGATGAGGTGCCATTGATGGGCACTGATAGGTGGCACTGATGAGACATTGATGGGCACTGATAGGTGGCACTGATGAGACACCATTGATGGGCACTGATAGGCTGAACTGATAAGACACCATTGATGGGCACTGATATAGGTGGCACTGATGAGACACCATTGATGGGCACTGATAGGCTCAACTGATGAGACACCATTGATGGGCACTGATAGGTGGCACTGATGAGACACCATTGATGGGCACTGATAGGTGGCACTGATGAGACACCATTGATGGGCACTGATAGGCTGAACTGATGAGGCGCCATTGATGGGCACTGATAGGCTGAACTGATGAGGCGCCATTGATGGGCACTGATAGGCTGAACTGATGAGGCGCCATTGATGGGCACTGATAGGTGGCACTGATGAGACACTATTGATGGGCACTGATAGGCTGAACTGATGAGACACTATTGATGGGCACTGATAGGCTGAACTGATGAGGCGCCATTGATGGGCACTGATAGGCTGAACTGATGAGGCGCCATTGATGGGCACTGATAGGCTGAACTGATGAGACACCATTGATGGGCACTGATAGGCTGAACTGATGAGGCGCCATTGATGGGCACTGATAGGCTGAACTGATGAGGCCCCATTGATGGGCACTGATAGGTGACACTGATGAGACACCATTGATAGGCTGAACTGATGAGGCGCCATTGATGGGCACTGATAGGTGGCACTGATGAGACACCATTGATGGGCACTGATAGGCTGAACTGATGAGACACTATTGATGGGCACTGATAGGCTACACTGATGAGGCGCCATTGATGGGCACTGATAGGCTACACTGATGAGGCGCCATTGATGGGCACTGATAGGTGGCACTGATGAGACACCATTGATGGGCACCGATGGGCTGAACTGATGAGACACCATTGATGGGTACTGATAGGCTGAACTGATGAGGCGCCATTGATGGGCACTGATAGGTGGCACTGGTGGGTACAGATGGGCAGCACTGCACTGATATGTTCCCAGATTATCAGTGTACGTGTCCCTTTTACACAAATCGGTTATCGGCTCTCCTCTTCTCATGCTGTCAGTTTGAGGAAAGGAGAGCCGATAACCAGCTTCTGTTTATATCGTGATTGGACAAAGCTGATCACGTGGTAAAGAGCAGCTGATTTGCTCTTTACCTCAATCTGTGATCAGCAGTGTTCAGAGGACACAGTGATCACAGAGCGCGTCGCCCACGCCCTGCAGTGAGCGCAACCACAGGAGGCGGTCATATGACGTTCTCCCAGAACTAGGCGGATGCACTGTAGCCATCATTCGACTATAGCACGGTCGGCAAGTGGTTAAAGTGTAACTTAACCCAGGACCCTGCATTCACTATATCTGATCTCCCACATTACACAGAACATGGAAATGCAATTATTTTAGTAAATATGAACTGCTAAATACCTTTTCTCATCAGCAGTATATAGCAGTCTTGTGACTTCTATCAGTGTCTGTTTAAAGCTTAAAGGAGGAGTTTTTATTCTCCTCTGACTGTCCTATGAGGCTGCAGGACCCCTGACCCTCTGTCTGGGCAGTGCTAATTGGTGCTGTGCTGATCACAAGAAAATAAAAACACTTTGCACATGCTCAGTTTGGTGTGTATTGCTAGAGTACCGCTTACCGACCAGCTGCTGTCATTTTACTGCGTAGCTATACGTCGGCTCGCGGGATCGGGATAGCAGGCGCGCGCACGTGCCAATGCTTGTGGTCGACGGCGTGATGATCGCCGGCCACAAACGATCGCGAGCGCGAGGGACAGAACACAGAAGGAAGTGTGTGTGTAAACACACAAAATCCCTGTTATGCTCTGAGAGGAGTGACAGATCGTGTGTTCATATTAGCTAGGAATCACGATCCGCCACTTCCTCTAGTCAGTCCCCTCCCCCTTCAGTTAGAATCACCTCCCAGGGAACACAGTTAACACCTTGATCGCCCCCTAGTGTTAACCCCTTCCCTGCCAGTGACATTTTTACAGTAATCGGTGCATTTTTATAGCACTGATTGCTGTATAAATGCCAATGGTCCCAAAGTGGTGTCAAAGGTGTCCGTCATAATCTCGCAGTCCCGATAAAAATCGCAGATCGCCACCATTACTAGTATAAAAAATAAAATAATAATAATAAAATGCTATAAAACGATCCCCTATTTTGTAGACGCTATAACTTTTGCGCAAACCAATCAATATATACGCTTATTGCGATTTATTTATTTTTTTTTTTTTATTTATTTTTTTTTTTTTTTTACCAAAAATATGTATAAGAATACATATCAGCCTAAACTGAGTAAAAATTTGCTTTTTAAAAAAAATAAATAAATTGGGATATTTATTATAGCAAAAAGTACAAAATATTGTGTTTTTTTTTTTTTTTTTTAATTATCGCTCTTTTTTTGTTTATAGCGCAAAAAATAAAAACTGCAGAGGTGATCAAACGCCACCAAAAGAAAACTCTATTTGTGGGGAAAAAAAGGACGTAAATTTTGTTTGGGTACAGCACGGCACGACTGCGCAATTGTCAGTTACAGCGACGCATTGCAGAATCTTAAAAAATGGCCTGGTCATTCAGCAGCCAAATTTGGGGGCTGAAGCGGTTAAGGCTTTAGAAGCCCTGTAAATAAATCCCCTCAGTGGGAATAAATAAATCCCGTTGTTGGTGTTATTGGGATTAAATAAATCCTGTCATTGATGTCAGTGGGATAAATAAATCCCATTGCTGGGGGTCAGTGGGGTTAAATTAATCCTATCGTTGGTGTTAGTAAATTTCTCTCAGTTTGGAGAGATTTCCTCTCACCTCTGTTGTGTTTCTGGCACAGGAAGTGACGGAAAGTCTCTCCATTGCAGGGGGTCTCAAACTGGCGCCCTCCAGCTGTTGCGAAACTACAAGTCCCATGAGGCATTGCAAGGCTGACAGTTACAAGCATGACTCCTTACAGGCAGAGGCATGATGGGACTTGTAGTTTTTCAACAGCTGGCGGGCCGCCAGTTTGAGACGCCTGCTCCATTGGGACACATCAAATAACGGGCTTTAACCATTCCGCAAGGCCGGGGGTCACATCTGTGTATTTTTTAGCGCATGTCCAGAAGCGCAAAAATGCACAGCAATCGATTTGCAGTTTCCTACAGCGCTCTAAGGCTCAATTCACATCTATGCACTTTGCTTTTGAGTGTTTTTGCAGTGCTTTTTGCGTTGCTTGCCGCGTTTTTGGACACGCGATTTTGCTGCGTTTTGCATTTTATTTTACATTTTTTTTTTACACTGTGGTTGCTTAGCAACCAGCTTTATACAGTGTAAAAAATAAATAAATACGCAAAGCGCGGTAAAAACGCGGTACTTGCGTTTTGAATGCGGGTCCATTGACTTCTATTACATGCAAAACACTGCATTTTGCATGAAAAAAACTCGACCCTTTCCAAAAACGCAGAGGCACAAAAATGCAATGATGTGAACATGTTCCATAGGAACCCATGTTAAAAAATGTCCCTGCATTTCTGAAAAATGCAAAATGTATCAAAAAACGCGTTCGTGTGAATCGAGCCTTATGGAAGAGGTCAGGGGTGTATTTTAATGCAATTTCATGTGTTTTTGCCCTCAAAGACTTCAAATGGAGCACATGGAAAAACACACGTGCATGCCATTTTTGGTGTGGTTTTGTGTTTAACAACCAACCTCCTCCTCCAAAAAAAAAGAAGGAAAGAAGCATGACCACGCAACAAAAAACACGCTACAAAAATGTACCAAAAATTTATGAAGAAGTTCAGGCCACAAAAAATAAAAAAATAATAAATAAAATAAATATATATAATAAATAAATAAAAATAAAATTGATTTTAGATACATTTTAAAGATTTTTACATGAATGTAACAAAGAGTGTTTTTTGTTATTATTATTATTTATATTCTTTCCTGGGGATCTGTGACTCTTCTACAGATTTCTACTAAATTGTCCCCCGAATTGTGCGATTGTTTACTATTCTGTTTTCCTGCCCTCACCAAAAACCTTTCCTTGTCTTTGCAGCTATTTTGTCAAGCTTTCCTGGGGCTGGACGTTATCTCTTCTCTTGCCTTTCATCGGACTGACCAATTACATTGTGACTCGGAGCGTCCCAGCCGTGTTTCGCCGGATAGGCACCTTGCTAGTAGGAACCATCATTTGGTACGTCTGCACACATTTTTTCATTTACGTTGAAAACGTTACCGGTAGTTGTTATGTCTCCGAGATGCAACTAGAGAATCAAACGGAGCACGGGGACAAGAGAGAGTGTATCAAGAGCGGAGGATTCTGGGTCGGATTTGACATCTCCGGCCACTCGTTCCTGCTCCCGTATTGCGTCTTGATGATTCTGGAGGAAGCGGCCATACTACGGGATGAGAGGCTTAAGAAGCACGGGATGAAGCCACTGATTCACGCCATGGTCGTGTCTCTGGGACTATTGGTGTTCATTTGGGCTCTGATGTTCTTTTGTACTTCTATCTACTTCCATACTGTTTGGCAAAAATTATTTGGAACTTTCTTCGGCATCCTGGCCTGGTACATCACTTATAGGTGGTGGTATCTAAAGACGTTGTCCCCTGGACTTCCTCCCAGCTCTCCTCAAGGAAAGGGCCACAGAAAAGCGAAATAAACCAACACTACTCAGTATTATATAAATTCTCCACAACGGGCCTTTTAGTTCAAGACCATCATAAGGAAACATCAGCCAAAATGCTTGTTGGCGATAAAGAGCCTTTATATGTCTTCCTTCTAAACCTTGGGCTTGAGTTATGAAAAACAAAATCATAATAAAGAATAAAAAAATAAAAAAAATGTGTGTATGTATGTTATACACATACATACATACATACATACATATATATACACACACTCACTACATATAACTCAAGCCCAAGGTTAAGGTTTGAAGTTTACATAAACTAATAACTGTACTTTGGCATCAAATGTCATTACTGAAATGGTATCTAAACCCAAAAAGGAAACATGTAATATAGTAAAGCTTACCAATTCTTAGATGTAGTGGCTGCATTCACTTCCCTTTTTTTCAGTCTTTTAGTTCCCTTTATTTTCATCTGGTGATCCTGCCAAGAACACTTCCTGTCCGAGGGTGACAACACTCACTGGCTGCACTGTATCTTTGGAGGAGCAGTGTTGTCACACTAGGTTCTCCTGATTTGGAATACACTTCTATATAGTCCCCCCAAAGATAGCGGGTAAGGCTAATGAAAGGTACTGTATATACTCGAGTATAAGCCGACCCGAATATAAGCAGAGGCACCTAATTTTACCACAAAAAAATGGAACAATATTGACTTGAGTAAAAGCCTAGGGTGAGAAATGCGCAGCTGCTGTAAGTGGAAAAGAGGGTCAACCATGCCCATTTGCAGCCTCACTGTGCCCATTTGCAGCCTCACTGTGCCCATTTGCAGCCTCACTGTGCCCATTTGCAGCCATAGGTCCTCCGAACTTCAAACTTGGTAGTTAAGGGTTCCTAGATGCCCCCTAGCTGCAGCCAAAATTTGGGGTCTCTGGACCCAAAGGGTCCCGAAATGACATTGCTGCAGATGGACACAGTTGACCGACTTTAGTGCCCTGTATCTCTGGGCTACTTTGTGCTAGGAACTGGATATGTTGTAGTGTTGGTTCCACTGGGTTTGTACACCAAATTTGGGGTTCCTAGCACCAAGTGGCCCCGAGATACGGGCCCCAAAGTCAGGTTGGAAAATGTCATTCTCTGCTGCAGAAAAGTGCTTGATTCCAGTATAAGCCGAGGGGGGCACTTTCAGCACAAAAAAATGTGCTGAAAAACTCGGCTTATACTCGAGTATATACAGTATTTTTTGGGCTTGCAGAAAATGTAGTTAGCCTGAAAAAAATAAAGAGAAAATTAATGCAGCCACTGCATCTAGGGCTCCTTCACACTATTGGAGCATGCATGTGTTTCCGCACATCACATGTAGGGCAGCCTGTTTATTTCATTGTCCTAAGCGTGAGAAACGCCACAGAAGTGCCTGACCCTTTTGTGAAATCACAACGCTCCAAAACACATGGTGCTGCGACATGCGTAATAGCGAATGTGTGGGGGTGCCGTGAGAATTAATGGCATTAACCTCCTCCCACTGTCTGTACACATATACAGGCATACCCCACTTTTAAGTACACAATGGGGTTTATTTACTAAAGCTGGAAAGTGCAAAATCAGGCTCTGCATAGAAACTAATGAGCTTCTAACCTCAGCTTGTTCAATTAAGCTTTGGTAATAAAACCTGGAAGCTCATTGGTTTCTATGCAGAAGTGAGACTGATTTTGCACTTTCCAGCTTTAGTAAATAAACCCCATTGTGTACTTAAAAGTGGGGTATGCCTGTATGCAGCCTTTTCGGCCGGTGTGCTTTAACGCTGAGTGGCCGTATGTGTGCGTTTCTATTTAACACCTGGTAAGTTGTGTGGACAAAGCAAGATTATCAATGCTTATAGCACCAACATCCCATAGTATTTAACACTAAGGGCAAATCCACTTTGCACTAGAAGTGCTAAGTGCACTTGAAGTTGCACTCAAAGTGCAGTCGCTGTAGATCCAAGGGGGATATGCAAGGAAAATAAAAAAACAGCATTTTTTGCTTGCACATGATTGGATAATAAAACCAGCAGAGCTTCCCCTCAGATCCACCCCTCAGATTTTCAGCGACTGCACTTCCAAGTGCACTTTCAGTGCAATTTCAAGTGCACTTTTGCACTTGTAGTTTGCACTTGTAGTGCAAAGTGGATTTGCCTTTTATAAATACCCCCCCTAGGAGCAAAGGTAAAAGATGTGAGACTTTTTAGGTGAATAGACAGATTATTACACCAAAACTACTTAAAGCGGTTCTGCACACATTTCATTTAGTAAATCTCTTTGCCTTCCAAATCAGGCAAAGAGTACTAAATGAAGTGTGTTTTTTTTTCCACTTACCTTGTAATCGCTGACTTCCTTTCCTCTGTCTCTGCGGCGGTGGGCGGGGGTCTCTGCGTCGATCGTTGTCACACCGCACTGTTTCGTGGGATCTGGTGTCATTGATCCCAGGAGTCAGTGCGGACATCTTCCGAAATCTCGCAAGATTTCGGCCACATCTTCCGAAATCTTGTGAGATTTCGGACACATCTTCCGAAATCTCGCGAGATGTCGGCAGATGTGCCGACATCTTGCGAGATTTCGGAGAACGTGAGCTGCACTTTGCCGTTACTGCGCACGCGCGAGCTCGGCGCAGTAACGGCGGTGCATGCTGGGCCATCTAAAGTGCCTGTGGGGTTTCAGATGCCCACAGGCAAGATGGCTCCCAGCAGGAAAGAATTATATAAATTATTTTATAGGAGGAAAACCGGCAGCAATCAATTATGAAGATGGAACACGTGAGTCCCCCACTTTACCTCCTAATCCTTAGCATTGTATTCCAAAAAAAAAAAAATAACACACAGTGCAGAACCGCTTTAAAAACAACAGTCTTTATTATACTGTTGTTTTTAAGTAGTTTTGGTGTAATAATCTGTCTTTGCACCTAAAAAGTCTCCCATGTTCTACCTATGCTCTTAGGTTTCTATGTAACAGTTTAGTGCGCTGAAAGCGCAGTCCCTGTGTGCTACCAGCACAGTAACAAACTGTCATTGAAAGCTCCCGATGCAAACTTGTAATCAAGCGCTTTCGATCGGAATGCGCGCCTCCCAGCACTTTGAATCACTTAAAGGGCCAGTAAGTGGTGGAAAGGGGTTAGGAATGAAAGGAAAGCATGTCAAGTGTGAACATAGCCTAAGGACTGGTAAGCTGCAATCTACATTTTTGTTCTTGGGTTTATATACACTGTATAATAATTATAATATAGATGAAGTATATTCCTGCCCCTCTTTTGCCCAGGGACAGAGATAGGCACTGCCCGGCCTGTACAGCAAGTTTGAATGCTGCGGCACTTTCTGCTCCGAGCAGGAGATGGAAGAGGTTGATAATGTTTGTCAGGATCGTGCCAACTGTAGGATGCCTAATATACTCTTCCTACCGTCCTAAAGAGACTGTGTCACTATGCCCATTCATGTGACAGGGTCTCTCTGAAAGGTTCAACCCCCACTACCTTCCCATCCACCTTGTCCACCCTCCCCAGCAGCTCCAAGGCTCTGTTGGAGCCAGGAGTCCAAACCTTGTATAAGCTCTGTAGGATGATGTCGGAGCTTTCCCAAGGTAGATGACTTCCTCTCCTCTTCCTATGACTGTGGTGGGTCTGGCAATTGGCTGATCCATTCTAAGCACTCCATCTTTGGGGAAGGGAAGGGGGTCGCATGCTGTTCCATACCTGGAAGCACTGGGTCAGGTATATGCAATTAGCGGACCTCCAGCTGTTGCAAAAAGTCCCATCATGCCTCTGGGTGTCATGCTTGTGGCTATCAGAATCTTGCTATGCCTGATGGGACTTGTAGTTCTGCAACAGCTGGAGGTCCGCTAATTGCATATCCCTGCACTAGGTGTTTCCTGTGCTCCCCTGCCACAAGCTCTGGGTCTGTGTTGTATCGTGTTTGACTGTTTAGGCCTAAGGGCTGCATTCTTAGAGCGGTGGGGGAGTCACATGCTCCCCATACCTGCAATGGTCAAATATTTTTTTCTGTGGATCTGGCAAACAAAACCGGAGGGGTTGTGGCAAAGGTTGCTACCAGTAGATGAACGGTTGTTTGTTAGAAGAGCCTGACACTTTACCCTAATGCCCCGTACACACGGTCGGATATTCCGATGGAGAACGTCAGATCGGATTATGTTGTCAGAAAATCCGATCGTGTGTGGGCTCTAGCGGGCTTTCACCGTCGGAATTTCAGACGGAAAAAATTTGAGCGCAGGATCTCAAATTTTCTGAGAACAAAATCCGAAATCAGACTTTTTTCCGATCGTGTGTAGAGAAGTGCCACGCATGCTCAGATCAATTTACGAGATCAAAGCTATTGGCTACTAGCCTCTACGTAGTTCCGTCATATGCAACGAACGTCACCAGGTTCGGAACGATCGGATTTTCCGACAACTTTGTCCGACCGTGTGTATGCAACACCAATGTCGGACAAAATCCGTCAGAAAAAACAGACGGATTTTGTGGTCGGAGTTTCCGACCATGTGTACGGGGGCTTAGCCTTGGTGCGTGGAAAACACTGCATGCGTTTCGCACAGGAATCGCACTGCATTCCTGTGCACATCACATGTGCTGTCTGTGTGGTGCGATTTGAGCCGTACATTCTGTCTGACCCAAATCGCAACGCACCCGCACCGAAATAGTGCAGGACCCTTCCCCCCAACACCTGAATCTCCTCATCACATGGGTGTCCCAATTTTGGCAATCACACTGCATTTTGCGTTCTGTTTCGGGGGGGTTTTGTTAATCTAACATTGGCACCCGCAGCAGATTGCATGGACGACGTGCGATGTGGGGAAATGCAGAGAATCTTGTGCGTTTCCCGCATTAGTGTGAACCAGGGCTGAATGGGCAATATGACAGAGGGGTTGATTTACTAAAGGCAAATGCACTTTGCACTACACGTGTTCTTGGAAGTGCAATCGCTGTAAATCTAAGGGAAGATCTGAAATGAGGGGAAGCTCTGTTGGATTTTATCATCCAATCATATACAAGCAAAAATGCTGTTTTTTTTTTTGGTCCCCCTCAGATCTACAGCGACTTTACTTCCAAGTGCACTTGTAGTGCTCAGCGGATTTGCCTTTAGTAGATAACCCCCCCGTGTCTCTTTGTGCTTCAAGTGGTTAGCTGTTCCATTTGAGATGATATGACTTGCCGAAGTACATGAACACCGCACAGGCTCTGGACATGCTAAATAAAGTTTTGGGGGGAAAAAAGGGTGCAGGAATACGCCTACGATTTTGCACTGTATGACATTTAAATATAACGCTGCAATTTGATTCAGCAGTACAGTTGTTGTTTCTAAAAAACGCTTTCTTTGCTATGGGCAACGCAAACTGTTTAACAGTACTTGGATATAGACAAGCGTCCCCTAGTAAAGAAAGTGTCTTGAAAGTGTATTTTGTTTTATTCTCTAATTATTAATAATTATTATTTAATTATAATTAATACTTCATAATGCTGCAGATGAGTTCAGTATTAGTCGGTGAACGCCATCGCTAAACCTGCCGCCATGTCACTAATCTTCACAGCTAGTTGTGTTTTATCAATAACTGTAAATGATGCTGCTATGAGAGATGTGTGCGCGCTGCACTGCGCTTGGTACAGACACTAATGTTAACTGGTTAAAAACCAAAGTTTGAATACGTTTTTAAGAAAACATCAAATATATGAAACATCCCCGTTGTTCGCTCCTTTAGAGCTGTGTCCTTTCCTGTCATTTTGTCTTCTTGGTCAGTTGCTGCATGCCTGCTGGAAGTTGGAATTAGGCCCCCCATGTACACGGGACGCTGCTAAACGCACGTTCAGAGTAGACATGTGCAATTCGTTTTGTTTTTTTTGTTTTTCGTTTTTTTTCGTTATTTTGGTTCGTTCGTTTTCGTACAAAAGAACGAATCGTACGAATCCGAATAACGAATCATTCGAATCGAACGAATCCGAAAAACAACGAAAATCATAAAAAAACTAATTAGAAACAACAAATGTACTAATGAAGAAAATCCGAAAAATGAAAACGAACGAAAAAAATTCGTACATTCGTAACTTTTTTTTTTTTGTTGAATTGGTAATTTTCCGTGTCCCTTACAATGGTGCTGCTAAACGTGCTTCGAATGGATTGAACAAAAAAAATTCGTACATGCGTAACTTTTTTTTCCGATTCGTAACTTTTTTTTTTTTTCGATTTGTAACTTTTTTTTTTTTTTTTGATTTTGTAATTTTCCGTGTCTCTATTGAACAAAAAAATTCGTACATTCGTAACTTTTTTTTCCGATTCGTAACTTTTTTTTTCGATTCGTAAATTATTAAAATGTAATAATAGCATACACATTACATAAAATTATGAATTATGCTCCGATTACGAATGTTACGAATGTACGAATAAATACGAATGCGTCCGAAAATTAAACTAACGAAAAAACGAATCAACTAAAAAATAACTCTTACGAATGTACGAATCGTTACGAATACGAACACCGACGACTTACGAATGTACGAATCAACGGAAACGGAAAAAACTAAACGAAAAAAAAAACAATTTTTTTTCGGAAACAAAAAAAATGAAAGGAAAATAAACTAATTTTTTTTGTTGTGCACATGTCAAGTTCAGAGGCAGTTGGACGCTTTTTTCAACTGCCCCTGAACTCCTTCAATGTTATCCTATGTGCACATGTACACAGTCTCGTTTATTGCCGTTTTTAGGCAGTTGCGTTTAACAGCGTTTCTTCAAAAGAAAAATAATGGGTTCAGACGCCGAAGAGTTTCGCGTTTAGCCGCGTTTCATTTATAGGCGTTTTTCGTTTTTGGCCATTTTTTTTTTTTTTTTTTTAGAAACGATTCTAAACGCAAACATGGCAAAACGCAGCATGTAAACATGGATTACTATCTGTCAAGTTAAATCATTTAGGAGAGGTTGTAAAAACGTCCCGTGTACATGAAGCCTAAGGCTTGTAAAGGGTGTGTCTGCTCTATAAACCAATGGGTGGGAGGGGGAGGTACTTGAGTAGGATTACAGGGGCGGTGTCGGCATTGTGGTGACGATCACTAGTAGTGCATGTAGGCTGTAGACAGGGGCAGTACAGCCGGCCATAGATGGATTGAATGTCAGCCGGATCGGCTGAGATTTTCGATCCATGTATGGGCAGGCTGGTTGTACTAAAGTCTATCTATTGATCGACTTCAGTACAACCAGCCTGACAGATTTTTGGCATGTGATTAGTGCTGGTGGCTATAGCCGCTGGCAGTTAATCAAGTTCTTCCGGCCAGGAAGCCTCCCAGGCCAGTGCATATTGTAGAGACTGTCATTGGAGGTCCCACATGTCTGAGCTCACAGCAGAGGGTCTTGGTGCTCCTAGTAAGTAGCCAAATATGCCAATCCAATAAAATGGAGAACTCATTGTACATCGCTGCTCTTTAGGCATACCCCACTTTTAAGTACACAATGGGGTTTATTTACTAAAGCTGGAAAGTGCAAAATCAGGCTCACTTCTGCATAGAAACCAATGAACTTCCAGGTTTTATTACCAAAGCTTAATTGAACAGACTGGGGTTAGAAGCTCATTGGTTTCTATGCAGAAGTGAGCCTGATTTTGCACTTTCCAGCTTTAGTAAATAAACCCCATTGTGTACTTAAAAGTGGGGTATGCCTGTATTTAGTCATAATTGCCTAAAAGCTAAAAAAACAATTAAAACCCCTCCCAGTCTATGAAAGTTCCTCATGCAAAAGTGCACGCTCGCTCATGGTCCTGGCTCGTCCATCGTTGGTAATGTAACCTCACATCTGTGGTCCCGAGGACTACAGAGGAGAGTGAAGAAGACCGGGCTTCAGACAGGAAGTGGCTGCGCAATGCTTACTGACACACGGTTGGAAAAAGGGGATTCCACATAGGGGGAAAAATTATTAATTACCGTATATACTCAAGTATAAGCCGACCCGAATATAAACCGAGGCACCTAATTTTACCACAAAAAAATAGGAAAACTTATTGACTCGAGTATAAGCCTAGGGTGAGAAATGTGCAGCTACTGTAAGTGGAAAAGAGGGTCAACAATGCCCATTTGCAGCCTCACTGTGCCCATTTGCAGCCTCACTGTCCCCATTTGCAGCCTCACTGTGCCCATTTGCAGCCATAGTTCCCCCGAACTTCAAACTTGGTAGTTAAGGGTTCCTAGATGCCCCCTATCTGCAGCCAAATTTGGGGTCTCTGGACCCAAAGGGTCCCGAAATAACATTGCTGCAGATGGACACAGTTGACCGACTTTGGGGCCCTGTATCTCGGGGCCACTTGGTGCTAGGAACCCCAAATTTAGTGTGCAAACCCAGTGGAACTAGCACTACAACATATCCAAAGTGGGGTTCCTAGCACCAAGTGGCCCCAAGATACGGGGCCCCAAAGTCGGGTCAGAAAATGTCAAGCACTTTTCTGCAGCAGAGAATGACATTTTCCGAACTGACTTTGGGGCCCCGTATCTTGGGGCCACTCGGTGCTGGGAACCCCATCTTGGATATGTTGTAGTGATAGTTCCACTGGGTTTGCACAACAAATTTGGGGTTCCTAGCACCAAGTGGCCCTGAGTTAGGGGGCCCCAAATTCGGGTTGGAAAAGTGCTTGACTCGAGTATAAGCCTAGGGGGGCATTTTCAGCACAAAAAAATGTGCTGAAAAACTCGGCTTATACTCGAGTATATACGGTACACTGCAAATGTGGACCGGATAGGGTAACCCGGGGGGGGGGGGGCAGATCTACAGAGTTCAGGAGGTCCCTACCAAAGCATTGATAATTATCTGAAGAGTTGGAGATCCTAAAGTTTCATGTTATTTTGGAATTTGCCATTTATTATGGCATTTTCTAGCCTATATTGGAAAAAATGGCATGGTTATGAGTGACACTTTCATGTCCTCTGGATGTTAGATGGCTCCTGTTCTGGCTGTTTGACAAACAGTGATGAGTGTTGGATGCCACCGGAGTCATCCGTAAACCAGAGAATGCGTGTCCCCAAGCGTCCGAAATCACGTGAGTATAATGTCACTTGGGGGTCACCTTCCCTTTCCTTCCTGGACATATTAAAACTCGGATTAACAACGTCTTGTAGGAAATGTGCTTCAGTCTCCTATCTGTCTTCTTCGGAGTGGATTTTATGTCCCCTGTTTAGTTATTTTACCTCCATTATCGTTCTGCAACTTATCAGTATTTGTAATGCTGCCTTGAAATGCTAGCAGTGGCATCTTAAGGAAGAGGGTGTTTTCATATCGTTAGGGCTGCAACTAACGATTCTTTTCATAATCGGATAACTTTAAAAAAAAGTGTGGTGTATATTTTAGTTAATATGTAAAGTTTAAAAAAGAAAAAATAGGACGCGAAAGCATTACCAGAGTATACTAGACTAGGAAAGAACAGAAAAGTGCATACTCGCAAAAGCACAAGGCTAAAGGCATTAAGACCAGACCCCGGTCCTGAGGGATGTGTCCCTGGCGTCACTGAGACTCGCCAGCTAATGCCTTTCCAGGGACAACCCCTCTTCATTAGAGCAAAAGAGCCCATCTCAGTCCTGGATGATACCTGGAAACTGATTTACTAGGTATTTACTTTCAGTTCAGCTCATAGGAAGTTCTTCTAGCAAGGTCAACAGGTATTTTCTGTACTTGAAAATGAAAATGTTATTTGTCTGAAAAATTAAAACTATTGCAGCAGCCACATCGAAGGACTGGTAAGCTCTCTCTCTATATATTCTCTATATATATATATATATATATATATATATATATATATATATATATATATATATATATATATATATATATATATATATATAAATATATATTACATTTTTGTTCTTAGGTTTAGTTCTCCTTTAGGTTTATTTTAGCTGATGCAAGTGCAAAATAAATTATTCCAAAGATCTGGCAACCTGAAAAGTGCCATATTACATATGGGTTGAGTCTGGTGGGCTAAGGTAAGGTACAAGATCTCCCTGTCATCATTCCACACTCTATCTCTTGTCCACCTGTACATTTTGGCTGTCCCTGACCACTTTTGTGTGTTTCAGCTCCTTGTGTTACATCAGTCACTACGGTAAGGTGACCAGATTTTTTAAATGAAATCCGGGGACATATTTTTTTAATAGTAATGGCGGCAATTAGCGACTCTCTGCCCGTCGCTCCCGGCCGCCTCACATACTGTCAAGTCTTATGCCGCGTACACACGGTCAGAATTTCCGATGGAAACAGTCCAATGGGAGCTTTTCATCTGATTTTCCGACCGTGTGTATGCCCATCGGTCTTTTGCTGTCGGAATTTCCGACGGACTTTGGATTGAGAACCTGTTCTTAATTTTTCCGACAGAAAACCTTTCTATCGGATTTTCCGATTGTGTGTATGCAATTCCGACACGCAAAATTCCGACGCATGCTCGGAAACAATTTGACGCATGCTCCGAAGCATTAAACTTCCCTTTTATAGTGCTGTCGAATGTTTTTTAAGGTGTGGTGTTATTGACTGTCGGAATTTGGTGTGACCGTGTGTAGGCAAGACAGTTTGAGCGAAATTCCGTCGGAATTCCGACAGGAAAACCATCAGAGCTTTTTCCGACGAGAATTCCGACCGTGTGTACGCGGCATTACTCTTCGGGCCCCAGCTACTACTGGGTGAGGAGCGGAGAAAGATCACTCCACCAGGGAAGGCAAGGAGATTGGCAGGTGGCTGGCCGGGACTTGAGCCAAGGCAGAAGAACATGCGAGCGGGAGCGGAACGGGCATGCACCCGAAACTGAAGAAATATTCTCTCCGCTCCGACCAGCACATGATCATCAGAAAGGGGCACAGATGATGAAATAAATACACCCCACCCCCTAAGCTAGTAGGAGCGGCAGAGATTTTTTATTTTTATAATTCTGCACTGACTGTCTTTGAAATTGCCCCAGCCCCTGTTCAAATCCAATCCGGGGACAGACTTGGTTCGGGGACAATGTCCTCAATCCGGGAACTGTCCCCAGAAACCAGGGATGTCTGGTCACCCTACACTAAGGTCTCTGCAACCTCATAAGACCGACAACTGAAATGAACACTACACAAGTCACAATAAGCTGTGCTGTATGACCTGTTATAGCACGGTACATTTTTTTTATTTTTACTGTTTGCAATATAGACCATTTATGTGTAAAGACATATTAATGCAGCTGCTCACTACATAGTTATAGCAGAGTTCCACCCAAAAGTGGAACTTCCATTTAATTGCTTCCCACCCCCCATACATTTGGCACCTTCCCCACTTCTGGGAGACTGGGCCTGCGGCCTGATCTCTTGGAAGTTCTGCCCCTTCCTCCGCCGCCGGGCCAATCAGAAAGTGCAGCGTGCTTCGCGCATGCGCAGTAGGGAACCGGGCTTTACTGCTGGGTTCCTTTATCTTACCTTGTTTTTAACGCTGCTTTTTCCTGGAAGCAGCACTGGCATTTTTTAAACATCCTGTGTGCATGAGGCCTAAGGATTTTAGCAAACTTCTGCTGGTTCCTACCTTTAGGAGACTCACAGATGTATTCCAGTCACTTCCTCCTTCCTTGGTGCTAAGTGAAAGGGGCTGCCTGCTGCACCACCAGCCCCAATGTTGTACTATGATTTTTTTCCCCCACAAATAGAGCTTTGTTTTGGTGGTATTTGATCACCTACGCGTTTTTTATTTGCGCTATAAACAAAAAAAGTGCGTCAAGTTTGAAAAAAAACACAATATTTTTTTACTTTATGCTATAATAAATATCCCAATAAAAAAAAAAGGCCGATATATATTCTACATATTTTTGGTAAAAAAAAATTGCAATAAGTGTATATTGATTGGTTTGCACAAAAATTATAGTGCCTACAAAACAGGTTATTGATATATGGCATTTTTATTATTATTTTTTTTTTTTTTACTATTTATGACAGTGATCTGCAATTTCTATCGTGACTGTGACATTGCGGCGGACAGATCGGACACTTTAGACAAAACTTAGGGACTATTGACATACAGCGATCAGTGCTATAAATATTCACTGATTACTGTATAAATGTCACTGGCAGGGAAGGAGTTAACACAAGGGGGCGATCAAGGGGTTAAATGTTTTTTACCTAGTGAGTGATTCTAACTAGGGGAGGAGACCGATTGTGTGTTCCTAGTATATAGAACACCAATCTGTCTCCTCTCCCCTGACAGCACGTGGATCTGTGTATTTACACACAGAGATCCACGTTCCTGCTCTGTCATGAGCGATCGCGGGTGAACGACGGACATCGCGGCCGCCAGACAATTGCATTGGCTCCTTGGTGACGCGGCAAGTGCGCGCCCCCTATACCACTGGGAAGTCGAGGATGTCATATGATTCCCGCCCAGAATGGGAGATCCCATCTGTGGACATCATATGACATTGAGCAGGATGTGGTTAAGTGGTTAATGGCATCCCAGTCTTAGTCCGTAGGGTTCAATATTGAGTTGGCCCACCCATTGCAGCTATAACAGCTTCAACTCTTCTGGAAAGGTTGTCTGCAAGGTTAGGAGTGTGTCTATGGGAATGTTTGACCATTCTTCCAGAAGCACATTTGTGAGGTCAGGCACTGATATTGGAAGAGAAGGCCTGGTGGCCAAACTCGCTCATCCATGTATTTATGGACCTTGCTTTGTACACTGGTGTGCAGTCATGTTGGAACAGGAAGGGAACAACCCCACACCATAATCCCCCCTCCACCAAATGATTTGGACCAGTGCACAAAGCAAGGTCCATAAATACATGGATGAGTGAGTTTGGAGTGGAAGAACTTGACCTCAACCCGATAAAACACCTTTTGGGATGAATTAGAACAGAGACTGCGAGCCAGACCTTCTCGATCAAATGCACTTCTGGAAGAATGGTCAAATATTCCCATAGACACACTCCTAAACCTTGTGGACAGCCTTCCCAGAAGAGTTGAAGCGGTTATAGCTGCAAAGGGTGGGCCAACTTAATATTGAACCCTACGGACTAAGACTGGGATGCCATTAAAGTTCATGTGTGTGTAAAGGCAGGCGTCCCTATACTTTTGGTAATATAATGTAGCTTGGTTCCTGTAACATAACTGAAATGAATTCTTTTTAGAAAAGTATCATTATAAGGCAGATACGTTGTGCTGTTGAAGAGTAGATTCAGCGATATCCAGGGAGCAGCTGTGGGTCCTCTCTAAGGAGAACTGAAATGAATCATTAGCAGAAATCTAAATGGCACAAATGATGCAATTTAACAGATTCTGGAATTTATTGAAGGTCGTCCAATGGTGTCAAACTTCACTTCTGTTATCTGGTGAAATATTACACAAGGATTTGTTTTATTGCTATGAATAATGCAGCGTTTGCTTTTTCATAAACAGTATTGGATGTTCAGCATGTGCTTAGGTTTGTTCAATAAATAAATCCTTGGCATGACATCTACTTCTATATATCAAGAATTTTAAAAGGGTGCGTGTTCTTCGTGAGGTTTGGCTGAATTTGCATCGCACTGACATTGCATGTGATCTGCACAGCAATGTCTGACATCGTAATAGTGTGAACCCAGCCAAAAATGATATAAACTTTTTTTTGTTGTTTTCTTTCTAAATCCCTAGGCGCCGACCACACGCAAATATGCGGCCTCTCAGGGGCCGGGCCTTGGCACTGTGGGCCCGCATATTTGCATGCATTAGCACCAATAGAGCTGTGCCGGGAGCGTGCACACTGCGCGCTCCTGGCACAGTGACCGATGGCTCACAAAAAGCTCCCGATCGCTTCTTAGGATCAGGAGTTTTCTGATCATGTGACAGCCAATCACGGCAGTCACATGGTCACAAGCCTTACCCCGCCTCCCAAAATGCCAAACCCCTTAAAGGGCCATCGGGAGCCAGCGCTAAGGAGTTAAATAACAACAAACATGTCATACTTACCTGCTCTGTGCAATGGTTTTGCACAGAGCAGCCCCGATCCTCCTCTTCTCAGGTCCCCAGCTGTCGCTCCGGGCCCCTCCTCTTCTCAGTGTGCCACCACTTTCTATTGTGGCATACGTGTGGGCTCTATCCTGTGCTGAACTGTGTGTGTATATAGACACACACACAGTAAGGCTCAGCACCGATCCCCATTCCAATGGCGTCCAGTGATGAGGGAGAGAAAGAGCAGCACCACTGTTCTTGGGCACAGTGCTGGATCAAGATCGGGCTCGGGTAAGAATTTTGAGGGGGGGGGGGGGCTGACAATAGAAGGTTTTTAACCTTAAAGCAGTTGAAAAACACTTAAATCGCATCTTTAAAAAAAAAAAAAACACCGGTAAGGCAATTGTATAATGTGCTAGTATGCATCGATTACTAGCAAATTATGAAATACCTTAGAACCAGGGTTCCTCCAAAGGGTGCTAGGGGTTCCTTGAGCAATGAGTAATTTCTACCTCTCTTCTCACTGACACCATTGATCTTTTTAGCTATCTGTGAGGGGGGTAATTCTTCCCAAATGACCACAAATGTAAGGAACATTCTTTCCACTGACCATCACACTAATGTATCATGAGTTGTAGATATAGTCATTTTTAGCAGGGGTTCCCTGAGACCGGCAAGTTATTTCATGGGTTCTCTGTGTTGAAAAGGTCGAGAAAGTCTGCCTTAGAACGAAACCCTCCCAGGGCGCCCGGTTACCGCTGAGAGAGCAGACATCTTCCCCCGGTCTTTCTTCCGGGTTCGCGCACTTGGACTGTGTGATTGGCCGGAGCCGTAATTACGTCACACCCACACATGCGCGTGGGAGCCCTCAGTTCCGGCATGGTATGTTGGACCTTCAGAGTGCATGCGCCAGTGATTTCACTGGCTTGCATGCAGGGTGAATATCTCCTAAACTGCGCACGTTTAGTAGATATTAATTATTTTATTTTTTTGGGGGGATGGCAATATTAATAACAGTTTTATTCAAGGTTTTATCAGATACATCTTAAATGCAATACTTAGTAATCAACACATGAGTAATTTGCTGTCTTAACTACAGGGGGTCCCCGAGTTATGAACTCGTTAGGGACTGTCCTCCTGTTCTTAAATCGGAATTGTTCGTAAGTCGGCCGCGCATGCGCAGACCGACAATTACGGACATTTCCGATGTTCCGTCGAATGCCGTTCTGCGCATACGCGGCAAATTACGGACATTTCCGATGTTTGCCGTCATTTTCAGAGGCTCCGTCTGGCCGCGCATGCGCAGAACGCCTGAAGGTCCGCGGAAAATGGCAGAGGGTCCCCGCAGCGCCCGGTTCGTAAGTAGGAGATGTTCGTAGGTTGGGCGTTCGTAAGTCGGGGACCCCCTGTAGTAGATATTAATTTTAACTACAGGTAAACCTTATTATAGGCTTAGATAAAAATAACAAAGCAGGCTTGACTACCGCTTTAATGCAGAGGATGCGTAAAAAAAATATTAAAAAAACTTCAGCCTTTACAACTACTTTAATTTTAGGCTTTTTTCTTTTATTTCCACCTGGTGACCTGACCGTTAACTTCTTGTGTTATGCCCCATACACACAGTCGGAAAATCCGACCAACAAATCCATCGGATTTTGTCCGCCGGATTTAGTCCGACACTGGTGATACACACGGTCGGACAAAGTTGTCGGAAAATCCGATCATTCTGAACGTGGTGACGTTTGTTGCCTACGACGGGACTACGTAGAGGCTAGTAGCCAATAGCTTTGGTCTTGTAATGTGATCTGAGCATGCGTGGCACTTTGTCCGTCGGAATTTGCTACACACGATCGGAATTGGTGTGATCGGACTTTGTTGTCGGAATATTTATAGAGCAGGAGATAGAACTTTGTCCGTCGGACAATCCGATGGAAACTGTCCGATGGTGCCTACACACGGTCGGAATTTCCGACAACATTGTCCGATAGGACAGAATCCATCGGAAAATCCGACCGTGTGTATGGGGCTTTAGGGTGTCTTGAATTCCGCTCAAGCTTGGTTTGCATATACACGGTCACACAAAAGTTCTCTGAACTTTCAACCGTCAAGAACGCGGTGACGTACAACACTACGACGAGCCGAGAAAATGATGTTCAATGCTTCCAAGCATGTGTCTAATTGTTTCCGAGCATGCGTAGGAATTTTGCACGTCGGAATTGCTACAGACGATCAGAATTTCTGATCGAAACTTTTTACGACCGAAAAATTGAGAACCTGCTCTCAATCTTTTGCTGGCTGGAATTCCGCCAGCAAAAGTCAGATGGAGCATACACACGGTTGCATTTTCCGACCAAAAGCTCTCATCTGACTTTTGCTGGCGGAATTTCCGATCGTGTGTAAGGGGCATTAGATGCACTAACAGATTTAGATGGACTTGACTACCAATACAAAGCCAAAACCTTTTGAGCACTTACAGCAACTAAGCATTTACCATACTTGCTGCCTCTGCGCTTACTTCCATTTTTTTTTTTTTTAATTGGTTTAAAGTTCAAGTCTTTTTTTTTTTTTTTGGTCTGTCATGGTTATTGCATATAGAAAACATGCACCAATTGAAGGAGCACCAGACCAAATAATAAGTCAAAATTAATGTATTGGTTTACAAAAAAAAATCCCTACACGTTTCAGGGGCCAGAGGAAACTCCCCCTTCATCAGAGCTACAACAAAACACAATATAATATAAATGTAAATGTGATTGATAGAATCTATAACAACATAGAAGATCATGGGTAACATACAGTACATATACATTTATACATTTCCAACTTCCATTGAGGTGAAAAACCCTCTGTGCTGCAGCTTCCCCTCTCCCCTTTTTATTACCTGATCCCGATCCAATCCAGTAATGTGTACGAGTGCAGCGGCTCCCGCCACTGTCATGCTCCTCATTGGACTGATTGATAGCAGTGGGAGCCATTTAGCAGGAGCCTGTCAATCAAAATCTGTGAATCGGCAGAGGGAGTGGGTCTGAGTCCTGCTGTCTGTGTCAATGGACGCAGCAGCGGGACTTGAGAGCGAGCATGCACGGGTGTCCCCATGGAAAGCGTCTTTCCATGGGGGCACTCACCAAAGAGAAGGGGCCTGTAACCCTGGCGGGGGACCCCAGTAGAAGAGGATCGGTGCTGCTCTGTGCAAAAGCATTGCACAGAGCAGGCGAGTATAGATATGTTTATTTTAATTGAAAAAATAAAAGTTGGAAAGAGTTTAAGCCCAACTCTGGCTCCAGCTTCTCTGTATCTGTCAAGTCATCATCTACCCACCAGTGTCCCTATTGTAAAGTTTAATATGATAGGAACTCAATAGCTTGTGCTCAACTGCAGGCATAATTTCAGGAGCTGTGCATCCTTTGTTCCCCAGTGCATTGTTCTGTTTCAACTATTTCCTTATCACTGCAGATTTTTTTTTCCTGTATTGAGAGTATTTAAACCTAATCTTCACCCAGCTCCCCCTCCATTTTTTTTTTCCGAGATCCCCTTCCCTTCTGCCTCACTCTTGGTCCTGCGCCACCATCTTCTTGCATTACATCAACAGGAAGCTGCCAGCTATTCCGGGTTCAGCTGACATCTCCTCCTTTCTCAACGAAGGACTATGCCTCCAGGGATATGTGATGTACAGGAGACATAGTGGGCAAAGCGAACGTTACTCACCTAGGCGCGTGACGTCCATGCCCTGGAAAAAATAAATCTAAAGTCAGAAAGCCAACAGACACAAATGCTGTAGCTGCTGACTTTTAATAAACAGACATTTACCTGTCCAACAGTGTCCTCACCAGGGCCAGTTCATTGCTGGTCTTTGGGTCCCCAGCACCGCCATCTTGGAAGTGGGAAGCCAGATGTGACTTCCTGGTGCTTCACAGCTGGCTTCCAACTACGCATGAGCCAGTAGCACTGCACTGTTTTAATGGACCCGCAGCCGCGTGACATGTCCCAGGAGATGGCAGGGAGGACGTGGATGAACTTTCGGTCAGATTCCCTAGGCGATCCAAGTGGAAGTGGAGCGGGTGCCTGTCAGAAATAGGTACATGCTCCAAAAAAAAAAATATCTAATTGTGGGTATGGGGTGGCGGTGGTGGGTGTTAGAAAGGAGGAAAAGTGGAAGTTCCCTTTTTCTGTAAAGTTCCACGTTGAAGCAGGACTTCAGACTGTTTGCATCAGTCATTGCCTGGCTATAGAAGTGTACAATCTTAAATTCTACCACACAAATAAAAGAATACCATACACTCTGGGTCTAGTTTTACCAGAAGCCCAGTAAACATTTAGGCTCAGTTTGCATTGCGGGAACATATGGCAATGCAAGTTACATGCATTTTTTCATGGCACTGAAACTCACCAAGGCATGCACATTGTGATTATGCTAGCCCTCTTATTGGGACCTTTTTTCAGGGGCAACTTTAATCAACAGTGGCCTTTTTACAATGTATAAGCAACAGTTTCGTAGGACATCACAAGAGCAATGCATACTGTGTATGCAAACTGCAATAACCTGGATTTTGCCATTCATTTGTTTGGAGCAGGAACCAAGGATCCTGATTGGTCGCTGTAGGTTACTGCTGTCAGCCTGTCTTACACAGAGCCACTCCTTCTTTCCAAGCCATACATTTGGAGGTTCTGCATTCATTGCTGAAGTATGTAAAGAACAAATCAAATTTGTGAAATAAAATTCTACCGTTTTCCCACCAACAGTTTATTGAAGATCCATAATACTTTCTTGTCGAAGTGAAATTGCTCTTTCCAACATACAAAAGGCACAAGAAAGTTTTAAACCCTGTGAGGTTGGTCATGGCAATGGACACAGACAACACTGACTTTCAGAGGTAATGTAACCTAGAAATGTCCTTCTCTAAGTGAAAGCCATATTAGTGCAGCAGTACGGTCAGTGTGCGGCACATTGGCTGCGGCCATTGAGGCTGGGACTTCAGCTTATTCTTGTAATTGACTCCTTTAGAACTGATGCAGGGTCCAGCCTGGGTGGAGCTGAAGAATGCTGATTAAAAGTCTTATTAAAGCTGAACTTCGGACATACAAACTTTCATATACATATATTCTTTAATAGCCACAAAGGATCTATATCAGAACTCAGAATGGTCCAGTGTGGAAAGTGGGGTCCCCCAGGGTTCTGTCCTGGGACCAATCCTTTTTAATTTATTCATAAACGACCTGGAGGATGGGATAAATAGCTCAATCTCTGTATTTGCGGACGATACAAAGTTGAGATAACTTCTCCGCAGGATGTGGATAGCCTACATGAAGACCTAAACAAATTAATGGGGTGGTCAACTACATGGCAAATGAGGTTTAATGTAGAAAAATTTAAAGTAATGCATTTGGGTGCCAAAAATCTGAATGCAATTTACTCGCTAGGCGATTACCTCTGGGGGAATCTAGTATGGAAAAGGACCTGGGGGTCCTAGTAGATGATAGGCTCACCAATGGATTGCAATGCCAAGCTGCTGCAAGCAAGCCAACAGAATATCGGCATGCATTAAAAAGGGGATTCACTCCAGAGATAAAATGATAATTCTCCCGCTCTACAAGATTCTGGTCCGGCCGCACCTAGAGTATGCTGTCCAGTTCTGGGCACCAGTGCTCAGGAAGGATGTGTTGGAACTGGAGAGAGTCCAGAGAAGGGCAACAAAGCTAATAAAGGGACTGGAGGATCTTGGCTATGGGAAAAGCCTACAAGCATTGAACTTATTTTCTCTGGAGAAGAGACGCTTGAGAGGGGATATGATATCAATGCACAAATACTGTACTCGTGACCCTAGCATAGGGAACAAACTTTTCAGTAAAAGTTAATTTGAAAAGACTCGCGGACCGTCACTTAGAAGCGAAGCGGTTCAACCTTAAACTGCGTAGAGGGTTCTTTACTGTAAGAACGATAAGGATGTGGAATCCTCTTCCACAAGCAGTGTTCTCAGCGGGGAGCATCAATAATTTCACAAAACTATTAGATGGGTATTCTAAAGATCACAACATACAGGGGTATAAATTGTACTATTAACATAAACATACACACACATACAGGTTGAACTGGATGGACGTGTGTTTTTTTTACAACCTCCCCTACTATGTAACTATGTAGTTACCGGAAGTTCAGAAGTTCACACTGAAACACTGCACAGATCTGGAATAAATACACAAAGTAAAGTACCAAGGTTCAAGTAAGAATACACATGCCTCGTGTATTTCGCCAACACTTGCTTATCCCGGAGTTCATCTCTAAGCAGTTTTGGTTTGATCACATTATAGCTTGTAGTGGGAAAAATAATTATTTGATCCTCTGCAGATTTTGTAAGTTTGCCCACCAAGGGTCTATCATTTTTATCATAGGTGTATTTTAAATGATCGAGACAGGATATCAACAAAAAATCCAGAAAAAACACATGATACAAATGTTATAAATTGAGTTGCAGTTCAGTGAGTAAAATTAAGTATTTGATCCCCAAGAAAGACATGACTTAGTACTTGGTGGAGAAACCCTTGTTGGCGAGCACAGAGGTCAGACGTTTCTTGTAGTTGGTTACCAGGTTTGCACAAATCTCAGGAGGGTTTTTAGTCCACTCTTCTTTACAAATCTTCTCTAAATCTTCTCTAAATCCTTAAGGTTTCTTGGCTGTCGCTTGGCAACTTGAAGTTTCAACTCCCTTAATACATTTTCTATAGGATTAAGGCCTGGAGACTGGCTAGGCCACTCCATATCCTTAACCACTTGCCGACTGGGCCATAGCCGAATGAGAGCTACAGCGTGGTCGGATAACCCTGGGAGGGCATACAATGACGTCCTTCCGGAATCACGCCCCCAGGAATGTCCCATATACCCGGCGCGTGATGGATCCGGGTAAAGGCCAAATCCAAGCGCCCCTTTACCACGTTATCGATCCGTCCAATTGGACAGAGCAATCACTGTCAACAAACCAGCATCATGTCCATTTCTCTCTCTGCTCACTCCAATCGTGTGAGGAGAGCAAGGTGAAGCTGTAGCGTGAGGCTGCTTGAGTGCAGAATGCAGTGCGGAGCAGTGCCCATGAATGCCCCATCAGTGTCAAGGAGTGCACCATCAGTGCCAAGGAGTGCACCATCATTGCCAAAGAGTTCCCCAACAGTTTCACATCAGTGCCATAGCAGTGCTCTACAGTGCCACTAAAGTGCCCATTAGTGCCAATATAGTGCCCATCAGTAAGTGCTCATCAGTGCCACCCTATCAGTGGATCCTCATCAGCGCCTGTCAGTGCCGTTAAAAAAATGCATAGAAAAATGCATTTTAATTTTCTTTTCACATTTTCCAAAAACATGTGGAAAAAATGACATGTTCAAAAGACTCATTATGCCTCCTAAAATATACATTGGGGTCATTTTGTGGGCGTTTCCAGGGCCTTCAAAGGTGTAAGAGGTTGTCAGGAAATTATATGTGTAATTTATGTCCCTAGAAAGCCTCCCTGCATGTTGAGCCTCTCTATGTGGCCAGGCTGTGTAAAAGTCTCACACATATGGTATCATCATACCACAGGAGGAGTAGCAGAATGTATTTTGGGGTATAATTTTTGGTATGCCACTGCCATGTGAAAGAAATAACCTGTTATATGACAATTTTGTAAAAAACTAAAATAAAAAAATCTTAATTTTGCAAAAAATTGTGGGGAAAAAAATTACAACGTGAAAAAAATTGCCATGCCTCTTACTAAATACTTTGGAATACTTTCCAAAAAGGGGTAATTTGGGGGATATTTGTACTTTCCTGGCAAAAAATTAGATGGTACATTAGATGTGATCAATTTTCACTGACTGGTACCATAGTTTGTAGACTCTATAACCTTCATACAGACCAAATAATATACACTGATTTGGGTTATTTTAACCAAAGATATAAAGCAGTATAAATGTTGGCCAAAATGTATTAAGAAAAATTACTAACTTGCAAAATTTTATAACAAAGAAAAATGCATTTTTTTACAAAATTTTTTTTTCTTTTTTATTTATAGCGCAAAAAAAAACCCAGTGGTGATTAAATATCACCAAAAAAAGGACAAAAATGTAATGTGGGTTGCATGACAGCACTGAAAGCTAAAAATTGGCTTGGCTAGGAAGGGGGTTTAAGTGCCCAGTGGGAAAGTGATTAATGTGCTTCTTCTTAAGCCACTCTTTTGTTGCCTCGTGGTATGTTTTGGGTCATTGTCATGCTGGAAGACCCATCCACGACCCATCTTCAGTGTTCTGGCTGAGGGAAGGAGGTTCTCATCCAAGATTTTCAATACATGGCCCCATCCATTGTCCCCTCAATGCGGCAAAGTCGGCCTGTACCTTTAGCAGAGAAACAGCCCCAAAGCATCATCTTTCCACCTCCGTGCTTGACTGTATGGATGGTGTTTTTGGGGTCATAGTCAGCATTTTTCTTCCTCCAAACATGGCGAGTCGAGTTAATGCCAAAGAGCTCAATTTTGGCCTTATGTGACCACAACACTTTCTCCCAATCCTTCTCAGAATCATTTAGATGTTCATTGCATGACTGTACATGTGCCTTCTTGACGATGCAGGATTTCAATCCATGGCGGTGTACTGTGTTACCAATTGTTTGTTTGGTGACTGTGGTCCCAACTGCCTTGAGATCATTCACAAGCTCCTTCCGTATAGTTCTGGACTGATCCCTCACTTTTCTCATGATCATCCTTATTCCATGAGGTGAAATCTTGCATGGATGCTCCAGACTGAGGGCAGTTGATGGTTATTTTGTATTTCTTTCATTTGCGAATAATTGCTCCAACAGTTGTTTCCTTCTCACCAAGCTTCTTGCTGATGGTCTTGTAGTCCATCCCAGCCTTGTGCAGGTCTAAAAGTTTGTCCCTGGCGTCCTTTGACAGTTCTTTGGTCTTGCCCATGATGGTGAGGTTTGAATGGAAGAAAGAGATTCTGTGGACAGGTGTCTTTTATACACATAACAAGTTGTTTTTAGGAGCATCTTCTTTCATTGACAGGACTGATCTGTGTACTACATGAGCACATACTGTAGCCAGACTGTGGGAGCCGGAATTATTGCTGGTTAGTAGGGGATCAAATACTATATTTATCGGCGTATAACATGCACTTTTTCCCCCTTAAAATCGGGGGGGAAATGATTGGTGCTTGTTATACGCCGATCCCCACTGTCTGAGCCGAAAAATAGCGAGCAGCGCCGAAAAATAGCGAGCGGTGCTGAAAAATACAGAGCGCCGCCGAAAAAGACCAAGCCGAGTGCTCGGCTCTGCTCGCAGTCCCCCCTCCCTGCTGTTTCTGGAGCGAGCACTGCCGAAAAAGACCGAACCGACTGTACTGTGTACTCGGCTCGGCTCGGCTCCGGTCGCAGTCCCACCCATACTGGGCGGGACTGCGAGACGAGCCGAGACGGGTACAGCCGAGTACACAGGCTTTGTCTATCTCGTCGGCGGGAAATTTAAATGTGGGCAAGGCTGCAAACGGCGATGGGCAAGCTGCAAATGACACTGGGCAAGCTGCAAACAGCGCTGGGCAAGCTGCAAATGACACTGGGCAAGGCTGCAAACGGCGCTGGGCAAGCTGCAAATGACACTGGGCAAGGCTGTAAATGGACACTGATCATTCTGCAATGATGGACAAGGCTGCAGATGGACACTGATAAGGCTGCATTGATGGGCATTTAAATGTAAGTTTTTTTTTTTCCCTTAAACTTCCCTCCTGAAAGTTTTTTTTCCTAAAAATGCCCTCCTGAACTTGGGGTGCGTGTTATACGCCGGTGCGTAACATTTGTATCGTGTTTTTTTTCTGAATTTTTGGTTGATATTCTGTCTCTTATCATTTTAAAATACACCTATGATAAAAATTATAGACCCTTCATTTCTTTGTAAGTGGGCAAACTTAAAAAAAATGTCAGGGGATCAAATAATTATTTTCCCCACTGTAGATCATCTTCACCTGAACTCATTATCATTCGCTTCATTATATTTATACATAAAAAGTGTATCTTTAAAAAATGTCCCCATTTCTACTGGCAATCAGCACACAGCGAACGAGCCGCACACTCTCTTGGGCCTTATTGGCATATAGGTGCCCCTACCGAGCTGCAAGCACTCTCTACAATGAAATAAGAATACTGTAATGATACTCAGGCAACAGACAGATGCACACGATCCACCAAAAGGTAACAAGTTCTTTTCAGGCATCAAAAAAAAATGTGCACAAGTCCTATACATTCTAAAAACAGCTGAATTTAAAAATATTCCTTTTAATGAAATAATAATAAAAAAAAATCAAAACTGCAATCAAACACAATAAATTAACAGAGTGATAACACAGTTTCATTCTTATGTCTCCAGCAATTTATGGAAGGGACTGTAATCTGTGCTCTTATTTGATAATCTTAAAAAAATAAGTGTGTTTACAAAGACGATGGCTTTATTTTGGTCATTTCGTAGTTTTTTTTTTCCCTAGGTGGTGGCGTGACCACCGCTAATTAGGCATCAAGAGGGCCTGTTCCCTGTGCGTGCCTGTGGCAGCCTTTTTGTGTGTTCTGGAGTATGTTTGTTGCCCAGGACAAATAGAGGCAATACATGGCCTAAGACAAGGTAAAAGTGCCCCTATAAACTAGCTAAAAGCAATACAGCACAAGATTCCTGCTCTCAACTTTACTATTCAGGAAACCCTTCGTGAGCCTCAGTTTCTCTGTGTTACTAGGAGCCTGGCATCAGGACTAAGTTCTGCAAACGGCCATTTCTAGTGTCAAAAGGGAGTGCCTCAGAGGCCAATAAGGGCAATCTCTCTGAACTAGGTGATGGCCCTTGGCAGAATCCAGCATCACACTGAATCTTGTTTTATAGCATAGGTATAGCACCTCCACCTGACCATGCTTAAGCTAAAGGGGGTATGCTTCAACTCAACACTAGTGACCTAGGCTATAGTACTCCTAAGTCATGGGTCTCCAAACTTTCTAAGCAAAGGGCCAGTTTACTGTCCTTCAGGCTTTAGGGAGGCTGGGCTGTGGCCAGTGGGGGAAGAAAATGCCTGGCATCAGTGCCCCATCATTAGTTTTAATGGAAGGAATAGTGCCCTATTGTTGATATCAATGAGAAGAATAGTGCCCCATTGATGATGGCAGTAGGGGGACTGATGCTCCATCATTGGCGTCAGTTGGTGGAATAGTGCCCCAAGGGCCAGATACAGGCAAGCAAAGGGCCACAGTTTGGAGACCCTGTATAGGAAAGTCGAAGTGTGCTACAACCTAACATCATTAGCAAACCCTGCATGGGCCAAGGGGAGCATGCTACAACTAATGCTAGTGATGTAGGCTATAGTACCCCTAAATCAGGGATCTCCAAACTTCCCAAGCAAAGGTCCAGTTTACTGTCTTTCAGGCTTTAGGGGGACCAGACTGTGGACAGTGGGAGTAAAAAATGCCCGGCATTAGTGCCCCATTATTCGTTTCAATGGGAGGAATAGTGCCCATTGCTGATATCAATGAGAAGAATAGGACCCCATTGATGTTGTCAGTAGGGGGAATAATTCTCCATCATTGGTGGAACAGTACCCCAAGGGCCAGATAAAGGCAAGCAAAGAGCCGCATCCCCATGGTTTGGATACCCTCTAGAGGGAGTGTGCCCTCTAGAGGGAGTGTGCTACAACCTAACACTAGTGGCGTCATAAGCTGACCCTGCATGGGCCAAGTTGAGCATGCTTCAACTAATACTAGTGTCCTAGACTATAGTACTGCTAACCTACCCTGTATAGGCCAAGTGGGGCATACTGAAAACTTACATTAATGGCTTAGGCTGAAGTACCACTAACTGACCCTGTATAGACGAAGAAGTGAGGAATGCTACAACCCAACATGAGGAGCCTAGGCTATATAGTGCTGCTAACCCTGCATGAGCCAAGAGGAGCATACTGCAACCTTACACTAGTGACCTAAGCTAAAACACTACTAACTGAACCCGCATAGCCTAAAGGGAGCATGCTAACACCAGTCGCTTAGGCTATGGTGCCGCTAATTGACTCTGCGCAGGCCAAGGGGAGCATACTACAAACTAACACTGGTAGCCTAGGCTATATTACTACAACCGAACACTAGTGGCCTAGGCTATATTACTGATAACTGACCCTGCATTGGCCAAGGGGATCATTGCACTACACTCTAACGCCAATAGTTGTTGGCTGGTTAGTTAGGCAGCAACAGTCACACCTTCAGCTGTATTAGGGACCTGTAACCAACTATTATAAATGTAGAGGTTTGCAACAGTACTGTAGCCTAATATCCATCCTATCCCCAGTCCTGTCATCTACCTTTAGAAGATAAGTCTAAGAAACTGAGGTGAAGTCTTGCATCTTTTAAAAACAGCACCAGGGCTGGGAGGCCTAGATACAAAACGGTCTCATTTCACAAAACGACTGCCGCCAGCAAGCACAGGAAACAGTCAGACTAACACAGCAAATTAGAACTTTTGGGGTAAATACAGCAGTTTAAGAAGTTTGCAACAGTCTACACTTTTTTTTTTTTTGCTTGATCCTACAAAAGACATTTGCAAACAGTATTTTGTTGCAATATAAGGTCTAAGTGTTCTATAATGGAATGTTTACATTAGCATTAAGGATACTTGTTTTGTGGTGACATTTTGTTGGGGTTTTTCTTACTAGGCTTAATATTAGCACATAGCACAGATGACCCTCCGGTCTTCAGATGTACTTCTTCTTCAAATACCAGTAGGCAAAATATCCCATTCCTCCCAGCGAGCCCATGAGGAAAGACGCCCCAAAGAAAGACGGCGGTTTTCGCTTCACCAGTCGAAAGGCGTTGGGTAAGACAGCGGACAGCAGGGTGGTGTGGATGTCTCCAAGCACTCTCCGGAATGCATAGCGCTTCTGTATCCTTTCAAAGTAGGACTGTAAGTTTGGTCTACTCCCGTCTTCCCAGTGTTTTTTAGAAAGTCCAAGGAACTTGAGTCGATGTAATGTGGCTCCCAAAAGTATGTCGGCTAAAGTGAATGTGCTTCCACAAAGCCAAAGCTCACACTTCCGTCCTGCAAAAAAAAAGAAATATGTGGCTTTAATGTGCTTTTTATTGTTCATAATCATCACTTTCAGAATGGGCATTGCCTTATGAATTATGGAGGGAAGCAGACTTGATGCGTTTAGTCAAAACTTAAACTACACACTGTAGACAGTAGCTTTGCCTGAAGACTTCCAAGTTTTTTCAGGCTATCTGGAAATCTAATACAGCCAGTGGGTCTGCTCTAGGACCTCTTGCCCAGTTGGCACTGCACCCAGGGGTTGCATCAATATAAGAAGCCCAAAACACTTAATCTTGCTAAACTAGCTGCTGTGGAATGTGCATACTCTATATTATCCATTTCATCTGCTCCACCGATCAGCCCCCATCTCCACTTTCATCAATGCATACCAAGCCCCAGTCTTATGATCCCAAAACGGGTTGGATATATATTTGTAACAATCAGTTTCATGCCAGGACATCCAATCAGTACCATAACCTCTCTTCTCTCACAAACCACTTCACCTAATGCCTTTTGAATAGCTGAGTCATGTTAAAGTGGCTATATAGATAGTGCCTTGCAAAAGTATTCACACCCCTTGAAATTTTCCACATTTTGTCATGTTACAACAAAAAGCGTAAATTTATTTTATGTGGCACACAAGGGAAATGATAAATGGTTTTATTTGTAAAAAAAGAATGTCCTCCCACTTCACAATTATGTGCCACTTTGTGTTGGTCTATGATATAAAATCCCAATAAAATACATTTACGTTTTTGGTTGTAACATGACAAAATGTGGACATTTTCAAGGGGTATGAATACTTTTTCAAGGCACTGTATGGTATAAGGGTATTTTTTTTTCAGTTTTTCAGTATGCAAGGGTTAATACTCTATCTTTTTGCATTGGGGACATTTCCCTTCACTTCTTGTCCTAGAGACACAGCAGGAAGTGAAAAGAAATCTCTACAAAGTAAGGAGAACCTTCTGTTTGTACAATTGTCATCAGCACAGGTGTCCCCATTGCAAGAGTTGCCCTCAAGCAAGTCAGACTTTGTACTAGGATCCCTCTTTTTCTTAGTCTTATCTCCACTTTGCTGTTACAGCAGTTGTGCAGAGTGTCTACATATGAATGGTCAGTTATGCCCCTACTCTCCTCTACAGTTCAAGTCTGTGCTGAGGGGTGTGGCTGTTACTCAGCTCTGCCAGCATATACCACTGCAGTGTGAGGGCAGGAAGAGGCATTTTCACTGAGATAATAGGATTTTTAAAGGAGTTGTAAACCCTCAAGGTTTTTCACCTGAAAAACGGAGGTGAAAAACCTCCTTTGATGCAGCAGCCCCCCAAAGCCCCCCTTTTACGTACCTGAACCTGGTCTTTCCAGCGAAGGGAATGAGCACACCAGCTCCAGCCGGTGTCTTGGGTCTTGATTGGAAAGATTAGTAGCTATTGGCTCCCGCTGCTGTCAATCAAATCCAATGATGCGGGGGGCGGGGCCGAGTCCTGCTGTCTGTGCCAATAGATGCAGCAGCAGGACACGGGAGCGCGCCCGCACAAGTGCACCGAGGGAGAGCGGCTCTCCAATGGGGCACTCGAGAAGAGGAGGAGCCAGGAGCGCCGCTAAAGGGATCCCAGAAGAGGAGGATTGGGGCCACTCTGTGCAAAACCAACTGCACAGAGGAGGTAAGTAATGACATTTTGTTTTTTGTTTTTTTAAACAAACCTTTAGATATCCTTTAAAGGCATTTTCTAGCAATAGAAACAGTCACAAAGTATAAGATGTACTGGTACAGAATATTAAAGAGATGAAAAGGTGTGAGACTGAATATTGATAGGACCAAGGACATTAGTGTCAGTAATGAAATTCAATATTACATGTAGATTGGCTCTTCAAATCCTGGCCCTCTCCCTGGAAATAAGGGACAGTTGGAAACTAAGCCAATGCAAGTTTTATAAATGCCCTCTGCAGTTCTCCATCCTTCCCGGATGAAATGCCACCACCAGCCTCAGTGATGTCACCAAAGAAAAGATATCTTCATGAATATGGATTCCCCTACAGAACACTCGCTACTTTACATGAACATATTCTGCAGTTCTGCTGTGTGTGGATGACGGGGTAAAGATGAGATTGCAGAATAATAACACGGCAAGGAGAGAATGTGAGATATAAATAGAGAGGAGGAGTAATAGATAGGTCTGACAAGGACAAATCTGCCGAATAGGTTACAGTCCTGTATTGTCTGCTATACTGAGTAGAATAAGTTAAAATGGCCAGCAGAGGGGACCACAAAGAATGTACCTTCTCTTACTATAGCTTCTTTAAAGGGGTTCTAAAGGTTTGATTTTTTTCCCCCCCTTAAAATAATAAACACATCAAGCTTATCTGCTCTGTGTAATGGTTTTGCACAGAGCAGCCCCGATCCGCCTCATCTCAGGTTCCACACGGGAGCTCCAGGCTCCTCCCCTTTGCTGAGTGCCCCGATAGCAAGCTACTTGCTCTAGGGGCACTCATGCGTGCTCCCTCCCGGGCCAACTCTGTGTGTGTCTTTGGAACACATAGAGAGTGGCTCTGCCCTTCCCCCTGGCTGTGACTGACAGCAGTAGGAGCCAATGAAGAGAGAGAGAGAGAGACCTAGGAGAGCTTCTGCGCTTCTCGTGCACATACCTGGATAGGGTTTGGGTAAGTATTATGGATTGCTGAGGGGGGGGGGGAGTTGCACACTGAAGGTTTTTTACAGTCGAGACATCAGACAGGCTGAATGTAAAGAAACCAATATTTACTATGGCCATGTAAGGAGACGTCCTAAAACATAGGGAAAGAAAAAGTCAGAGGTAAGAAGTCACATCTGCAAGTTTGCTTGGTGCCCCAGTAAAGCCTTAAAGTGGAGCTCCACCAAAAAGGGGAAGCTCTGTTGTTTGCTCCCCCCCCCCCATCCCGCTGCCACATTTGACACCTTTCAGGGGGGAGTGGGTACAGGTTTTTGACAGGTACCTGTCTCCACTTTCAGGGGACCTCACGACGGGGAGGTTCCCCGGAAGTTTAGCCCCCCTCCTCCTTCCCCCAACGCCGGGCCATTCACAAAGCGCAGCACGCTTCACACATGGGCAGTAGGGTACCGGCTGTGAAGCCGCAAGGCTTCACTGCTGATTTCACTTACAAGGAACGGTGGCAGCAGCACCCGAGAGCTGTTGGAAAAATCTGCTGGGGTGCCGACATTGCGGGATCCCACGACAGGTAAGTGTCCTAATATTAAAAGTCACCAGCTACAGTATTTGTTGGTGAGGGGGCTGGAGCTCTGCATTGAGGTGAAAAACCTTTGGTGCTGCAGCTCCCCCCAGACCCCCCTTTTTCTTACCTGGGCCCTACCCAATCCAGCGATGTGCATAAGCGCAGCGGCTCTGGCCGCTGTCGCTCTCCTTATTGAACAGATTGAGAGCAGTGGGAGCAATTAGCTCCCGCTGCTCTCAATCAAAGCTTTGAGGCGGGCCGAGTCTCACTGTCTGTGTCAACGGACGCAGCAGCGTGACTCGGGAGTGAGCCTGCACGGGTGCCCCCATGGAAAGCAGCTTTCCGTGGGGGCACCTAATGAAGAGGAGGTGCCTGGAGCTCCGGCGGGGGACCCCAGCAGAAGAGGATCTGGGCTGCTCTGTGCACAACCATTGCACAGAGCAGGTAAAACATGTTTAAACATGTTATAAACATGTTTGTTATTAAAAAAAAATAAAAATAAATTGAACGTTTAAAACCACTTTATTGCTTCTTTGAAAGTGAAGGCATTTCAGATTCTGGAAATTGTTTATGAATCCTCACATTCACAGTGCCAAATGTGCTAAAGCAGCCACTTCTAATCTTCTGTCTCTGATATGCCTGGCACACTGACACTCAGCATTTCAATGCAGTTGTTTTCTTTTGGCCCCTGGGGATCTCTCATTAAGCTGCTGACATATGACTGATTGTTCCTTCTGTGCACATTTTCTACCACATCTTCCATACCTCCCAACTTTTTGAGATGGGAAAGGGGGATACCTATTAGCAATAGTATGTAGACATAGGACACCCCCCCTCCCCCCCCCCCGCCATGCCCTTTCAAGGAGAATTATACAAATAAAATTATTAGGTAAACCCACAAGTGCTTTTTTTTTTTTACCACTACTATTCCTTTATATTGGCTTTTGAAATTCACAAATGCAGCAATTTAGAAATTGGATAAAAAGTTTAACACTGGGAAACACTTTTTGAAAAAAAAAAAGTGCATTTTATACACAACTATATAGATCAGACCAAAATGAGGGACAAATGGTCTAAAGTTATCCTTTAACCACTTGAGGTCCGCGAAAGGACCTGAATTTCCGGGAGGCCGTCATAAGACGTCCTCCCCTTTGTGCTGTGATCACCGAGACTCGGGTGATCACTGATCCGAGTAAGGGGCCGATCCCGGCCCCTTACCACGTGATCAGCTGTCAACCAATGACAGCTGATCACGTGTGTAAACAAAATCTTGGTAATCTGCTTTTTTTTTCTCGTCACGCTGACAGCGTGAGGAGAAAAAAAAAAGCCGATCACCGGCTTATGCTCAAGGGACATCGGTCCCAAAGGACATCTGCCTCCTCCTCTGTGCCTGCAAGTGCCACCTGCCATTGCCCACAGTGCCCACCACTGCCACCTTTTAATGGCCTTGAGTGCCACCTATCAATGCCCACAAGTGCTACCTATCAATGCCCACCAGTGGTGCCAATCAGTGCCACCTAGCAGTACTGCCTTTCAGTTTAACCCATCGCTGCCAGCTATCAGTGCCATCTATTAGTGCCACTTCTCAGTGCCCACCAATGCCACCTATCAATGCCCTTCAGTGCCACCCATCACTGCCAGCTCTCAGTGCCACCTATCAGTGCCCACCAGTGTCGCCTATCAGTGCACACCAGTGCCGCCTATCAGTGCCCACCAGTACCGCCCTATCGGCTTCCATCAGTGCAGCCCATTGGTGCCCATCAGTGCAACCTATCGGTGCCCTTCAGTGCAGCCTCATCAGCGTACATCAATGAAGGAGAAAAATTACCTGTTTGCAAAATTTTGTAACAAAATATAAAAAAATATAATTTTTTTTTTTTAAATTCTGTCTTTTTACATTTTTTTTAACAAAAAATAAAAACCGCAGAGGTGATCAAATACCACCAGAATAAAGCTCTATTTGTGGGAAAAAAATTATAAAAATGTCATTTGGGTACAGTGTTGTATGACCGCGCAATTGTCATTCAAAGTGCGACAGCGCTGAAAGCTAAAAATTGTTCTGGACAGGAGGGGGGTTTAAGTGCCCAGTAAGCAAGTGGTTTAATTTGAAAATAGGTAAAATATCCTTGCAATAACCACAGAAGGTAGGTGGAGCTGAGAACACAGGCTGAGAGATCTCATCTACTGGGTGGGTGCTTTAATTGTCATTAGTCAACCCATACCTGACATTAATATTGGGCTGCTGACTCCTTAAGTTAAGTGCTGCCTCCTCCTTATTCCAACATCAGAATGAAGACAGCTAGGATGGCAGGAGAGGGGTACTCGTTATGCTAAGTACAGTAAAAATGCATTGGAGATGTGAGATTGGATCCTAATGGGACTCGCTAAAGGTCACATTAATTATTAATTCTCTGTCTAAGCATTAAAGAAAAAGGGGAAGGTGAAAGCAAAGCATATATATATATATATATATATATATATATATATATATATATATATATATACATATATAGACAGACAGACAGAGGGAGAGAGAGAGAGACCAGCGTGCTGATACAAGTGCTGTCTGACCAACGGCTTTTCCTTCCGCCGTATAAATGTTTCATAGCCTGTTCTTGACTCATGTCACCGCCATTATCTGACTGCTTCCACATCTCAATTCTCTTTTTTTTTTTTATACCTGACGGAGGATGCAGCGGAAGCAGTGAGATGACACAATTCTTAAAGCTGAAATTGAGAAGGGGAGATCTCACCACTCTTAAGCCCCATACACACGGTCGGACTTTTTCATGGATTCTGTCCGATCGGACAATGTTGTTGAAAAATCAGACCGTGTGTATGCACCATCGGACAGTGTACGTCGGATTGTCCGATGGACAAAGTCTTATCTTCTGCTGGAAAGATTTGCCGACAACACTGTCCGATCACACCAAATCCGATCGTGTGTACGGTTGTCCGACCGGACAAAGTGCTACGCATGCTCAGATCACATTACAAGACCAAAGCTATTGGCTACTAGCCTCTACGTAGTCCCGTCGTAGGCAACAAACGTCACCACGTTCAGAATGATCGGATTTTCCGACAACTTTGTCCGACCGTGTGTACGCAAAACCAACATCAGACAAAGTATGACGGACAGGATCCGACCGACCTGGTCCGCGGATTGTCCGACCGTGTGTATGGGGCTTCAAAGTAAAAGTCCACCCTAACACTAAAATCCCTGCATCTACAGATATCCTCGATCTAACACTAACCTATGTCTTGTAAAGAAGAAATCAGTATAATAATTGCACAATTATAATGCAAATTAGTATTTTCGACCAAATCATAATTTTTATGCATATTGTCCAACTCCAAGTGGTATAAACTTCAATGCTTATTGGATTTAAAGCGGGGCTCCACTGCCCCTAACGTTTTTTTTTTTTTTTTTAAAGCCCTTAATAAACATTATATTTTGGCATTTAATTACTCACTAGTCCGGGTCGCAGGAGTAGTGCCTTTCGTTTTTTCTATGAAAATATGACATTAGAAAGAACCTGTTGCGGTTCTCCATCTTGGCTGTGGGCGAGTGAAATCTCTTCCTGGATTTCACTGACGCCCATTCATTGAAATCTCGCGCATGCTCCTGTTGCTATCACAACGGCGGCGGCGGCGTCAAAAGTCCCGCAAGTCTCGCGCGATCTAGGGTCAGGCAGCCGCACTGACTCCTGGGAGCTATGACACAAGCTCCCAGGAGACAGTGCGGGCTAGGGGATATTACGTAATAGCCGTAATATCCCCGCCCATATCCGAGGGACCGACAACCAGGAAGCGATGGATGCCAAGAAGAAGAACAGCTAAAGGTACCGTATATACTCGAGTATAGGCCGATCCGAATATAAGCCGAGGCACCTAATTTTACCACAAACAACTGGGAAAACGTATTGACTCGAGTATAAGCCTAGCGTGAGAAATGCGCAGCTACTGTAAGTGGAAAAGAGGGTCAACGATGCCCATTTGCAGCCTCACTGTGCCCATGCAGATGGACACAGTTGACCGATTTGGGGCCCTGTATCTCGGGGTCACTTAGTGCTAGGAACCCCATCTTTGGATATGTTGTAGTGCTAATTCCACTGGGTTGGAATACAACATTTGGGGTTCCTAGCACCAAGTGTCCCCGAGATACAGGGCCCCAAATTCGGGTCAGAAAATCTCAAGCACTTTTCTGCAGCAGAGAATGACATTTTCTGAACCGACTTTGGGGCCCTGTATCTCGGGGTCACTTGGTGCTAGGAACCCCATCTTTGGATATGTTGTAGTGCTAGTTCAACTGGGTTTGAATGTCAAATTTGGGGTTCCTAGCTCCAAGTGTCCCCGAGATATGGGGCCCCAAATTCGGGTCAGAAAATGTCAAGCACTTTTCTGCAGCAGAGAATGACATTTTCCGAACCGACTTTGGGGCCCCGTATCTCGGGGCCACTTAGTGCTAGGAACCCCATTTTTGGATATGTTCTAGTGCTAGGTCCACTGGGTTGGCACACCAAATGGTATTCCTAGACCCAAGTGGCCCCGAGATACGGCGCCCCAAATTCGGGTCGGAAAAAATAAATTTTTGCTGCAGAAAAGTGCTTGACTCGAGTATAAGCCGAGGGGGGCACTTTCAGCACAAAAAAATGTGCTGAAAAACTCGGCTTATACTCGAGTATATACGGTAAGTTAAAAAAAAAAAAAAACCCTGCAGTTTCGGATCGAGGAAGGTGAGTACTTTTTTTTTTTTTATATGGTTTAAAAACAGGTGGCGCTCCGCTTTAAGCATATCAAGTGATGTGTATTTGTGTAAAGAGGGAGGGTGTGGTCTAAGAAGATCAATACCCTATATCGAGGTATTTAGGCAGCTTCTTTTTCACAGGCAAAATGAGTCAAAAAAGAGATTTAACTGACTGAAAAGTCATAAATTGTAAAAAAGTCTTTCAGAGGGTTGCAGCACAAGACAATTGCAGAACCATCGAACGTTTTGTTGCAAATAGTCAACAGGGTCGCAAGAACTATGTTGAGAAAAAAAAAGATGCAACTTAACTGCCAAAGATTTGAGAAGAATCAAACATGAAGCTTCCTGGAACCCATTATCCTCCAGTGCTGCCATATTCCAGAACTGAAATCTACTTGGAGTGCCCAGAAGTACAAGGTGTTCAGTGTTCAGAGACATGGCCAAGATAAGGAAGGCCGAAACCCGACCACCACTAAACAAGACACATAAGTTAGAACGTCAAGACTGGGCCAAGAAATATCTGAAAAGGTTTTATGGACTGATGAGATAAGAGTTACTCTTGACAGACCAGATGGATGGGCCTGTGGCTGGATCAGTAATGGGCACAGAGGTCCACTTACACTCAGACGCCAGCAAGGTGGAGGTGGGATGCTGGTATTATTATAGATGAGCTAGTTGGACCTTTTTGGGTTGAAGATGGACTAAAAATCAAACCTACTGCCATTTTTTAGAAGACACTTTCTTTAAAAGAGAAGTATGTTTTTTTTATTTTTTATTTTAGATTCATACTTATCTCAGCGGATGGAGCACCAGACCGATGCTGCATCTGTCCCCCGGCATCTCTGCACTGAGAATCGTGCCACCGAACATCGCTGATGGCTCGGTTCTCACAGATCCCCGAGAGGAGAGCTGCTGACTATCAGTCAGCGTCTCTCCTCTCTGCTTCTCCACACTCATTGGAGCTCTGAGCTGTGGAGAGGCGGGCAGCGGCCGTCGCAGCAGCTCGCTGAGACTGCCATTGGTCAAGGCAGCTGGCGGATCCAGACTTCGGAAGTCGGGATGACGCGCTGCTTCGACTGATGGCAGTGATAGCGGAGAGCAGACTTCAGACCGATCTCCGCTGAAAACGGGTCTGAAAACGAATTGCGCTCCTGTGACCCAGAGGAGAAGCCCAGCCTAAAAAGCTCAGGCTGGACTTCTCATTTAAGCAGAAAATCAAGAAGACAATGATATTTGTACAGGACAATGCTCCATCACATGCATCAAAGTACTCCACTGCATGGCTAGCTAGTAAAGGCCTTAAAGTGGTTGTATACCCTAAAATTCAACTTGCACCTACAGGTAAGCAAGAAATATCTCCTAAACCTGCACGGTTTAGGAGATATTTGAAAAGAACGTTTTACAACGGTGCATTTACAGGGTTAATCCCCATTCACAACTGCGGCTCACCGCAGTTGAAGTGTCCTGCGCGGAGCGACATCCTCGCCGCTCTGGCCAATCACAGCGCCGCATCTGTTTAGAGATGGATGCGGCCGGAGGGGGAGAAGAATGCGGCGTCGGGGGCCCAGATCTAAGGTAAGTGATGCATAATGAGCTAGTATGCTAGTCATACTAGCTCATTATGACTTTGTCTTGCAGGTAGTTAACAAAAATTATTTTTTTTAAATGGGTATACTACCGCTTTAAAGATAAAAGCATAAGGACATGGCCCCCTTTGTTACCTGACCTAAACCCTATTGAGAACAGGTGGGAACTTTTTAAACGGGAGATTTATGGTGAAGGAAAACAGTAGAGCTCTCTGGGCAGTGTCTGGGAGGCTGTGGTTGCTGCTGCACAAAAAGTGTGATCATCAAAAAATCAAGAAACTGACAGACGCCCATTAATGGAAGGCTTATGACTGTTATTGAAAAGAAGTTTGGCTATATTGGTCACTGATTTTTTGTGGGAAATGTCAGAAATGTTTATTTGTAAATTTTCAGTTGTTTGTTTATTATTCTCACTTTAACAGTTGAAAATAAACAAGAGAGATGGGCAAATTTTAGTTTTTCATTTAGTTGCATAATAAATCTGCACATTAATAGTTGCAGTGAAATGGCACCATACTTTGGTACTGAAAAATCTACATAGGCTACACTATAATCTTTTTTTACAGGTTACCAGTTTAGAGTTACAGATGAGGTCTGGGGCTAGAATTATTGCGCTAACTCTAATATTGGCGATAATACCTCACGTGTTTGGTTTGACATATGCAGGCTCTACCTACGCATGCATTTAAAAAAAAAAAAAATTTATTGTTTTTTTTTTTTTTTTCTTACACTTTCCCTTAAACTTTTTTTTTTTTATCACTTTTATTCCTATAACAAGGAATGTAAACATCCCTTTTAATAGGAATAGGGCATGACAGGTCCTCTTTTTGGAGAGATGTGGAGTCTGTAAGACCCCACATCTCTCCTCTAGGCTGGAAAGCCTGAGATAAAAAAAACAAAAAATTATCTCAGACCTCCCAGAACAAAAAAAAAAACGGCAGCGTTTACATCTGCTGGCGCCGCTTGCAGCCTTCAAAGGTCATAGAGATGGGCGGGGACCATCTGGTCCACGGTCAGCTCCATGGTAAACAGCCGCCGCCTGCTAATTCATCTCAAATCTAAGGATGTCATATGACGTCCACCTAAGGTTAATTGTCATTTAAAAGTCATCTTCAATATTTTTAAGTCAAATGCTTTTAAATCAGTAATGCCTGGGGATCCTGCCATGAAGGTCCTTGATCAGCCTGTCTCCCAATTGGGCCCCTGTGTCACCCTATCAGAAGGGCTTCTCATGGAGGCTACAAGTGGCAGTTTCAACACACATTCTTCAGGCATGGTCTATTATTATCACCATCAGGAAACTCGCCCAGAGAAATGCAATGCAGCCACTGCTGGAGTGCATGCAAGCAGGAAGTGGCTAATCCCTACCTGCTTCTGATCTGTGGGTATGGAGGTGCTGTATCTCAGGCTGACAGCTAAGTGGCAGGGTCTGCCTTCAGCAACCACTTGACCAAGCTCAGTGTTGTAAAAAAAAAAGGAAAAAAAAGAGGCATTGGTGCAACATCTCTTTGCGTGCTAAAGTGGAGTTCCACCCAACAAAAAAAAAAAAAACATATTAATGTGCTTAAAAAAAAAATAAATATTTGGAGAAAAACATTTTTTTTACTCGCCTCTAAATGCCTGTTGCTAGGGGGTCCCTCGTAGTCTGCCTCCTTCGATGCCTGGGCTCCTGACGTCCCTTCCCTCAGTGCAGGAAGGGAGATCACATCTCTCCCCTCCCTCTTGTCAATCATCTGGAACACGTGACAGGTTCCAGATGATTGCGCGGCCAGTCACGGCACACAGCGCAGCTCGCGCATGCGCAGTGGGTGCCCGGCTGTGAAGCCACAGCTGGACGGCCACAGTTAAAATGCCGGCGCCGCCGAGTGGAGGGGGAGACGAGCGGGGCTTCGATCCCCCACATCGCTGGACCCTGGGACAGGTAAGTGTCCGATTATTAAAAGTCAGCAGCTGCAGTATTTGTAGCGGCTGACTTTAAATTTTTTTTTTTTTTAAGCGGAACACCGCTTTAAGTATCATTAGTAGCTTACAAAAAATAAAACTCCTATCAAATGCCATGCCAATAACCTGACCTTAGGCCCTTTTCTGCCAAAGCAGTCAACCAATCACATTAGCAGGGGAAGGCAGAACCTTCTAATGCTATGGTTGCAGGACAGAATCTATCTATCTATCTATCTATCTATCTATCAAAAATAAAACCCTACCCTAAAAACCAGTGCGGAAACTTTTTGAAGAACCCTCGTATAATTGCTACATGGATACAAGGAAAGTATGGAATCTTTTTTTTATTTTTCATGACAAAACTGAAGCTACATCTAGATACAGAGCTAGTATGATATGTTTGAGCCAATCACTATCTCATAACATCATATATCATATCATAACTATCTCATAACAGAAATGTCATGTTTTGAGTAATACAGTGTTGCCATTGTACATTGGATCACATTATCTCATTGATGCAACATTTGAGAAAGAACAGGAAATTAAACCAACTGCTTTCTTTTCCCCTTTCATTCTAGTTTCACTAATTAAAATATCCTTTGTGCTGTGTAATACATTTAATTTGTGCTCCTGGTATTTGGCGTTAAGGCAGAAAGATACAGATCATTACGATCTGTACAAGATGTATACTGTACACACACACCTTACACTATGAGTCTTCATAGCAGTGACTTATCCCTTATCAAACAGTTAGGCACAAAGTTTCAGACCCTCAAAGCGAGCTTTGTCTGCTGTGTTGTCACATTAGCTAAACCAGTGGTGCTCTGGGTATCCTTTTTGTGTAGCACAGATTATATACTGTATATATAGTCTTTGCTATATAAATAAACCTTAAATAAGTGACAAAAGATTTCCAGAGCACCACTGGTTTAGCTAATGAGACAACACAGCAGACAAATCATTGCTTTGAGTATCTGAAACCTTGTACCCAACTGTTTGATAGGGGATAAGGCACTCTTTTGAAGACTCATAGGGGAAGATTTACTAAAACTGGAGCACTCAGAATCTGGTGCAGCTGTGCATGGTAGCCAATTAGCTTCTAACTTCAACTTGCTAAATTAACCACTTCAATACCAAGAACTTTTACCCCCTTTCTGCCGAGGTCAATTTTCAGGTTTCAGCACTGTCGCATTTTGAGTGACAATTACGCGGTCATGCAATGTTGTACCCAAACAACATTTTTATACTTTTTTGAGACAGATAGAGTTTTTTTTTTTGTGGTATTTAATCACCACTTGGTTTTAAAATAATTTGCTAAACAAATGAAAAAAGACCAAAAAATTTTGAAAACAAAACGCTTTTCTTCGTTTCTGTTTTTCTGTTTCGTTTCTGTTTTTATGATTTTGTAAATAAGTAATTTTTCTCCTTCACTGATGTGTGCTGATGAGACTGCACTGATGAGCACTGATGAGGCGGCACCGATTGGGCATTGATAAGGCGGCACTGAGGAGGCACTGAGGAGGCACTAATAGATTCCCTGAGGAAGTCACGCGGGCCTGACAATACGCATGGGAGGAGTCGTGTGACAGAGTACTGTGTTTGTGGAACATACGGGAGAAGCTGCCCCGTCGGATGATCTTTTAACCACTTGCCGAATTGTGTCACGCAGATATACTGGGCGTAATTCCGTACGGATACGTCCTGCGCATTTTTGGCCACAGGCTTTACGGTGGGGGACCCGATGCACGTGGCCGGCAGACAAGGTGCCGGCCACGCACGCCAGCATGGGGATTTGTGTGTGTAAACACACAAATCCCTGTGCTGTCAGAGGAGAGGGCCATAGCGTTTGTTCCTACTAAGTAGGAAAAATGCTATAGCTCCTCTCCTAGTCACTCCCATCCCCTCACAGTTAGAACATGCTGAGGGAGCACACATTTAACCCCTTGATCGCCCCCTAGTGTTAACCCCTTCCCTGCCAGTGACATTTACACAGTAATCAGTGCATATTTATAGCACTGATCGCTGTATTAATGCCAATGGTCCAAAAGTGTCAAAAGTCTCCGATCTAAGACCTTTGTAGATTTTGAGGCAGCTATGATTTTCTAAAATTTGTGAGCTTTTCAGGCATGAATTCCTTGTATGGGGGACCCTATATTAAACTGTGCATGCACAAAACTGGAACTTTCTGCTTGGGTGATTGGTTTCCTGCTGTTCTCAGCAGTTTTTTTCATTACAACATGTGATCATGTGATGGTAGCAGGAAGACCCTCCTACTACTCATGAAGTGTGTAATGACTGTTTCCTACTTCATACCATGGCTCCATCCTCCAACCCCCATGTCACTGCTTAATACTGTAGTAACATATGGGTTGGAAGCAGGGGCATTGCTAAGTCTACGAAAGATCTGGGGCTAGAGCCCATAGCAGCGTAGTAAAGAAAGTCATACGATTGGGCAGGCATACAGATGTATATACAGTAATATACGTGTGTGTGTATATATCCCCAGAGAGCCCCCCACTTACATCAGGGTCCCCAGAGAGTCCCCCTTACATCAGGGTCCCCAGAGAGCCCCCCCCCTAACATCAGAGTCCCCAGAGAGCCTCCCCCTTGCATTAGGGGTCCCCAGAGAGCCCCCCCGCTTGCATCAGGGTTTCCAGAGAGCCCCCTTAAATCAGGGTCCCCAGAGAGCCTCCCCCTTGCATCAGGTCCCCAGAGAGCCCCCCACTTGCATCAGGGTTTCCCCAGAGAGCCCCCCTTGCATCAGAGAGCCCACCACTTACATCAAGGTCCCCAGAGAGCCTCCCCTCCCCTTGGGGACCCCTGCAGAGATTTAGGGCTATGGGTCCCAGATTCGGGGCTGTAGCCCCAAAAGCCACCCCCTAGCGGCGCCACTGGTCGGAAGAAGTAACCACAGCTCGCGGTGGGGGACACTGCATCAGACACCTCCAGAATTGATAGTTTTTTTTTTAAACTGGCAGGATTAAAGGGATGGAAATAGCACAGCGGGTGATCACTGCCTTTCATAGCACCACAAATAGACTAGTTTATAAAAACGTATTAAATCATACAATACCTTCATATTCAATTTTCCTCTTCTCCAGCTCAGCCTCAATCTGGTCCAGGACCATGGCTAACTCAAAGAGGATTTTCTTCAAGTTGTTCACATTGTCGTGTTCCAATATTTTAGCCTGGAAGAAGAGCATGTTTACAAGTCACATATATGTTATGGATTACACTACTATACGAGTTTCCATGCTCATACTGCTTGGAGGAAAGGGAACGTTATACTTAAAGGGCAGGTCTTTTAGAGGTGAGCTAGGGATTGTGTATGGGGACATTTGTCTTCTGAATTGCTTTGCTTACTAATAAAAGTGATAAAGTATCTTGGAAACAAGTTTAAGCAGATCAGAAACAGCTTATGGCAACTCGGAAACAGTCAGAAACCCATAAGCACCTCAAAAACTGATAAGCACCTCATAAATAAATCAAAAGCAGGTGAAAGCAGCACAAAGGGGAGTCAAAGAACAAAATCATGCTGTGTTGGTTCCGGAGTCTGATGCCAGTATACATACAGCTTATTTATTACAGGTACTTACAATATATAGGGCTGTCAATTTACGCAGCACTTTATACATATATTGTAGAGTATATTCCCTCAAGGAGCTTACAATATAAGGTCCCTAACTCACATACATACATAGTGGGGAAAAATAATTGATCCCCTGCAGATTTTTTAAGTTTGCCCACTTACAAAGAAATGAAGGGTCTATCATTTTTATCATAGGTGTATTTTAACCACTTCAGCCACGGAAAGATTTTACCCCCTTCCTGACCAGAGCACTTTTTACAATTTGGCACTGCATCGATTTAACTGACAATTGCGCAGTCATGCAATGCTGTAACCAAACAAAATGTCGTTCTTTTTTTTCCCACAAATAGATCTTTCTTTTGGTGGTATTTGATCACCTCTGCGGTTTTTATTTTTTGCGCTATAAACAAAAAAAGAGCAACAATTAAAAAAATTTTTTTTTACTTTTTTTTATAATAAATATCCCCCACATTTAAAAAAAACAAAAAAAATTTCTTCATCAGTTTAGCCAATATATATTCTTCTACATATTTTTGGTAAAAAAAAAATCGCAATAAGCGTATATTGATTGGTTTGCACAAAAGTTATAGCGTCTACAAACTATGGGAAGATTTATGGCATTTTTATTATTTATTTATTTATTTATTTACTAGTAATGGCGGTGATCAGCGATTTTTATCGGTATTGCAACGGACAGATCGGACACTTTTGACACATTTTTGGGACCATTGACATTTATATAGCGATCAGTGCTATAAATATCCACTGATTACTGTGTAAATGTCACTGGTAGGGAAGGGTTAACACTAGGGGGCGATCAAGGGGTTAAATGTGTGTTCCTTAGATGTGTGCTAACTTTATGGGGATAGGACTGACTGGGGGAGGAGACATATCGCTGTTCCTACTTAGTAGGAACAAACGATATGCCTCCTCTCCCCTGACAGAACAGGGATTTATGTTTACACACAGGGATTTATGTTTACACACACAAATCCCTGTGCTGGCTCTCGTGTACCTGATCGCATGTGGCCAGCAGCGATAGTGCCCGCCGGCCATGCACATCGGGTCCCCCACCATGCAGCAGCAATGCGCACCCTCTGGCGCCTCTTAAAGGGGAAGACGTACACATACAGGGTTTTGCCCAGCTGTGTCATTCTGCTGCAGTATATATACGTGAACCGGTTAAATGATAGAGACAGAACATCGACCAAAATCCCAGAAAAAATTAAGTTCTCTTTAAAACGAAGGGGTTCTTTATAGTTTGGCTATATAGACCCCTGTGAATTGTAAAATGAGCTTCTTTATGGACTAACAAACCAAGCTCCATCCCCTGCTCTTGATGGCACCCTCCCTTCTGGTGTGTCAGTGGACAACGCTCTTTTTCCTCTTTATTTAAAATGATCCAGGTTCGATGTTTCCACTAGAACTCCAAAACAGCTAAGGTGGACTTCCTATGCTTTCATGACTTACCATGAGTTTTTTCTGTTTGGAAAGATATGGCTCGCTGAGTTGAGGATCCTCGTTATCAAGTTTCAAGAGTTCTGTGCTGGCATTGGTCAGGTGTCCTTAAGGATGATGCATAAAGAAGAGAATTGTGTCAAATTATGAATGAAATCCTTGAAATTTATGGAAGTAAAATACATTTATCAGTTAATCACCACTTTTTACACTACTATATACATCCTATATTGTTTGGTTGTAAAGACAGCACTCACACAAACTGAGAAGTAGGTCTGGGCTGCTTGTGTATTCCTAGAAGTGTAAATTACCGAGACCATTTTACCATAAGGCCATAAGGAAGGACTTCTTGTAACATGCCCTTCCAAAAAGAAGCTTCTCTTTACTCAATGGCAGAGTGGAGAAGGCTGGATACTACAAATATTGGAAAAATCATTAATATAAAGATCAATAGAAAACAAATTAACCTCTTCTTACCCTTAACCAAGTAGCTCTAGAAACAGCCTTTCAACCCTTTAAAGGTTGCAACAGAATTTAGTGATTTTAGGTAAGAGGTGCATTTATTAAAAAAAAGCAAAATAACAGCATTAAACATTCAAAGGGGTAGCTTGCCAATTCCCTGAAACTCTTTCCCTAGGCAGGGGTCAGTAGTCAGTGGATCCCACCATCTTCTCTGCCTGCTACACAGACTCATCCCCTTCATTCCAGAAAAGGAGAAAGCGGTAGTAGTGAGAACAATCATCAACTCACGACTCGACTATGCAAATTTCCTCTACATAGGACTACCTAATTACCAGATTGCATGCCTCCAAGTCGTCCAAAACACAGCAGCAAGACTAGTCACGGAAAAGAAACCCTGGGAACCCATCACCCCATCCCTAAGGACTCTACATTGGCTAACGGTATAGGATAGGATCACATTCAAGACCCTCTGCCTCACCCACAAATGCACACAAGGAAACACTCCTCAATACCTATGTGAGAAAATAAAACACTACAAACCTAATCGCAGCCTCCGATCAACAAACCAAAACCGCCTCCTCATCCCCAAGTCCCGCTACAAATCTAAGGGAGAATGAAGATTCGCAGTCCAAGGACTACGGCTATGGAACGCTCTACCCACCAACATCCGCATGGAAGAAAACCATCGGGCCTTCAGAAAAAAACTCAAGACCCACCTCTTCTAAGAAGCAGGACAACACAGGACGGACCAAGCGCCTTGAGGCGATTCAGTTCGCATTTGCAGTGCTATACAAATCATTCATTCAAAAGGGGTCTGTGTTGTCTTCCCACAACTTCCATCTCGCACCAACTGAGTCATTCAGCTCCCCTCACCTCTACCAACCACACAATCTGATTTCTTGATTAAAACAGTGAAAAGAGCAATGTCGATAAACTGAATGTGCTAACCCTGAGCAGCCAATCAGATGTCAACTTTTCATCACTTTACAGCAGCTACAACAAATTAAAAGTGATAGCAGACTGGGAAATCCATATGAGAGATAAAAACATGCTGATAATTGTAAGCGTTCGTTATCGCTCTACAGTGAATGTTTGCATGGGCCTGTTATCACAAGCAATCCTGGAATTGGCAGCAGTACTTCCACATCTTTGTATGGCTACCCTTCAGGAATAGCCTGTTCTGTGTTTTACAACTTATTATATTTTGCGGATGAGCTACATGAAGTCTCAACCCTTATCTGAAATCAGCTGAGACTAAGGTGGACAGGTTAATAGAGGTTATAGTCGATTGTAGTTCATATCCTTTACTACTAATAAACCTTTCAAATATGCATCTCATATATAGACACTTACGTCGGATCTCATATATGCACACTTACGTCTGATCTCAGCAGTGGCGTACTTTGGGATCATAGAATCTATTGTAAGTTCTGGGTGAAGAATACATCCATGTGTGTAGGCATCAATGGGCAGGTTTTCCAGCAGCTCTCGGTATTGGAGGACCCTGGAGTGTAGAAGGCTTCCAGATTCTGGTATCAACTGAGGAATAAGTTCTGAAAATGATAAACAATAACTCGTAAATGTAGACCGATCACATATTAGAAATCTTAGTTGTACAGGCTACTCAGTTCTTCCCCAGCTTACTAACTATGACTTTCACCAATATTTCACTCAAGCTTCTTCACCTTCATACGATGAGAGGTTAACTGTCCCTGTTCTATATCTCACTTTAATATGCCCAATGGTCTGCAGGAAATAGCATTACACTAAATCAGCCATTCTCAACCAGGGTTCCTCCACAGGTTACTAGGGGTTCGCTAGTTTGGGGGGAAAACCTTACCTTTCCTCAGGGGTAAGGTGAAAAAGAACAATCAAAAGTGAAACATACAATGTATCCCCTGATGGAGCAACTAGAACCATGCTTTATAAGGGTTCTCTTTTTCCTACCTCTGGGTTAAGTTTAATCCAGGGTCTATATTAGGGTTGCCATCAGAATCCCTCTTACATCAGGGTCTACAGTAGGGTCCCCATCAGAATCCCCCTTTACATGAGGGTCTACAGTAGGGTTCCACTCCCCAACCGAATCTCCTTTACGTCAATGTCTACAGTAGGGTCTCCATCCGAAACTCCTTTACATCAATGTCTACAGTAGGGTCCCCATTTAAATCTCCCTTACGTCAATGTCTACATTAGGGTCCCCATCCGAATTAGATTACAATGTACCCGCCCCATACACCTGAAGGTAGATGCTCTTGTTTTATTGGATGGAGGATTTTAAAAGAAGACCTTACCTAATAAAAATACTGAAAAACAATCGACCGCAAATTAACTGTATAAATTAACTTTATAAAATATGATCTGTGTTATGTTTTTAGTGTAAAGACTCTGGCTCTACCCATTCCATACTGCTGACTCCTTTTGGCATTCCGAGAATTTTGAACTTTCAAAACAGCCCAGTTGCAGGTGAGTTATTTGTCTGCCAATCATATGATGTGTGTGTCACCAATCCCCTTCACCCCCTTCATCTAAACCACAACAGAGTCCCTCCTTACTTTAGGGTCCTTTTAATGTCAGATTCCACATCAAACTCCCACCTTACATCAGGGTCCTCATTAGAATCCCCCTTACATCATGGTCTACAGTAGGGTCCCCATCAGAATCCCCCTTACATCATGGTCTACAGTAGGGTCCCCATCGGAATCCCCCCTTACATCATGGTCTACAATAGGGTCCCCATCAGAATCCCCCTTACATTAGGGTCTACAGTAGGATCCCCATCAAAATTCCTCTTACATTAGGGTCTGCATCAGAATCCCCCCTTACATCAGGGTTTACAGTAGGGTCCCCATTCGTATCTCCCTTACATTAATGTCTACAGTAGGGTCCCTATCCGAATCTCCCTTACATTACTGTCTACAGTAGGGTCCCCATCCGAATCCCCCTTACATCAATGTCTATAGTAGGGTCCCCATCCGAATTAGATTACAATGTACCCACCCCATACACCTGACTCAAGGTAGGTGCTCTTGTTTTATTGGATGGAGAAAATTTAAAAGAAGGCCTCACATAACAAAAATACTGAAAAACAATTAACAGTAAATGAACTGTATAAAACATGATCTGTGTTATGTTTTTAGTATAAAGACTCTGGCTCTACTCATTCCATACTGCTGACTCCTTTCGGCATTCAGAGAATTTTGAACTTTCAAAACAGCCCAATTGTAGGTGAGTTCTTTGTCTGCTAATCATATGATGTGTGTGTCAGCAATCCCCTTGGTCTACAGTAGGGTTCCCATCAGAATCCCCCTTACATCATGATCTACAGTTGGGTCTTCATCAGAACCCCCCCTTAGATCAGGGTCTACAGTAGGGTCCCCATTAGAATCCCCCTTACATCAGGGTCCATATTAGGTTCCCCATCAGAATCCCCCTTATATCAGGGTCCATATTAGGTTCCCCATCAGAATCCCCCTTACATCAGGGTCTACAGTAGGGTCCCCATCCAAATCTCCCTTACATCAATGTCTACAGTAGGGTCCCCATCTGAATCCCCTTTACATCAGGGTCTAAAGTAGGGTCCCCAATAAAAAAAAAACCTTACATTAGGGTCCCCATCAGAGTGAAGACTGTGCACATCAGCTGGGGGCCAGATACAAGCTTGTAGCAGTCCGTAGTTTTGGAGACCTCTGATCTAAAGCCACAGATTTCTGGGTGTCGCACGGCTTTGGGGTCAAGAGGGCACATGGAACAAAACGGGGAAGGTCTACAATTCCATGCGGAATGGGAATGTGTGGATCAGACAACAAATTGGTTTCTATTTATATTAATTGAATTAAACTGATATTTAATTTGGGATATCATATATGTACAGTAGCTTTGTCTTCAATGTGACCATAATACAAGGATCTCCTTAAACGGGAGCTGCCTTTGATATTTACGAGTGTTACCTTACTCCTTCTCACCCCTTGCCATGGTTAGTGGAGCAGACAGGCAGCCGTAATTTAGGCCTTTACCAGCCTTAACAGCTGGCTGCTCACAGATGGCATTTAAAAAGCGAATTAAAGTGTGATCAGAGGCACCGCCGCAGACGCTGACAATTCCAGAAAGGCACATAAACCACACAGGCATGAGATACGCATGCTGATTGTGTAGTGGAAAGGTGCTTAACGTACAGTATATTAGATGGCTGTTTAGATAGGGTTGCCCATTAGATTGATATGAGATGAGATTGTAACAGCAAGAAAGCAACAATGTATTAGATGTTGGTGTATGGAAACCCTAACAATTGACTCTCTAACTTTACTCACCTTTGGGCTGTTAAATATAAACTGAAAACATTGTATTATATCTTTTCAATAAGTGCTAAAAGTTCCTGTTGATCCTGCCAGAAATCTTGTGAGCTGATAACTTCCTGTACAATCTGCCTTTGTCGTTAAAATGTCAAGCAGTGTTTTCTGTCTTGTTCATCTCTGTGGACTACTCAACACCTTCCCCCTATGTTATGGGGGAGAGGGGGAGGACATTGTAGTTCTGTCCTGGGGTGACAACTAGACATGTGCGTTTTTTTTCTTTTTTCTTTTTTTTTCGTTCTTTTCGTTCGTTCGTTTTCATACGAATGAACGAATCGTTCGAATCGTACGAATCCGAATAACGAATCGTAACGAATCGTTCGAATCGTACGAATCCGATTAACGAATCATTCGAATCGAACGAATCCGGAAAACAACGAAAATCCGAAAATAACAAATTAGAAACAACTAATGTACTAATGAAGAAAATCCGAAAAACGAAAACGAACGAAAAAATTCGTACATTCGTAACTTATTTTTTTTGTTGAATTGGTAATTTTCCGTGTCCCTTACAATGGTGCTGCTAAACGTGCTTCGAATGGATTGAACCAAAAAATTTGTACATTCGTAACTTTTTTTTCGATTCGTAACTTTTTTTTTTTCAATTCGTAACTTTTTTATTTTTTTTTTCGATTTGTAATTTTCCGTGTCTCTATTGAACCAAAAAATTCGTACATTCGTAACTTTTTTTTTCGATCCGTAACTTTTTTTTTTCGATTCGTAACTTTTTTTTCAATTCGTAACTTTTTTTTTTTTTCGATTTGTAATTTTCTGTGTCTCTATTGAACCAAAAAATTTGTACATTCGTAACTTTTTTTTCGATTCGTAACTTTTTTTTTTTCGATTCGTAACTTTTTTTTTCGATTCGTAAATTGTAATAATAGCATACACATTACATCAAATTATGAATTATGCTCCGATTACGAATCTACGAATGTTACGAATATTACGAATGTATGAATAAATACGAATGTGTCCGAAAATTAAACTAACGAAAAAACGAATCAACGAAAAAATAACTCTTACGAATGTACGAATCGTTACGAATCCGAACAACGACGACTTACGAATGTACGAATCATTACGAATCGAAAAAAAATAATTTTTTTTCGGAAACGAAAAAAACGAAACGAAAATAAACAAATTTTTTTGTTGTGCACATGTCTAGTGACAACGCTGCTCCTCCATAGACACTGTACAATGATTGGGTGTTGTCACCCTAGGACAGGAAATATGTTATAAGCAGGATCACCAGGTGAAATAAGTAAAAAAAAAAGAAAAAGCCAGAATAAAGAAAACGATTGCAGCCACCACATCTAAGGACTGGTAAGCTGCAATATATAATTTTTTTGTTCTTTGGTTTAGATATACTTTGATTTGCATGTTTATTACAGAATTTAATTGGAGTTCTGCATTGAAGGTTAAGTGTACTTTTAGCTGTACAATAAAGCGCTGCTTTATCTTTTGTAATCTCTCTCTCTCTCTCTCTCTCTCTCTCTATCTCTCTATATCTATATATATATATCTATATATATATATATACACAGGGACATATATATATATACAGGGACATATATATATATATATATATACAGGTACATTTTTTAGGTGTAGTTGCAGCCAAAAAATCTATTTTTACGTTTTTTAGATAACATAGAGAAGGGTTATCACCCCTGTAACATTTCTTTTGCTGTCTGTGCCCCTGTTCAGAAGATTTCACCTCACCTCTGTCCCAATGACAATTGGATTTTGAAAATTTTGGGTTGTTAGGGAAACATGTACTGGTGATAAAGCATCAGTGGAGACACCTTTTTCCCATATTAACTCTTGCAGTAGTGAATTTCCCTTCCTAGGGGTGGATTTCCTCTCACTTCCTGTTGTGTCCCTCCGTTTGTAAGTAGGTGTCGTTTGTAAGTCGGATGTTTGTAAGTCGGGGACCCCCTGTATATATATATATATATAATGTATATGTATATATAGGAAGTACCCAATGGTATTGTTATATTTAGCCCTTGGCTCGAAGTCTAAGTTCATACTTGTATATTCTCTAAAAGTGATCTATGGGGGAACTGCTTTTCCGAAGGCAGCTAAGAAGCCGGAAAAAAAAAGAAGTTCTTGACTAAAAGGGAAAAGCAATCTTCTATCCAACAAATTCAGAATGGAAACCGTGTAATCCATTGCATCCTATCAGCCTTTAGGCCCGGTTCACACTATCGTGGTTCCTGCAACATTTTCAGAATGCAGCGGCTGTCAAATCGCATTATGCTTTTCCAGCAGTTCCCGCACCCACAAATGCACTACGTTTTTAGATGCGTGGGGGTGCCATTAAGATTGAATGGCAGCCCTGTGCGTTTTTAAACAGCAGCACATTTTGGCTTTGGCTGCGGGTGTGGGAACAGGTGTGATTCCCACAACCACCTGCGATCCTGTGAACCAGGCCTTAGATGTGGAGGCTGCATTTGTTTTTTTTGTTTTTTTTCAATGCATAGTTATTGGGTATTGTAGAAAAACACACAAAAGAGAGTCAAGACAACAATAGACATTTAACAGATGTGAAAAAAATAGCAATAAAGGCACATAGTGCAAGATGTGTAACCTAAGTGTAGGCTGAGCTCAAAGTGTACAGTCCACAACAAGAGAGCATTATTAAGAAAACAGTTGGCATTAAATAGCGAACAAATACAGTCAGGATTGATTGCATTGTAGTCCTAAAGGGGGGTTAAATGACTAATTGGGTGCTCCAGCTATAAGAAGAGTGCTGTATGAAAAGTTAGAGATCCTAGAGTACCATGTCAACCAGGGTCGCCAGTATTTAGTAAAAGTAGAATATTTTCCAATACTGGATGCAAAAAGTGTTTCATTAGTACCATGAGTGTGTGTCGTTTGGCTTACTTCCCTGAGGTCCGGGACTTTAGAGTCCCTCCAATGCTGAACTAAATCAAGACAGGCTGCTAGAAGTATACTGTATGTAAGACCAGGGTTCTAAATGTGAGAGGAATGGACTCAACTCCCAAGGAAGTCAATGACATACCTAAGGTTAAAAACCGGAGGCAAACATTTGGAAAGATGTGGGCAAGAACATATGTATTAGAGTACCAGGACCCCCTCAATTTCTCCAACAATTAGGAGACACATTTTCAGAAACCCAAGAAAAACGATGCGGTGTTAAGCACCAACACATCAAAATGTTTTGAGTCATTTCCCATAAATTCACACTCTTGGTAGCAGTGTATGTGGTACTCAAGGCTATCTGCCATTGCTCAGTAGGATACTAAGTACCAAGGTCCTTTCCCCAAGCTACTATAGAAGATTTGACAAACGTGTGTTTATCATGAAGGAGAGAGCAGAATAAAGAGGCCCTTAGGTCCACTATGGGCTGATTGATAATATTGAGCTGGTTGCTGAAGCAAAAAGTAATCAGGTTTCAAGTATTTCGTAGGAGGTGGATGACTTACAGATACCTATAATGTTCAGTAGAATGGAGATAATATTCTAACTGCAATACTCAATACGTTTTAATGGCTGGACCAACGTATAAGTCATCTAAACATAGGATACCTTTAGCACACCAAGTTGCAAGAACAAGATCAGGTATGAGAAGAGATAAGGCAGTTATTGGAGATTTCAGGGGAGTTAGTTTATAGCTTGTAGGTGAGGCATTCTAAAGGTTAAGTCAAGCCACCACTGAATCTTCAATGGTTGGTGGGAGATTGGTATGTACACAGGGCATATGGGGAGTTGTTATTAAGTAGTTACGGTATACAAGTTTCCTCCCGGTATCTTCTACTGCTCAAGTACTGCCCACAAAGTATCTGGTAGAGGGGTAAACCACATTTTCAATTGGGCAAGAATTTGATGAATGCACAGCATGCTTCCTTACCCTGCCATAAATATTTATTCAGTGTGGATTGCAGGGATAAAAAAAATAAGAATTTGGTACAGGTATAAGTAATGTTCTAAATATATACAGCAATTGTGGAAGTATCTGCATTTTGAAAGCTGCTAATCGTCCTGACCATAAAAATTCATATTGAGCTAACTTATACAATATGGTGCAAAAATAGTTCAGAAAAGGGGTATAGTTTTCATCAGCCTGATGAGTAAGTGTAATACCTAAATAGGCAATTCTTCGATCTTTCCATACATAGGGAAATGTTGTACGATTTTGTCTCGTTTACGTTATTATAGGACACTCTGTTAAAGAATTGTAGTGCTTGATGTACCGCCATAGAGGACTCCATGTGAGTTAGCATTAAAATTATATCATCTGCGAAAAAAAAGACTGACAGTATGCATTCCCATCTCCCACTGGGAGCCCACAATATGGAAATGAGAATGTATATATGTGTGGCCATAGGTTCCATCAATAAGTTGAAGGTAAGCAGTGACAGTGGGCACCCTTGATGAGTGCCATTAGATATATTGAATGTAGTTGACAGCATGCCAGATACATATACTTTGGCAGATGGGTTTGTGTACAAGGCCATTATAGCTGAGTAGATCGGGCCTGTGAACCCAAAACTGGTAAGCACTATTCCCAATAAAGTATATTCTATCAAACGAATTCTCTTCATCCAAATCAAGGAGCAGAGAAGGCATTCCATTTTTATTAGCTAAATGTATAATATTAACTAAGCACAGAGTATCATCAGCAGTCTGATGCCCTATCTTAAAACCAGATTGGTCTAAGTAGATGAATAAAGGTAATATATCTACGAGCCTAGTGGCTAACAGTTTTTAACATAGATTTTCAGGTCGTTGTTTAGCAATCACCTGGTGATCCTGCCAGTAAAACACTTCCTGTCCTAGTGAGGCAACACTCACTCACTGTATCTGTTGATGAGCAGTGTTGTCACTTAAGACAGGACTACCAATTACCTCCCCCTCTTCTCATCTCCATAACATAGAAGAGGTGTCCTGAAGTTTACAGAGAGAACTGAAAACAACGCTAACAGTGAACAAGGGCAAAGGGCACAGGAAGCAATCAGCCGACAAGATTTCCAGAAGGATGTTTTTGCACTTATCAAACAGATATCACAAACCACTTTCAATTGTATAATAACTCCTTCCCACCGACCGCCTTCCATCCCTTTAAGAGTTATAAAAGCTGGGAGGCGGAGGTGGGCATTTGGGTCATGTGACCACTCTGATTGGCTGTCACATGCATTGTAAACTGTACCCACTGGTTACTATGCAGGGAGCATGCTCTCAGCACTGTAAAGCCCCATACACACGGTCGGACTTTTTCATCAATTTGGTCCGATCGGACAAGGTTGTTGAAAAATCAGACCGTGTGTATGCACCATCGGACAGTGTTCGTCGGTTTGTCCGTCGGACAAAGTCTTATCTCCTGCTGGAAAGATTTCCCGTCAACCCGGTCCGATCACACCAAATCCGATCGTGTGTACGGTTGTCCGACCGGACAAAGTGCTACGCATGCTCAGATCACATTACAAGACCAAAGCTATTGGCTACTAGCCTCTACGTAGTCCCGTCGTAGGCAACAAACGTCACCACGTTCAGAATGATCGGATTTTCCGACAACTTTGTCCGATCGTGTGTACGCAAAACCAACATCAGACAAAGTATGACGGACATGGTCCGACGGACCTGGTCCACGGATTGTCCGCGCGTGTGTATGGGGCTTTAGTTGTTTTAACAGGGTCGCATATATGCGGCAGCTCTGCGTTAAGGCCCACCCGTCGTAAATGCGGCCAGCATCAAGGGGTTAATCAGACCAATCAGGGGCAAACACATTCATTGGTAGGGTTCACATACACTTTAAAGGATAAGTTTGGGGTTAAAAAAACAATACACATACTCACCTCTATGCTACAGCATTGGTGTTATGCTACAGCCCTCCCTCGCCAGCTCTAAGCCTGAGTGATCACATGACCACTGATCGCTCAGTTTTTAGCCTTTTCAGAGCGGAGGTCAGTGACTGTCAGTCACTGCTCTTTGCTCTGCTCTCTGGAGCCCGGGCTGGAGAGGGGATGGGTGGAGCTTGCTTTGGCTTTCAGACACGTACTGAGAACTGGAGCCAGCTGTCAATCACACAGCTGAGTACATCCTGAAAATATGGTTGCCAAAGCCTGGAGCAGCTCTGTGATTTCAGCTGATAGCAGGCAATAACCCGCAGTCAGCTGATTCTGGGTCACAGGAGAGCAAAAGTGAGGGCACTCCTTTAACCCACAAGGGAAGCATGGTCAAAAAAGCTTTGGTCATACAGTGGGGGAAATAATTATTTAATCCCCTGCAGATTTTGAAAGTTTGCCCACTTACAAAGAAATTAAGGGTCTATAATTTTTATCATAATAGTATTTTGAATGATAGAGACAGAATATCAACCAAAAATCCAGAAAAAAAACACAAACAAAAAAAACAATGCTATAAATTAAGTTGCAGGTCAGTGAGTAAATTAAGTATTTGATCCCCAAGAAAAACATGACTTGATACTTGGTGGAGAATCCCTTGTTGGCAAGCACGTAGGTAAGACGTTTCTTGTAGTTGGTCACCAGGTTTGCACACATCTCACAAGGGATTTCAGTGCTCTCCTTTACAGATCTTTTCTAAATGCCTACGGTTTCTTGGCAACTCGAAGTTTCAGCTCCCTCCATAAATTTTCTGTAGGGTTAAGGTCTGCAGACACACCTTTGTTTCCTTGGCAGTATGTTTTGGGTCATTGTCATGCTGGAAGACCCATCCACGAACCTATCTTCAGTGTTCTTACTATACATGGCCCCGTCCATCAGCCCCTCAATGCGGCAAAGTTGGCCTGTACCTTTAGCAGAGAAATAGCCCCAAAGCATCATGTTACCACCTCCCTGCTTGACTGTAGGGATGAATTTGTGATACTCTTGCACTGTCAATTGAGACTAGATACAATATAAAACAACCAACTGCTGCAAACACCGTTCAGCTAATCCATGGCAGATGAAAATAAAAGTGTAATAATAGTGGTGCTGCGCTGTTGAATACCAGATAGTATGTAATAGATGAAAAACATCCACTTAAAGTGCAAGTGCAAAGAGCATCAATAAATGTATATTTAAATGTATATGTGTATAAATAATCCCACAATAAACTTGTGCAAACAAAGTGTAAATGTGATTCAAGGTAAATTGGTGACAAACTTGGTATACATGTGTAAAAACAGCAGGTAGATGAATAAATAATTAAACTGCAATAAAACCAAATGTCCCATGTGCCACTCTATGCACAAAATAGAAATCAAACAAAATAGTAATTCATAAGTCAATCAAAAGTTGATGTATAAGTGATGAATCCCTTCACCAAGAACAGTGAATGAATATCTGATGCCTAGCCAATCCAATGTGATGACACCTCTGTATGCACTAGCCTCTAACCTTACTGCTGTAAGGTAACAGCAAGATAGATCTTAGCCAAGTGCTTCAAAAAGCCTCCATGGGTCCTCTAGGGGCTCCTTCTCTGGTAGGTCTGACAGGTAGTTCCTTATGGTGAATGGTGCCTCCTCTATGGTATCCTCGATATCAGTGGTAAATGTGGAAGAAAGGTTTCAGATAGTGTAGTAACGCTTTATAAAATTTATTGAAGTAAAAGCATACCTGGTAAACTCACTTTTAAAAGGAATTAACAAACAATCAATCCACAAGTGGCAAGCTCGTACTCCTGCGTCACTTCCGGTTTGGCCTGTCGCTCAATCCCGACGTGTAGCGTCACGCCCACGTGACTTTATTAGAGCATAACGACAGGCAGGGATGGGTGTCCTTAAATAGTGTAGTTCAATTACATTGTGGCGGCCATTTTCTTGTAGCTCACTTTTGAAGTCTATTGTGGTGGCCATTTTGCAATAGTCTCCCATATGGATATTATTATAGCGGCCATTTAATCGTAGTCTTGTGTTTACTTGCCATATTTCAGTCGTAATGCCTAAGACCCAGGGCCAGAGATTGTGAATAAATATTGATAAGATGAATTGATATGTTATATTATGGGCATAGACCTATAAGAACAATTGAGATATAGAGAAAACGATTACATTAAATAATGACTAGGGGGTATGCATAGAGCCCAGGGATACTGGAGGCAAGGCAGGAATAAGCATAAAGCCTGGGCCATGATGATTATGACAGATGAATAATTTTTTTTTTTTAAAACTGAGCAGGCTTAAATATACACTCTATCACATGAATAAAGCAATGTTGTCCCCCAAAGTGAAAAACTGCTAAATGGACACAGGTATGAGTGAGAGATGAAGCAGAGGGGCACTGATCACAGCAGCGCTCGCTATTTTTCGGCGGCGCTTGCCATTTTTGACATTTTTTTTTTAGATATCAGAAATGATAAAGAGGAAATTGATGAAATAAAGGTCTGACAGAGAAAATTAATGTAGGGAGTATGGCAAATTTATTGATGAAATAAAAGCCTAATTAAAAAAGTAGATGTGGACGGTACAGCAATCACTAATATTACACATGGTTTAATCAAAAATCATTGATAAAACAATTTAAATAGTCCATGAGATTTAAATGTATCCATTAAAAATATCCATTTTGATTCAAGTTGGCTAAGGGTTCTAACCTTATGGCTACCTCGTCAGTTTTTTTATGTAGGGTACAATTCCCCAAAATTTTAAATGTGTGGGATCTTTATTGTGAAATCTGGCAAAATGTTTGGACACACTATGCTTATCATATCCTTTCAGGATATTTTGAACATGATCTTCCAGACGGATCCTCAGGAGTCTCTTTGTACGACCAATATATTTGCAGTCCGCAGCTACATTCTAAGGCATATACTTCCCCCTCAGTATTGCATCCTTTAAAATCTTGTATATCATACACAGTTCCATTACTTGTTGATTTAAAGTTGAACTTTTTTTTCATTGGGATGTTTGGTTTGTGTACATGTGAAGCATCTTTTGCAGGGGTAGAAACCCTTTCCAGTAAAGAAGGTAAAACACTTTTTGGGGGATCTATAATGCTTTTTACCACCTGATCACAGATGGTGGGAGCTCTTTTGTAAATTAATCTAGGTTTATTAGGTAATATACCCTGAATATGTCTGTCTGTAAAATATGCCAGTGACGTTGTATTATCTTCTCTATTTTTCTATATTGTATACTATAATCCAGAATAATAGGTACTTGATCAAATTGACGATCTTGTTGTGTCTTGTCTCTAATCAGTTTTCCTCTATCCCTTTGTGCTACCTCAGTAATTCTTTCTTCTATAAATCTCTTATTGTATCCTTTATGTAAAAATCAGTTTCCTATCATTTTAGCTTGTGCTATATAATCTCCTACATTGGTACAATTGCATCTCAGATGCATAAGTTAGCCTTTGGTTATATTAAAAAGCCAATTCTTATAGTGATAACTTTCCATAGGTAGATAGCTGTTTCGATCTACATTCTTGAAGGTTTTATCATTCATTTCCCATGATATTTTGATTTGAAATGAGAAATTCTTGTAGCTTTTCAAAGTCGCCCTTCCACAAGATGAAAACATCGTCAATGTACCTTCTGTAGCGTACAAGTTCTGTCGGTCGATTGCAAAAAAATGATTCTTCTTCCCATTGAGCCATGAAAAACCCTGCCACACTAGATACAAACTTGGCTCCCATGGCCACTCCTGTCTTCTGTTCATAATATTTATGATATATTGATGGTACAAAGAGACTCCTGAGGATCCGTCTAAAAGAACATGTTCAAAATATCCTGAAAGGATATGATAAGCATAGTGTGTCCAAACATTTTGCCAAATTTCACAATAAAGATCCCACACATTTGAAATTTTGGGGAATTGTACCCTGCATAAAACACTGACAAGGTAGCCATAAGGTTAGAACCCTTAGTCAACTTGAATCAAAATGGATATTTTAATGGATACATTTACACCTCATGGACTCAACATTGAGTTCGATTTAAATTGTTTCATCAACAATTTTTGATTATCCCATAAGTAATATTAGTGATTGCTGTACCGTCTACATCTAGTTTTTTAATTAGGCTTTTATTTCATCAATAAATTTGCCATACTCCCTACATTTTCTCTATCAGACCTTTATTTCATTAATTTCCTCTTCATCATTTCTGATATCTATTGTATTTACTGGACTCCGATACATTAATTAGGTGCTGTGATCAGTGCCTCCCTGCTTCATCTCTCACTCATACCTGTGTCCATTTAGCAGTTTTTCACTTTGGGGGACAACATTGCTTTATTCATGTGACAGAGTGTATATTTAGGCCTGCTCAGTTTTTAATTTAATTCTTATTTTTATTCATCTGTCATAATCATCATGATCATCATGGCTTTATGTTTATTCCTGCCTTGCCTCCGGTATCCCTGGGCTCTATGCATACCCCCTAGTCGTTATTGTTTTCTCTATATCTCAGTTGTTCTAATAGGTCAATTCCCATAATAGGAATGAATGAATGAATGATTTGTATAGCGCTGCAAATGCGAACTGAATCGCCTCAAGGCGCTTGACTGCTCTTGTTGTCATGCAATATTTAGAAGAGGTGGGTCTTAAGTTTTTTCCTGAACATGAAGATATCAATTCATCTTATCAATATTTATTCACAATCTCTGGCCCTGGGTCTTAGACATTATGACCGCAATATGCTAAGTGAACACGAGACTACGATAAAATGGCCGCTATAATAATATACATATGGAAGACTATTGTAAAATAGGCGCCGCAATAGATTTCAATAGTGAGCTACGAGAAAATGGCCGCCACAATGTAATTGATCTACACCATTTAAGGACACCCATCCCTGCCTGTTGTTATCTCCTGATGAAGTCATGTGGGCGCGATGCTGAGCGTCAGTATTGAGCGATAGGCAAAACCGGAAGTGACGCAGGAGTACGAACTTGCCGCTCGTTGATTGTTTCTTTGTTAATTCCTTTTAAAATTGAATGTACCAGCTATGCTTTTACTTTAATAAATTTTATAAAATGTTACTACACTATCTGGAACCTTTCTTCCACATTTACCACCGATATCGAGGATACCAAAGAGGAGGAACCATTCACCATAAGGAACCACCAGTCAGTCCTACCAGAGAAGGACCCCTAGGGAACCGCCGGAGGCCGTTTGAAGCACTTGGGTATGATTTTTCATGCTGTTACCTTACCGCAGTAAGGTAAGAGGCTAGTGCACACAGAGGTGTCATCACATTGGATTGGCTAGGCATCAGCCATTCATTCACTGTTCTTGGTGAAGAAATTCATCGCTTACCCATCAACTTTTGATTGACTTATGAATTACTATTTTTTTGATTGCTATTTTGTGCATAGAGTGGCACATGGGACATTTGATTTTATTGCACTTTATCTATTTATTCATCTACCTGCTGTTTTTACACATGCATACCATGTTTGTCACCAATTTACCTTGACTGTAGGGATGGTGTATGTCATAGTCAGCATTTTTCTTCCTCAAAACACGGCGAGTTGAGTTAATGCCAAAGAGCTCAATTTTGGTCTCATCTAACCACAGCACTTTCTCCCAACCCTTCTCTGAATCATTTAGATGTTCATTGACATGACTGTACATGTGCCTTCTTAAGGAGGGGGACTCGCCGTGTTTGAAGGAAGAAAAATGCTGACTAACACCATCCCTACAGTCAAGCACGGAGGTCGAAACATTATGCCTTGGAGCGGTTTCTCTGCTAAGGGTACACACGACTTTGCCACATTGAGGGGCCAATAGACGGGGGGCCATGTATTGTAAAATCTTGGATAAGAACCTTCTTCCCTCAGCCAAAACACTGAAGATGGGTCATGGATCGGTCTTTCAGCATGACAATGACCCAAAACATACCGCCAAGGCAACGAAGCAGTGGCTCAAGAAAAAACACATTAAGGCCATGGAGTGGCCTAGCCAGTCTCCAGACCTTAATCCTATAGAAATTTTATGAAGGGAGCTGAAATTTCGAGTTTCGAGACAGCCCAAGAAACCAAGAAGATCTGTTTTTAAGAGTGGACCAAAATCCCTCCTGAGATGTGTGCAAACCTGTGGTAACCAACTACAAGAAACGTTCACCTCTGTGCTTGCCAACAAGAGTTTCTCCACCAAGTACTAAGTCATGTTTTGGTTAGGGATCAAATACTTATTTTACTCACTGTAATGCAACTCAATTTATAACATTTGTATCATGTGCTTTTTCTGGATTGTTGGTATATAGTCTGTTTCTATCATTTAAAATAAAAAACACCTATGATAAAAATTTTAGGCCCTTCAGTTCTTTGTAATTAGGCAAACAGGGGATCAAATAATTATTTTCCCCACTGTACTTCTCTTTTAAATTTATATTTGGACTGGACTTTAAAAATGTTTAGCCTCACAAAAAGACCTTTCGTCTTCCATGTTTCTGTTCTGAGGCAGCTATGAGGTGCACTAGAATTTATCATCTCCTTATAGAGGGGTGCCATGTATTTATAGTTAAAAAAAAACTATGATCTAACCCTATAACATCAATCAATCATGTCAGGTTTGTACACTAAAACCTTTGCACTTTTCAAAAATGACACGGGATGGCTTGTGCCTCTTCAGGGTCCGGCGGCTGGTGCACCAAATTACCTCCCACAAAATTGCTCTCCACATAGTCAATGATCTTGTTGTAGTCGCTGATGATGTGATCCCCGTGAATGACCACCGGTACCTCCTCCCCAAGGTTGAGACGCATAAACCATGGCTCTTTCTGCTCTGCCAGGGGTAGGCTAACATCACGCTCCTCACAAGGCAACCCCTTCTCCGCGATCACCAGGCGAATCTGGAACACGTACAGAAGAAATTTGGCATTTAAACGGGATGTAAAGGATTTTTTTTTTTTTAACACAGGCTCTATCACCTGCTTTTCAAAATTACACAATAGAATTGGGCTTCACTGCTACTTCCCACAGTTCAAGCCTATGAGTTGGCTGACATGATGAAAACCATGCACTCCCTGTGTGGCTGATATCTTATCTCAGTAGCTGGTAAAGTAAATATAGGGGCTAACCTCTTTCAGATAATGCTAGTGCCCTGGCTGTTTTGCTGCCTTTTTGACTTTAGTACCATTTGAGTTGTTGACCCAGAACATGCATACTTGTATTAGGCCAGTGACTCACAGTATTGAAGCATACATGCCAGGCAACTAACATTCTCAGATAGAAAGGTCAGCAATGGTATCCTTCATGTTTCTCCCATGACAGCTTTAGTTTAAAGTGGTAGTAAAGCCTGCTTTGTTATTTTTACCTACTGGTAAGCCTACAGAAATGCTTACTTACTGGTAGGAAAAATGAATATCTCCTAAACGTGCATAGTTTAGGAGATATTCACCCTGCATGCAGCTGCTGACATCACCGGCACATGTGCTCTGAAGGTCCGGCATACCGTGCCGGACCTTCAGAGCTTCGTGCTGGAACCGAGGGCTCCCGTGCGAATGCACAGGAGTAATGTCATCGCTGCTCCGGCTACTCACAGCGCTGTAGCCTGCGAACCCAGACGAAAGGCCAGGGGAAGTTGTTAGCCCTCTCAGCGGTGACCAGGCGCCGCTGGAAGGGCCTTGTTCCAAGGTGAGTATTTCATAGTGTGCTAGTATGGGATGCATACTAGCACATTATGCCATTGTATTACAGGTGTTTTTTTATTCTGCAGTGGTTTACTACCGCTTTAAGCTTTCAAATGGATATTCCGATCGGATCCGCCTGTCCGTTTTTTCAGGCAGACCTAAACGTAAACCTCCATTCTTCTCTATGGAGCGGTGGGTGTAATGGGGCATGTGTTCCTTTACACCCCTACATCCGATTTGATCCTCTAAAAACAGACAGTCTTCCGTCTAGTGGATGGGATCGGATAGAAGTTGGGTGTAAAAGGACAGGTGCTGTGATTGTGTCCACTTTACAGGGTGGACATGGACCTGTCATCCGCCTGCTCAGCGGGGATCAGCGGAAAGGACTCTTGTGAAAGGTCCCTTAAAGCGATACTAAAGGCAAAACATTCTTTTTATTTTGGAGGGTTATAACCACTGTCAATTTTTTTTTTTTTTGTCCATCTGTATCATATTGGAAAGATGCTGCCCTAGTCCCATAGCCAAAACAGGTGGGAATCCCTGGCTGTCCCAAGAACTAGGGTCCTCATTGGAAGATTTCCCCTCTATTCCTGTTCTGGGGACAACCCAAAATTTGGGATTTACTTTCACTTTTAATGATAATGGAAAAAAGGACAAATAGAGAGGGTGGATCTCCCTAATGGAGGTCACAGACAGCAATAAACACCTGACAGGGGTTTTAATCCCTCTCCATAACTAAAAAAGAAAAAAAAAAAAGTTTTGCCTTTAGTTACACTTTAAGCATAATCATTTTAGTAAGCAATCTCCCTGGTGGCTTACCTACAAATCTTTACGTTTAATACAATAATAAAAATATATCAAAGCAGGCATGTAAAAAAAGTCACATAAAACGCACTCCAGATCCGTTCCGGATGAGTTTTGTTTTTTTTAGGCGTGTTCTGGTGCATTTTTGATGCATTTCCAATGCATTCCAGATCCTTTTTTTCCCCTGTTTTTTTCTCTCACTGTACTGGAGTCCGGTGTGTTTTTTTTATGTGTTTTTGATGCGTTTTACTGTGTTCCAGTACAGTCCAGTGCAGGAAAAATGCAGCATGTTCTATAAGTATAAGTAAATCCAGTCACTACAATCATATATATATATATATATATATAACACACACACACACACACACACACACACACACACACACACACACACACACACACACACACACACATTAGAATGGCACACTTAGGCACCGTTCACATTAGCAATTTGTGTCAAGTGTTAGGCCCCTTTCACACATGCTGTCCAATCAGGTCCGCCTGTCCGTTTTTCAGGCAAACCTGATCGGGCGCTCCATTCACCTCTATGGGGCAGCGGTGACATGTCCGCTAACATCTGGTGCTATCCGGCCCGCCAAATCCAGACGGATGGTGACCCCATTTTCCATCGATCCAGTGGATCGGATGGAATCAGATGAAAATGGACAGGCGGCCATTAGTGCAGCCTTATCAGTGCCCATTCGTGCAGCCTTATGTCATGGGATTAGTAAGATTACTCCTATCTTGTAAGATATTTGGACTTGTGTTTGCTGCCACTGATTGTAAGCATAGGATTATTTCACTTATTTGTCTGAACATCCTCACCGGCCGGTATTATCATACTGGCAGGCAGCAGTGTGGCCGCTTTATGGAGGCACCCTCCTGGACCATGGAACAGCCTGCCTCATAAGTCTGGCGCTAGAACATAGCGCAAGCCGGCGGGGACTCTTTTTGCACGGGAGCCAGAGGAGGCTATTTTTTTTTGTGCCACACACCCTCCTACAAAGTGCCGCCCTAGGCCTGGGCCTTGTCAGTCTAGGCCAAGATACAGCGTTGATTAGCCCCAAGCACACCTTGTGTGAACAGCCAGATTTGGAATCAATTAGCTGGTGTCGCTGCTGTTGGCATTGAACGTCTCATCTGAGTGGTTAGCTGTGATTAGAGGCTCTGAGAAGCCCTGGATAATGCAGAAAGTTTGCATTTCTAGCTGCTTATACACTGGCTGTGGCCAATCATCCAGCTGCGTCCAGATGTGGCACTTAGCCCCCTGTGAACGCAGCAGCCTATTCGCCTGTCTGAAAGAGGCCCTTGGCCAATGGATGCAGAGAGTGCGGCTTTCCTGATTAGAAGTCAGAGATTGCTCAGGTGGTGATAATGAAGGCTGATCCTCCCATTCAGAGATCAGTGTGAGGAAGGACAGGATACATCATACAGCTATTCCTTCACAATGGTAAGAATCTATAGCTGTGTGATAAAATCCTCCCAATGTGCGTACACCACCTGGAGGGGTGAGATTTCTCTACATAAGGGGAGTCACATGTTAAAAAAAAGTGCCCAAGCTGATGCCCCCCAACCCCGCCGACTCTTCTCTTTCCTGTGGATAATATCTGTTACATTCTGCGGCAGGCGATACACATTTCCTCTGGAGATTTATCTTGTCCCTGCCTAGTCTATCGCTTTTAAGCATGAGCTTATTGGATTTATGGTTTATTATAGCAGGCAATTTGGCTGTGGTGGCGGGAAGCCGGGCTGCCGCTGACATTCAGGGCACGGTGGCCTGTTTCTGCAGAGTAATACATCGGCTGATGGTTTGTGGAAGTCCTACGGGTCATTTTTCTTCTTAAAGTGAAGCTGTCACAAATCTGGGCCATGATGACAGCCGACATCAGTGGAGGATTCCATTCAGTGAAATCCGCATGGCAGAACGATCAGAAGATGTGGTGATATGGGCAGCTGGAGTTATGTGCCAATCTCCACTGTTCCTGTGCCCTCAATGGCAGATCTACTACTGGGGCAGACTGTGCAGCCCTCTGGGGCCCTTTTATACTGTCTATACATGTTTGCTTGGGCAATAGTCGAATGGGGGGGGGGGGTCTTGGACTATCCCAATAATTGATCTCATCCTAGAGGTCTTCAGGTCCCAATTAAATTACACTATATAACCAAAAGTATTGGGGCGCCTGCCTTTACACGCACATTATTATTATTATTATTATACAGGATTTATATAGCGCCAACAGTTTAAGTAGCGCTTTACAATATAAACAAGAGACAATACAGTTATAATACAATAAAATACAAGAGGATTAAGAGGGCCCAGCTCAGAAGAGCTTACAATCTAATAGGGTGGGGCAGGTGGTACAAAAGGTTGTAACTGTGGGGAATGAGCTGATGGAAGTGGTAGAAGATTAGTTGGAGACGTGATAGGCTTTCCTGAAGAGATGAGTTTTCAGGAAACGCCTGAAGGTAGCAAGAGTAGGGGATAGCCGGACAGGTGGAGGAACCTCCATGAGTCTGAACCTTAATGGCATCCCAGTCTTAGTACATAGGGTTCAGTATTGAGTTGGCCCACCCTTTGCAGCTATAACAGCTTCAACTATTCTGGGAAGGCTGTCCACAAGGTTTAGGAGTGTGTCTATGGGAATGTTTGACCATCCATCCAAAAGCGCATTTGTGAGGTCAGGCACTGGTGTGGAGGAGAAGTCCTGGCTTACAGTCTCCTCAATAGTTCACCCAAAAGTGTTCTATCAGGTTGAGGTCAAGACTCTGTGCAGGCCAGTCAAGTTCCTCCACCCCAAACTCGCTCATCCATGTCTTTATGGACCTTGCTTTGTGCACTGGTGTGCAGTCATGTTGGAACAGGAAGGGGCCATGCCCAAATTGTCCAAGATGTCTTGGTATGCTGACACCTTAGTTCCTTTCACTGGAACTAAGGGGCAAAGCCCAACACCTGAAAAAAAAACCCACACCATAATCCCTCCCCTCCCGCCACCAAAGGATTTGGACCAGTGCACAAAACAAGGTCCATAAAGACATGGATGAGGGAGTTTGTGGTGGAGGAACTTGACTGGCCTGCACAAAGTCCTGACCTCAACCCTTTAGAACACCTTTGGGATAAATTCGAGTGGAGACTGCAAGCCAGGTCTTCTTGTCCACATCAGTGCCTGAAATAGTTAGTGGGTGCTGTCCCAGCTGAGAGGGTTGGGGTTAATGTTTTGCCCGGTCTCCTGATATTTTTGGCGGGTTTTGCTGTCTGGGTCCAGCCCACTTGCTGTGCAATATAAATTGGGACAGGGGTCTGGTCCGAGGGGGTCCCCCACAGGATCCTGGGGAGCCATCAGTGGTTCTACAGGAGACACTAGAGGGCATGGCTCAGCCTTGAGCACGAGTCCCGCAGGGGGTGGATTTGGAGAAAGAGACCCGTAGGAGTAGGGGAGAGTTGCCTGTAATGGCCCCCAACAGGGACTTTAACTTGTGGTTCACCCTTAAGATACCAACACTTGCGTAAGAAAGCCTATAAAGGACTATGGACACTGGAATGCACTTTCTCAGGTATGCCAGGCAGCACATCAGTCAGCCTGTTGTATTAGTTAGGAAAGTTAGGAAAGTATTATGCCTTGCCTATTGGACTGTAAAATGTCTATTTCTGTATGAACGTTCATTTGCAAATCTACTGGTGTATGGCTAGCTTAAGCCTGCTTATAAACTTCAACTTCCGCCCATCAGTTTGCAGAGTAAACACACCCATAATGGGTCAGCTTTAGGGTCCAATCACACTTGCATGATAAAGCCCATTTATATTGACCAAGCCCCCTGTGCAGGAAAAAATTGGTTCTGCTCTATTTTTCATACCGTATAACGCATTCTGGTGTGCTGTGATACAGCTGTTTTATGGAGATGGATTGGGGTGCCATTCAAATTGAACTGCCAAACCAAAACAAATGAAAGCGCAAACAAATGTGCTATCATCTATTGCTGCTTGGTGTGCTATCATCTATTGCTGCTTGGTGTGCTACCGCCTATTGCTACTTGGTGTGCCACCGCCTGTTGCTTCTTGGTGTGCCACCGCCTGTTGCTGCTTGGTGTGCTACCGTCTATTGCTGCTTGGTGAGCTATCGTCTATTGCAGCTTGGTGTGCCTACTGCCTATTGCAGCTTGGGGTGCTACCGTCTATTGCACCTTTGGTGAGCCTACCGTCTATTGCTCCTTTTGGTGAGCCTACCGTCTATTGCTCCTTTTGGTGAGCCTACCGCCTATTGCTCCTTTGGTGAGCCTACCGTCTATTGCTCCTTGGTGACCCTCCGCCTATTGCTGCTTGGTGTGCTACCACCTATTGCAGCTTGGTGTGCTACCGTCTATTGGAGCTTGGTGCTACCACCTATTGCTGCTTGGTGTGCTACCGCCTATTGCAGCTTGGTGTGCTACCGTCTATTGCAGCTTGGTGAGCTACCGTCTATTGCAGCTTGGTGAGCTACCGTCTATTGCAGCTTGGTGAGCTACCGTCTATTGCAGCTTGGTGAGCTACCGTCTATTGCAGCTTGGTGAGCTACCGTCTATTGCAGCTTGGTGAGCTACCGTCTATTGCAGCTTGGTGACCCTCCGCCTATTGCTGCTTGGTGTGCTACCACCTATTGCAGCTTGGTGTGCTACCGTCTATTGGAGCTTGGTGCTACCACCTATTGCTGCTTGGTGTGCTACCGCCTATTGCAGCTTGGTGTGCTACCGTCTATAGCAGCTTGGTGAGCTACCGCCTATTGCAGCTTGGTGAGCTACCGCCTATTGGAGCTTGGTGTGCTTACCGCCTATTGGAGCTTGGTGTGCCTACCGCCTATTGCTGCTTGGTGTGCTACCGTCTATTGCTGCTTGGTGTGCTACCGTCTATTGCTGCTTGGTGTGCTACCGTCTATTGCTGCTTGGTGTGCTACCGTCTAGTGCTGCTTGGTGTGCCTACCGCCTATTGGAGCTTGTTGTGCTACCATCTATTGCAGCTTGGTGTGCTACCGTCTATTGCTGCTTGGTGTGCTACCGTCTATTGCTGCTTGGTGTGCCTACCGCCTATTGGAGCTTGGTGTGCCTACCGCCTATTGGAGCTTGGTGTGCCTACCGCCTATTGGAGCTTGGTGTGCTACCGTCTATTGCAGCTTGGTGTGCCTACCGCCTATTGGAGCTTGGTGTGCCTACCGCCTATTGCTGCTTGGTGTGCCACTGTCTATTTCTGCTTAGTGAGCCTACCGCCTATTGCTCCTTGGTGAGCCTACCGCCTATTGGAGCTTGGTGTGCCTACAGCCTATTAGAGCTTGGGGAACCTACCGCCTATTGCTGCTTGGTGAGCCTACCGCCTATTTCTGCTTGGTGAGCCTACCGCCTATTGGAGCTTGGTGAGCCTACCGCCTATTGGAGCTTGGTGAGCCTACCGCCTATTGCTGCTTGGTGAGCCTACTGCCTATTGCAGCTTGGTGTGCCTACTGCCTTGTCGCAATGAGAATCTTGGTATAAAGACAAATTACAGGTAATTATACTAACTTAACTGAAAAGATTTTGTAACCTCATCAGGAAAAAATAAGAGAACTAAATGGTGGTTGGATGTATTTAGCTAGAGGTGTTCTTTGACTTTAAAACAGTTATAGCTTATTAAATCCAGGTAAGACCGACCACGGACTAATTTGTCTGCTTGTGTCGGTTACCATGCCACTCTCTAGACCTCATCACGACCCTTGCAGTAATGGAACTACTATCGACTGGCCGCATAAAATCCTAATAGCGCCAGTCCCGTGGTGGTCTTCTATTAATGGGTATTAAACAAAGAAGCTTCATTGATCTCTGTACCAAAATAGGCGTGGGCCTCTGAAATGTGCAGCTTTTAGAATTGACTCAATAGAGATGAAACAGTCTGCATCAAGAGGCTGAATCTCTTCATACAGAGCTCAAGGTTGACAATGCTGTAATTAAGAGATCTTTTAATCTGCGCATTAAATTGATACCAAGAGGGAAAATTAAATATCTGCCAGTGCTGACGTATCTTTATTGCTGCGCTGGGACATCAGACCGCATTATAGAAGTGAGACAAGCGTTGTCTATAGCAGCCAATAGGAAGCTTCTTTTTTTTTCTCTCCATCTGCAGTATGGACAAATGGGGGAAAAAAAGGTATTGACTATCTTAGGAGGCATAGAATACCTGTTGATCCTACCAGAAACTCATTGTCCTTGTAACCTTTTCTGTACTAAACCAAAATATCAGCTTTCCCAGCTATTTCTTTAAACAGAATATTTCCTCCATATGTAATGGAGATCCCTTAGGTGACAACGTTGCTTCTCCATCGATGCAGTGTAGTGAGTGACCGTTGTCACCCAAGGACAGGAAGTGTGTTACTGGCAGGATGATCAGGTTTGTGTATACATGTTTAATGGGGGTCTGGCATATATCGCCTTTGGTTTCCCAGCAGAAGGAAATCGTAGGTAGTGATAATGCTTTGACCGAATGAGAACGCTAGATACTTCTTCACAATCCCCTCATGCTGCAGCTATACAGAATAGTCTTACAAACTATTGGGCCACACTCACCACTTGTTTAACCTGTTCCTACAGGCTTTCCTTTCTGTGGACAGCATATCACTAGTGCCTATACAGCAGAGATTTCACTTAGTACCTCTCCAGATTGTCATGGACAGGATATCACTAAGACTCGTGCTGCTGAGTTCTCCCCTAGTACCTCCCCATATTGTAATGGACGGGGCATCACTAGGACTTATGCAGCTGAGCTCTCCTCTAGTGACTCTCTATATTGTCATGGATGGGGGATCATTAGGACTTATGCAGCTGAGATCTCCTCTAGTACCTCTCCATATTGTCATGGATGGGGCATCATTAGGACTTATGCAGCTGAGCTCTCCTCTAGTACCTCTCCATATTGTCATGGACTGGGCATCACTAGGCCTCATGCAGCTCAGCTATCCCATAGTACCTCTCAAGATTGTCATGGACAGGATAGCGCTAGGACTCATGCAGCTGAGCCCTCCCATAGTACCACACCAGATTGCCTTAGAAACATAGAAAAGTGACTACAGAAGAAAGACCAAAGGGTCCATTGAGTCTGCCCCTATGTTTGTCCCAATGTATGTGTGAATCCACTTACTGTTGACTGACTTACTACCTCTGCTGGAAGTCTGTTTCAAGCATCAGCTACCCTTTCGGTTAAATTTGTTTTAAACTTTCCCCCTGATAGTTTGAGGTCATGTCCCCTGTGGAGAGCCCCCCTCCCCCCCAGTACCTCTCCAGACTGTCATGGACAGGACATCACTGGGCCTCATGCAGTTGAGCTCTCCCCATAGTACCTCTCTAGGCTGTCGTGGGCAGGACATCACTGGGCCTCATGTAGTTGCGCTCCCCCTAATACATCTCCAGAGTCATGAACAGGACAGCACTAGGCCTCATGCAGTTGAGCTCTCCCCCTAGTACCTCTTCAGACTGTCATGGACAGGACATCACTAGGCCTCATGCAGTTGAGCTCTCCCCCTAGTATCTCTCCAGACTGCCATGGCCAGGACATCACTTGGCCTCGTGCAGTTGAGTTCTCCCCCTAGTACCTCCCCAGACTGCCATGGCCAGGACATCACTTGGCCTCATGCAGTTGAGTTCTCCCCCTTGTACCACTCAAGACTGTCATGGACAGGACATCACTAGGCCTCATGCAGTTGAGTTCTGCCCCTAGTACCACTCAAGACTGTCATGGACAGGACATCACTAGGCCTCATGCAGTTGAGCTCTCCCCCTAGTACCTCCCCAGACTGTCATGGAAAGGACATTACTAGGCCTCATGCAGTTGAGCTCTCCTCTTAGTACCACCCCAGCCTGTCATGGACAGGACATCACTAGGCCTCCTAAAGCTGAGCTTTTTCCTAGTGCCAGAATGTTACTCGGTCTTATACAGTTGAGTTCTCCCCTAGTGCCTTTGAAGACTGTCACGAATAGGACCTTCTGGGCTGCATATAGCTGAGTTCTACCCTCCTGCAGACTGCATATAATGGAGTCCTTCTTCAAACTGTCTCCAGTCTGTCATGGTTTGGACATCACTAGAACTCATGCAGCTAGACTCTCCCCAAGGGCCTCTCCAGATTGTCAAGGGCAAGACACAATTAGGAGTTAGGGTTATGCAAATTTCACAAGTGCCTCTTGTGAAAAGAAAAGAAAAGAAAATCACTAATTTCCTCTCCTGACCTCTTTTACGACTTTGGGGGGGCATCCGATCCTGTCTTGAAGGCCTCCAAGTTGGCCAACTACACTCAAGTTCTTTGGCCCCAGCTGCTTCTCCAGTGGCCCTGACCATTTCTACATTCTTCACTTCTTTGTGGCCTTAGTCAATCCCTGATCAGTGTGCACACATCTGCAGTCAACTTCCAAACGTGAAGAGTGTTTTTATTCTGAGTAGAATAAACAGCAGCAACTCTCCATTTCAAAGTTGAAGTATCAGTCTCACATCATGATCAAAGTTTCCATAGGAACACTTTCTCTTAGGCCATTTACTCCATACAGTGGAATTACTCTTCTGCTTGCCTCTGCTACACAGAGGAGACATGCTCAAAGGTCCCCATGAGGTGCATATTCAACTGTGCCATGTTTCCTTTTAGGTTTGAGGAACCCAAAACCCAACTACATGGTGCCTTCTAATTCACCTGTTATAGTGAAATCCAAGACATGACCTTTCACCCCTCAGGTCTCCACAAAAACTGCACCACACCATGTACACTGACATGGTCTTTCTTCACTGCGGGAATTCACCAATCACAGGCAGGGCAAAACCTACAGTCCCCTTTTAAAAAGATGTCTATGCTATGTTAGAATTAGTGATATTTCCCCATTCTACACTAGAATATAGTGGGGATGGTGCAGCACATGATGTGAGAAGGTCACAGCAGGAAGTATAAAACATGTTCACAATAGTATCTGTTACATACCACTACAGTCAAGCTGACCTTTTTGAATCTTTATTTCAGAGCACCACAAACCCTAGTGATTTTTCTGAATATAGAGAAAGCTGCCTATCAAAACCAGACAATAGGCGCTAGGCAGCCTTATACGCACTTGTAGGCAGGTGCAATCTATTTTTTTCCACTGCAGGTGAAGCTCATCTGTAGCAGCAATGCACGTGGAGGAGGAAGTCGAGAGAAGCCTCATTCCTCTATGATCTCCTCAGTCACAGAGAGGCAGCATCCGATTGGATGCTGGCGTCCCATGTAACTTTGGTGTCCATCTTGGGTCAGGCAGAGTCTATTTAGGCCCCTGGCTTCCTGGTTTGGCGGGCATGTTGTGGGTGGATAGAGTATGGACCAGTCACCCGTCTGTCAGGGACAGTGCTAAGCATCAGGGAGAGGTTCCAGACAAGTAGGTTAAGTGCAGGGACTTGCCATCCTTCCTGGAAGCCGTCCCACTTGGGTACGGACTGACTAGGCTGCATTCTGCCCCTCGAGATAGACTGTCAGCACACCTGAGAGCTACTGCTACTACTCATCCTTGTACATGTGAGTCAGTGTACCCCGGCGTCCGGTTGTCTTCCTATTGGGGTTGCCATGCATTACTGAACTTCAATTTCAATACAGTTCCAGTGTTACTGCCGCCGCATCACGCTGTACCTTCTTACACATTGGCAGAAGAGTAGAGCATGCCACTGCACCCTATAGAGGTAAATGCAACTGCACCACAAATGTGATGCAACTACATCTAATGGACATGGTTGTGGTGCTGTGAAGAGGGATTTTAGTGTGCAGAAGGGGGCTGAGGGTCCCCAAAGAATGTATTTAAAGTTTAGCACCTAAAGGTATCTACTTAATGGTAATGCTGTAGGCTTTGCAATGTAAAGGTTCTCTTTAAATGGAAAGAAGCAGCTGTGTTTATACACTGATTTGAATACTGTATGGGAAGCCAAGTACAAGCTTGGTGTAGGCTGCAGTAAATGTTGTCCTTTTTCATACAGGGCCTAGAAGAGAACGTGCAACACTGATGACTTCAGTGTTGCTTTGGTTTGTGTGAAGAGCTGGGTAAAAAAATAAAATAAACATAGACACCAACGAGTAAAACACTTTTCTCTGGTTATAATTTCCATTTCCATACATTTTTTTTTTAAACAAAGCACTCTGTATGGCTGATAACAGGTTTTAAACAGCTTGTGTAGGCTTTTGTGGCATGGAGAGCGTGCCCTTGTGTACCCAAGTTACAAGCTTCTGTGGCTTCCTGCCATTGGCCTTAAGCTGCCAATTTCTAAAAGAACCTTCAGGAAGACAAATGTGCATTTACCGTATATACTCGAGTATAAGCCGACCCTAATATAAGCCGAGGCACCTAATTTTACCACAAAAAAATGTGAAAACTCATTGACTCGAATATAAGCCTAGGGTGAGAAATGCGCAGCTACTGTAAGTGTAAAAGAGGGTCAACAATGCCCATTTGCAGCCTCACTGTGCCCATTTGCAGCCATAGGTCCCCCGAACTTCAAACTTGGTAGTTAAGGGTTCCTAGATGCCCCCTAGCTGCAGCCAAAGGGTCCCGAAATGACATTGCTGCAGATAGACACAGTTGACCGACTTTGGGGCCCTGTATCTCAGGGCCACTTGGTGCTAGGAACCCCAAATGTATATTGTAGTGCTAGTTCCACTAGGTTTGCACACCAAATCTGGGGTTCCTAACACCAAGTGGCCCAGAGATACGGGGCCCTAAAGTCGGGTCGGAAAATGTCAAGCACTTTTCTGCAGCAGTGAATGACATTTTCCGAACCGACTTTGGGGCCCCATATCTCGGGCCACTTGGTGCTAAAAAACCCAAATTTGGATATGTTGTAGTGCTAGTTCCTATAGGGTTGCACACCATTTGGGGTTCCTAGCACCAAGTGCACCAAAATGTGCTGAAAACTCGGCTTATACTCGAGTATATACGGTATATAGTATAATCAACTTCATCACACATGTAGTTGTCATTTTGTCATGGACACCCCAGAAGCCCCTGGACTAATTTTGTAGTCTATGGAGCTGAATTCGCATCGCACATGGATCAAACTCGGACAGGACCCTTTTTTTACGCAGCTTAGATTCGCAACGCATTGATGTGAACGGCACTCACGGAAAACGATGTTATTAAAATGGCTTGCGAATTTCAGCGATCGCAACGGCTCAAATTCGCAATGGAATTTGCAGCAGTGCGAACCTAGCCTTAAACACAACCTTCAAACCACATACACTATATTGTCAAAAGTATTGTGACGCCTGCCTTTACATGAACTTTAATGGCATCCCAGTCTTAGTCCGTAGGGTTCAATATTGAGTTGGCCCACCCATTGCAGCTATAACAGCTTCAACTCTTCTGGGAAGGCCGTCCACAAGGTTTAGCAGTGTGTCTATGGGAATGGTTGACCATTGGAGGTCATGCACTGATGTTGGTTGAGAAATCCTGGCTCACAGTCTCCACTCTAATTTATCCCAAAGGTGTTCTATCGGGTTGAGGTCCGGACTCTGTGCAGGCCAGTCATGTTCCTCCACCCCAAAACTCACTAATCCATATCTTTATGGACCTTGCTTTGTGCACTGGTCAAAATCATTTGGTGGAGGGAGGATTATGGTGTTGGGTTGTTTTTCAGTGGTTGGGCATGGCCCCCTAGTTCCAGTGAAGGTAAGTCTTAAGGCGTCAGCATACCAAGACATTTTGGACAATTTTGTGCTCCCAACTTTTCCGGAACAGTTTGGGGATGACTCCTTCCTGTTCCAACATGACTGTGCACCAGTGCACAAAGCAAGGTCCATAAAGATATGGATGAGCAAGTTTGGGGTGGAGAAACTTGATTGGCTTGCACAAAGCCTCGACCTAAACCCAATAGAACAGAACACCTTTGAGATGAATAAGAGCGGAAACTGCGAGCCAGGTCTTTTTGTCCACACCAGTGCCTGACCTCACAAATGCGCTTCTGGAAGAATGGTCAAACATTCCCATAGACACACTCCTAAACCTTGTGGACAGCCTTCCCAGAAGAGTTGAAGCTGTTATAGCTACAAAGGGTGGGCCAACTCAATATTGAACCCTACGGACTAAGACTGGGATACCATTAAAAAGCATGTGCGTGTTAAGGCAGGTGGTCCAATACTTTTGACAATAAAGTGTATATACTGTGTGTGTGTATATATATACTGTGTGTGTGTGTGTGTGTGCGCGCGTGCGCTTGCTGTAGAATGTTTGCATTGTGATTCTGTATTATAGGAGCAGCTGACATTTGCCTCCGGGGATTCTATACCTCCCAAGCTGCTGAAAAGGATTTAATATAGTGTGACATTTTCAGTCAATACAGCAGATAAGGTCAAACGGGTCAGCCATTTCAATTCCAGGCAGAGAATTTCCCCAGTCATTAAATACAGCATATGCTGATAATACCTTTGGTTAACTACACACGAGCTCAACTCAAGGCCAGATAGTGCTGTGCCAAGCCCATGAGCCGGAAAAAGAAAAGCTTGGGCCCCTTATAGATGGCACAGAGTCGAAAATGGACTGATGTGTAAGAACACCTTCTATAGGATGGTCAGGCATGACTGTGCATCACCATGAGGTTATAGGATAAGATATGAGATGTACAGTATATGCACATGTGTATATTTATTATCATTTTATACATTAAGTTCCAATTGGAAGATATATAGAGACCTATGAATACATAGATCTGGATATTGATAGATCGTTATAAATCGATATGACTGATACATAGTATAGATTGATAGATCGATAGATAGGATAACATTTTTAGAGAATAATAAATGGCAGTAGACAAATGACAGTTGATAGGATAAAAATAGGTAAGAAATATGAAATTGTCTATTTGCACATCTTGCAAACCTACATCCTATACACATTTCTATACAATTTCTAGATTTCTATGGCCGCATATAGATCGCTGGGTGCCTGCAGCTCAATACATGGTGCAATTCAGTGTCTTTAACCCCCATCCGATCTTTTAGGTGAATCTGAATAACAAATCTTTGCAAGACTGTTGCATAGAGGGCATCCCCTGAATTGCAACATAAGCATGTTTGCTCGGCACAAGCCATACTCCATGTTTGTGTAGGAAAAATGGGATATTGCAGCTTGCATTCTATGCATTGCAATTGCATTGAACCCCCCCTCCCTTCCCCTTGCTTTCCATTCTAATTCCTGAAAATAGCCCCAATGCTTGCCCTTACCTTTTGGGAGCTGAATGACTGGGTCCAGTGGTACAGCACCAGCTTGTCCTTGGATTTGGGGCTGGGGTTGGAGGCTTCGGGCTCTTCCTGGCCCTCGTCGGTTTTGCCTGCATCGTTGTCTATAGCTGAAATAGGCCACCAGCTGCAATTAGTGGGAGTAACATTGCTGGCAGTCGCCATGACAGCCGGAGACAGAAGAAAAGGAGACGGCTGAGAGGGGCTGCTGCTCTAGCACAGAGCATCACATGGCTCTATGGACATCACCAACAGCTCAGCATCCTCCCATTACTCATCTGATGCTGGCTGGCTAAGTGATGCTGATGCTGACAATGAGGCGCTCGCACATCTACACACAACAGTTGCCTGGGTGAACAAAAAAATAAATAAATCACCGCTTCAAGTATTCATCCCCCGTCTATGTCCCTCAGGAATTCCTTCTCTACTCCTGAAGGTCAACTCCGTATTCGCCCTTTAATTTTCCACTGTTGCTGAATGACATGTAGGGGTTGATTTACTAAAACTGGAGAGTGCAAAATCTGGTGCAGCTGTGCATGGAAACCAATCGGTTTCTAATGTCAGCTTGTTCAATTAAGCTTTATCATTAAAACCTGGAAGCTGATTGGCTACCATGTATACCTGCACCAGATTTTGCACTCTCCAGTTTTAGTAAGGCTTCATGTACACAGGATGTTTGAAAACCTCATCTGAAAGCTGGAAACTTGACAGCTAGTAACCAATGTCTAATAAACGTCAGTTTTGTCGCTTTTACATACCGCGTTTATGCGCGTTTAACGGCATTTATGAGCATTCGCGTTTTAGAAGCGTTTTTCTACAGATAACCTCAGGAGGTGTTTGTAGTCGTATTAGTGCAAATGCGCACAGTGCATGAAAAACAAATACAATATTAACTATTTCAGCCATTCTGTGAAAGAAGAACGAGCAGGATCTCTCTCTCCCCTCTCCCTCTTCCCCCCTCCCCCTCTCCCCCCTCCCCCTCCCTCTCCCTCTCCCCATCCTTCTCCCCATCCTTCTCCCTCCCCTACCCCCTTCCCCTCCCTCTTCCCCCTCCCTCTCCCTCTCTTCCTCTCCCTCTCCCCCTCCCCCTCCCTCTCTCCCCCCTCCCTCTTCCCCCGCTCTCTCTTCCCCCTCCCTCTCATTTCCCCTCTCCCTCCCTCTTTTCCTCTTCCACTTCCCCCTCTCCCTCTTCCCCCTCCCTCTCCCCCTCTCCCCCCCTCACTCTCTCCCTCTTCCCCCATCACTCTCTCCCTCTTCCCCCCTCCCTCTCCCCCTCTTCCCCCCTCCTTCTCCCCCCCTCTCTCCCTCCCTCTTTTCCTCTTCATCTCTTCCCCCTACCTTCCCTCCCCCTCTCCCTCTTGTCCCTCCCTCTCACTCCCTCTCTTACCCCTCCCTCTCCCTCTCTCCCTTTCTCTCTTCCTCTCTCCCTCTCTCCCTCTTCCTTCCCCCTCCTCCCTCCATCTCGTCCTCTCTTCCCACCTCCCTTTCCCTCTTCCCTCTTCCCCCTCCCTCTCTCCCTCTTCCCCCTCTGCCTCCTCCCTCTCTTCCTCCCTCTGTTCCTCTCCCTCTCCCCCCTTCTCCCTCTTCCCTATCCCCCTCTCTCTTTTCCTCCTCCCTCTCCCTCTTACCTCCTCCCTCTACCCCCTCTCTTCCTCTCCCTCTTACCCTCCCCCTCCCCCCTCTCCCCCTCCCTCCCTTCCTCTTCCTCTCTTCCCCCCCCCCTCCCCCTCCCTCTCTCTCCTCTCTTTCTCTTCCTCTTCCTCACTTTCCCCCTTTTCCTCTCCCCCTTTCCCTCTCCCCCTCTCCCTCTTCCCTCTCCATCTCCCTCCCTCTTCCCCCTCCCTCTCCCTCTCCCCCTCCATCTCTCTTCCTCTTCCTCTCTTCCCCCCTCCCTCTCCCTCGTCCCCCCTCCCTCAACCTCTCCCTCTCCCCCCTCTTTTCCTCTTCCTTTCTTTCCCCCTCCCTCTCCCTCTTCCCCCTCCCTCTCTTCCTCTTCCTCTCTTCCCCCTCCTTCTCCCTCTTCGCCGCTCCCTCTCCCTCTTCCCCTCCCCCTCTCCCTCTCCCCCTTCCCCTCCCTCTTCCTCTCTTCCACCCTCTCCCCCTCTTTCTATCTCTCTCTCTCTCTCCCCCCTCTCCCTCTTCCTTCCTTTCCCCCCTCGCTCTCCCCCTCTCTTCCCCCCTCCCTCTCCCTCATCCCCCCTCCCTCAACCTCTCCCTCCCTCTCTTCCTCTTCCTTTCTTCTCCCCTCCCTCTCCCTCCCTCTTTTCCTCTTCCTCTCTTCCCCCCTCTCCCTTTCTTCCTCCCTCCCCCTCTGCCTCCCTCTCTCTCCCCTTCTCCCTCCCTCTCTCTACCCCTCTCATCTTCCCCCCTCACTCTTCCTCTCCCCCCTCTCTCCTCCCTCCCTTTTCCTCCCCTTCCTTTCCTCCTTCCCTCTCTCCCTCTCTCATCTCTCCCCTCTCTCTCTTCCTTTCCCCCTCCCTCTTCCTCCTCTTTTTCCCTCCTCCTCTCCCCCCCTCCCGCCCTCTCAGCCCCCCCCCCTTCCGCTCTCTCTTCTCTCTCTCTCTCATCTCCCCCCTCACTCTTCTCTCCCCCTCTCCCTCTTCCTCCCTTTTTCCCCTCCCTCTCTCTCCCTTCCCTCTCTTCCCTTCTCTCCTCATCCTCCCTCTCTCTCCCTCTCTTCCCCTCCCTCTCCCTCCCTCTCTTCCTCTTCCTTTCTCCTCTTCCCTCTCCCCCCTCCCGCTCTCTCTCAGCCCCCCCCACATTTTTATGAGTGCAAATGCGCATAAACGCAGGTTACAACGTTTACAAGCAGTTAGCGTTTGAAATGCCGGTAAACTACAGTTCTGAGCGTGATTTTTCTGCTTTCAATAAAACGTCAGTAAACTCAACTGCCTCTAAACTACTATAAACTACTGAGTGTACACATAGGATAACAGAGGAGAGTTCAGGGGCTGCTGAAAAAAACACCCAACTGCTCCTAAACATGAGTTTTACAGCTGCAGTTTACCATGAGACCTTAATCAACCCTGTGCTGCTGGTTTCCTGCTGCATCTTTACAGCCACTTCCTGTCTACATGGACTCCAGCGATGGTGACAATGGTAAACCATGGCTGTGTTAGGCTACATGCATGTGGAGAATTTTACTGATCCTATAGGCATGTTTTTATTTTTTATTTTATTTTTTGCCACAAAAGCACCCGTGTATAGATTTGTTCACACCATTTGCGGTGCGGAAAACATGTACAAAAGCGCACGCTTTCCCACACCACACAGAAAAAAGTGCTACCCTCTGCAGATGTGCGCGGGTCCCATTTTCTTCATGGCACCCCACGCATCTAGCAAGTGTGGGTGTGTTTGTGGCACCAAAATGCATTGTACTGCAGAACTAGGCGGTTTGGTGCGGCACGATTAAAAAAATTGTGCTGCAGTACTTTTTCCGTGTCTCCATTGAAATTAATAGGCTGACCAAAACGTGCGCAGACGCACCTTCTTGGTGTGAACCGGCCCTTAACCACTTGAGCTCCGGAAGCTTTTACCCCCTTTATGACCAGGGCATTTTTTGCTACTCCACACTCTTTACCTTGCAATTGTGTGGTCATGCAACGCTGTACGCAAGTGAAGTTTCTATAGTTTTCTGTACACAAATAGAACTTTCTTGCGGTGGTATTTGATCACCACTGTTTTTTTATTTTTATTATATAAACGAAAAAAGGCCAAAAATTTTGAAAAATAAAAAGTATATTTTTTACTTGCTCCAATAAAACTTACCCAATAAAAAAAAGCAAAAAAAAAGAATTTCCTCATAAACACAGGCCAAAATATGTTCTGCTACATGTCTTTGTTTTCATACTAGTAATGGTGGTAATCAGCAACTTATAGTGGGACTGTGATAGTGTGGCGGACAATCTGACACTAGCTGACTCTTTTTGGGAACTTACTGTCAGGGCTGGGCTCAGCCCTTCTTCTCTGAGCTAGCCGCTCAGCTGCCGGCTAATTGCCAGCTCCTATGTCTCCACAGGTACTCACCTGTTGATGATATCCTGCTCGTCAGTCCTGCCTACTTAAGCCGTCCAGTCCAGCCCAGATGATCTCTGCCTTCGCCTTGGTCGACATCACAGAGACGCCCTCCTGCACTCCTGTTAAAAGACTTGCTTGGCTGACATCCCTTTTGGCTCCAGATCCTGCTTGCTGTTTTACTACGCTCATCTCCGGCTCCCTGGCGCTTGGCTTGTCTGACTTATTCGTTCCGGTTCCTGAACTCTGACATTGTTTTGACTACGTTTGTTCTATTTACTTTTATTATTAAACAAGTGTGATTTAACTGTACTTCTGTCGCGGTCTGTTTTCATGGTTGACACTTACTAACTGCCGCTAAGTGACACTAATGCAGGCCATACATGAGTCCAATTCGGAACACATAATCTTTAGAAAAAAATCAGAAAATTTGTGCGATTTGTGATCCGATGACGCTACCATTGATTTCAAAATTTGACCAACCAAGTCTTCAATTTCTCCTCATGTTGCTACAGAAAATGATTTTCGTGGCCGGGAGTCTTTTTTTCTTTGCAGGTCACAGCTCATGCACATTTCTTTTTCAATTATATTTCTCGCAGGATTCTCCCATCATTCATTAGAAATTTGTTTTGTTTTTAAAAACATTTCCAACACGCCCGATCACTCAAATTCGGGTGGCCGCACGGAAATCAGCCGTTGCTGCAGCCCACTAATGGTGTGAAATTCGAATGAAAATTCTTAGTTACTTAGTTTTTTTTTTTTACTTACCAGAAATGGCTGTTGCTAGGCAGATCGTCCTAATCTGCCTCCTCCAGCGCCGCGGTGATCTTCTCTCCTTCCGTCTTCTAGTGAATGGGGCGCGGTGTGTTGTGGGAACTGTGTCCCACAACACACCGCGTTCCCCATTCACAAATAAGACTCGCGCATGCGCAGTAGGAAACGGGAAGCCGTTTCCCTTACTGAGGATGGCCACGCTGGATCTGGATTGCCGAGGGACATCTCGGCCTCCACGAACGACATCGCGGGCGCCCTGGGAGGGTAAGTATACTTATTAAAAGTCAGCAGCGACTTTTTTTTTTAGCTGCTGACTTTAAAAAAAAAAAATTTTCAGGTGAAACACCGCTTTAATGCAGTGATCAGTGCTAATAATATACACTGTCAATGTACTAATGTCACTAGATGGGAAGGGGTTGACATCTAGGGGGCGATCAAAGGGTTAACCGTGTGTCTAACTACACATCGATTAGTTTCTTTTCCCTGCTTTGCATTTTAATAGAAGAGAGTTTAGCGAAAAATATATACAAATATATATATACATATATAAATACAAATTATCAGCAGATTGATTTTTATAAATATACCCCTTAGTTAATTATGCATCCCTAGGCTTTCTGATAAAGCCACACAATTTCCTCTATTTTTGTTATTGACAATTTTTTTTTATGCATCCAATTATCAAAGCTTTCCTACAATTTCCACTGTGGCATCTCTATTAGATCTTGATCGACATGAATCTGAATATAGCCACTTTATTATGACCACAGCCTTCTGTATGTAAATAATTAAGTAGAATTTTTAAAAATGCACTTTTTTTTTTCATTCTGCTACTTAACAATTTATTGTGATTTTTAAAATTCATTATCTGAACAATTAGAAACAGAATACGTTTCCTGCAATCACTCCTTGTTCTAATAGCACCATCTAGTGGATAAAATTGTGTATTGAAAATAAAGAAGAGGCTGTCTCGCTGTGTTCACACGCTAACTTAAAGTAGAACTAGGCAAAACTTTTTTTTTTCATTTTGTATAGGGCAGTGATGGCGAACCTTTTTGAGCTTGAGTGCCCAAACCGCGACGCAAAACCAACTTATTTCTTTCAAAGTGCCAACACAGAATTAAGAAACTTTCCATGGCCTCATCGTCCAGCTCTCCCCAGGCAGTATTGTAGGAATCCCCACCATCCAGCCGCTTCTTGATATACCTGCCACCAGGAGATCAGCTAGCAGCCACTGCACCTCTCCCCATGGCCATGGATGATCTGCACCGACCCCCTCCTCCGCTGTTTCACAGGCTGCACCAGAGGGACAGACTGAACCAAAGTCGTCCTGGAATAGGGTGCCTGCAGAAAGCAATGTCCGAATGCCTTACCATAGGTGTAGGTGTCCGGGGGAGGCAATGAGCTGCACAATCGGGACAGTGGAGAAAGAATTTTACACCTCCCTAAACATCGCACATGGGACAAGATGACAGGCTGCCCATCCACCTGCTGACGTCACTGGCACTGATGCCTGCACCGTCAGTGCAAGTGACTGCCTGGCTGGGTGATTCCTCTGGTGTGCCCACAGAGAGGGCTTGGCGTGCCAACTGTGGCACGCGTGCCATAGGTTCGCCATCACTGGTATAGGGTAAGGGAGGGTTACAACACCTGTCAGATTTGTTTTCACCATCTGTGCCATCTGAGATTTCCCTTCACTTCCTGTCCCATAGCCAAAGAGGAAGTGAGAGGAAATACCTGCAAATCAGTGGCGGTGCGTCCATAAGGGCGCACGGGCACTGCCTCCTCTCTCCAGCCACCCCCTCTATGACCAATAGATAGATTCAAAAAATTCTGGAGGAACATTTGCATTCATCAGCCAGGAAGCTGCGCATGGGACAGACTTGGACATTCCAACATGACAATGATCCAAAACACAAGGCCAAGTCGACCTGTCATTGGCTACAGCAGAATAAAGTGAAGGTTCTGGAGTGGCCATCTCAGTCTCCTGACCTCAGTATCATTGAGCCACTCTGGGGAGATCTCAAATGTGCAAAAGACTTCAAACTGTCATTGATGTTAAAGGGGGCAATACACGGTATTAAGAACTTGGGTATGTAAACTTTTGATCAGGGTCATTTGGGTAGTTTCTGTTTTATGATTTAAAAAGAGTAAAGACAGTTGATTGATAATAAATGGCTTCAACCAAACACTAACCATGAGTGAAAGAAAAGTATTTGTGTTTATCGTTTAGTCTCTGAAAAATGGCCAAGAATTCATAAATTCTGCCAGGGTATGTAAACTTATAAGCACAACTGTATGTATGTGTACATATATACAGCATATATATATATATATATATATATATATATATAGTATCTCACAAAAGTGAGTACACACCTCACATTTTTGTAAATATTTTATTCTATCTTTTCATGTGACAACACTGAAGAAATGACACTTGTCTACAATGTAAAGTAGTGAGTGTACAGCTTGTATAACAGTGTAAATTTGCTGTCCCCTCAAAATAACTCAACACACAGCCATTAGTGTCTGACCCGCTTGCAACAAAAGTGAGTACACCCCTAAGTGAAAATGTCCAAATTGGGCCCAAAGTGTCAATATTTTGTGTGGCCACCATTATGTTCCAGCACTGCCTTAACCCTCTTGGGCACGGAGTTCACCAGAGCTTCACAGGTTGCCACTGGAGTCCTCTTCCCCTCCTCCATGATGACATCACAGAGCTGGTGGAGGTTAGAGACCTTGTGCTCCTCCACCTTCCGTTTGAGGATATCCCACAGATGCCCAATAGGGTTTAGGTCTGGAGACATACTTGGCCAGTCCATCACATTTACCCTCAGCTTCTTTAGCAAGGCAGTGGTCGTCTTGGAGGTGTGTTTGGGGTCGTTATCATGTTGGAATGCTGCCCTACGGCCCAGTCTCCGAAGGGAGGGGATCATGCTCTGCTTCAGTATGTCACAGTACATGTTGGCATTCATGGTTCCCTCAATGATCTGTAGCTCCCCAGTGCCGGCAGCACTCATGCAGCCCCAGACCATGACACTCCCACCACCATGCTTGACTGTAGACAAGACAAACTTGTCTTTGTACTCATCACCTGGTTGCCTCCACACACGCTTCACACCATCTGAACCAAATAAGTTTATCTTGGTCTCATCAGACCACAGGATATGGTTCCAGTAATCCATGTCCTTAGTCTGCTTGTCTTCAGCAAACTGTTTGCAGGCTTTCTTGTGCATCATCTTTAGAAGAGGCTTCCTTCTGGGATGACAGCCATGCAGACCACTTTGATGCAGTGTGCAGCGTATGGTCTGAGGACTGACAAGCTGACCCCCCACCCCTTCAACCTCTGCAGCAATGCTGGCAGCACTCATACGTCTATTTACCAAAGACAACCTCTGGATATGACGCTGAGCACGTGCACTCAACTTCTTTGGTCAACCATGGTAAGGCCTGTTCTGAGTGGAACGTGTCCTGTTAAACCGCCGTATGGTCTTGGCCACCGTGCTGCAGCTCAGTTTCAGGGTTTTGGCAATCTTCTTATAGCCTAGGCCATCTTTATGTAGAGCAACAATTCTTTTTCTCAGTTCCTCAGAGCGTTGTTTACCATGAGGTGCCATGTTGAACTTCCAGTGACCAGTATGAGAGAGTGAGAGCGATAACACCTAATTTAACACACCTGCTCCCCATTCACACCTGAGACCTTGTAACACTAACAAATCACCTGACACCGGGGAGGAAAAATGGCTAATTGGGCCCAATTTGGACATTTTCACTTTTATTGCCAGCGGCTTAGACATTATTGGCTGTGTGTTGAGTTATTTTTAGAGGACAGCAAATTTACACTGTTATACAAGCTGTACACTCACTACTTTACATTGTAGACAAGTGTCATTTCTTCAGTGTTGTCACATGAAAAGATAGAATAAAATATTTACAAAAATGTGAGGGGTGTACTCACTTTTGCTAGATACTGTGTGTGTATATATATATATATATATATATATATATATATATATATATATATATATATTCTTTAAGAAAGTCTGCCCTGTAAGGGGTTTGTCAGTTGTTGCTAATTTCCTCTTGTGTATAATTACCGCCACTATTTTAAGCTCTCACATAACTTGTAGCTGTCAGTGCTACTTGCAGTCCAGTGTTGCAGGGGATCATATATCACTCCGGTCCATCAAAACTGCATCATATCAATAACAGATGGGCCCCCACCCTACAAAACTCTTTAAGATTATTCCTCACGTTAATCCTTAATGGAAAAATGGATGTGCTGTATCAGGACAGCGTGCTGTATCCAGGATCCTCTGCCAAATTCATTGGCTGCCTGGAAAATTGGAACCGTGTACCAGAAAAGTGACAGGTGTGAGATGAACGGGGGCAGACGCATAAGACGTCTTGTCCTTCTTAGTTTGTACTGATGGGGGCACAGTGTTCCAACAGATGCATCAGTGTCACCCCCACTTAAAATGTCCTGACTCTGCGCATGCTTTTTTCAGGTGAGGTTGGTGTGGTCTGGATTCGCTGTCCTGGACAATGGAAGAAAGGTAACTTGGTTACAAAGCAACAGGTTCACTTTGATGCTGGCAATGCATTAACTTTTATAAATTCTCCCTTCACTCCCCTGTCTTCCTATTATTAAACTACGGCATGGGGTAAAGCATTCCCCTTCCTCCCTAGGTGCCAGCCCTGGTGCTTGGTCATACAGGCACATTGTCATATGGGGGTGGAAAGAGAGTCTTTATTCCTGTGTAAGCTCTAGACACCTGGCACTGTCAAATGGAAGTGGCGAGAGAGTCCTCAGCCCTGTGTAAGCTCCAGACACTCAGCACTGTCAAATGGAAGTGGCAAGAGAGTCCTCAGCCCTGTGTAAGCTCCAGACACCTGGCACTGTCAAATGGAAGTGGCGAGAGAGTCCTCAGCCCTGTGTAAGCTCAAAACACCCAGCACTGTCAAATGGAAGTGGCGAGAGAGTCCTCAGCCCTGTGTAAGCTCCAGACACCCAGCACTGTCAAATGGAAGTGGCGAGAGAGTCCTCAGCCATGTGTAAGCTCCAGACACCCAGCCCTGTCAAATGGAAGTGGCGAGAGAGTCCTCAGCCCTGTGTAAGCTCTAGACACCTGGCACTGTCAAATGGAAGTGGAGAGAGAGTCCTTAGCCCTGTGTAAGCCCCAGACACCTGGCACTGTCACGTGGAGTTTGGTGAGATGGATCTCATCCTTGTGTAAGCTCTAGGATTAGTTCTGTCACCTAGGGACAGGGAGAGAGTCCTCTGCCTTGTATAAGCGCCAGACATCCAGTTCTGTTACATGAGGGGTGAAGGGAGAGTCTTCAGCCCTATGTAGGTTTCAGACACCAGGCACCGTAACATGGTGTGGAAAGAGTCCTCAGCTCTGTGTAAGCTTCAGACACCCAACACATTAACATAGGGGTAGGGGGAATGTCCTTAGCCCTGTGTAAGCTCCAGACAACTAGCACTCTAACATGGGAGTCGGAAGAGAATACTCATCCCTTGTAAGCTCCCTAGACCAGCACTATCTTGTGGGGGCAGGGAGAAAGTCCTTAGCCCTGTACAAGTTTGGTGAGAGGTACCTCATCCTTGTGTAAGCTCCAGACACCGGGTGTTGTCCTATGGAGTCGGGGAGAGGGAGCTTATCTCATTGTAAGCTTCAGACACATAGGTCTGTCACATGGGGACAGGGAGACAATCCTCAGACTGGTGTAAGCTCCAGACACCCAGCAATTCCATAGAAAGGTGGAATTAGAGTCCTCAGCCTTGTGTAAGCTCCAGACACCCAGTTCTGTTACATAAGGGTGAAGGGAGAGTCTTCAGCCCCATGTAAGTTTCAGACACCAGTCACTGTAACATGGGGTTAAAACAGTTCTCAGCTCTGTGTAAGCTCCATACACCCAACACAGTAACATAGGGGTAGGGAGAATGTTCTTAGCCCTGTGTAACCCAGCACTGTCACATTTCGGTGGAGAGAGTCCTCAGTCTTGTATAAGCTTTGAAAACCAGCACTGTAACATGGAGATGGGGAGAGAGATTCAGTGGCAGCTGGTGCTCAAAATTCATGCGCAAAAAATCATTAATTGCAGCCACTGTGCCATCAAACGCTGCCACTGTGCCCTCAAATGCTGCCACTGTGCCCATCAAACGCTGCCACTGTGTCATCAAACGCTGCCACTGTGCCATCAAATGCTGCCACTGTGTGCCATCAAACGCTGCCACTGTGCCCAAACGCTGCCACTGTGCCCATCAAACGCTGCCACTGTGCCCATCAAACGCTGCCACTGTGCCATCAAATGCTGCCACTGTGCCCTCAAATGTTGCCACTGTGCCCATCAAATGTTGCCACTGTGCGAAATGCTGCCAGTGTGCCCATCAAATGCTGCCAGTGTGCCCATCAAATGTTGCCAGTGTCCCTCCCGGGACGCCTTACTGACATCTCCCCCGCGTGGATAGATTGCGGACACCCCGCTCACACCCCCCCCCCCAGCGGATGGATCGCAGGACACCCCGCTCTCTGCGCCCTGAGCCCACCCTTTTTTGAAGCCTATCTGGCTCTAATCAGGTGCTTCAAAAAAATACACCCTCCTCCTGCCCCCGACATAAGAGTCCATGCGTCCGGCATCCTGAAAGGGGCCGGGCGCATGGATAGGGAGGTGGCAGCAGGGATAGGGGGGGCGGCGCCCGTGCGCCCACAATGCATGGGCCCCCACTGGAGAGATTCCTCTGCATTAGGAGAAACCAAAAGCTGCTGTGTGCAGAATAGGTAAATATGTTATTTGTATGTTGCCAATATAATCACTTCTGAGAAATTATTCCTCCTTCACTGTTTGCATTGTGTAGCTTGTGGCTATTAAATATCTTTCCCACTTTGAGTGCTCACTTTCCTCCCATATCTGGCCCTTCTGATCACCTCTTGTATCTGCTCCATGGGATCCGAGCTGAGGATGGAGGGTCTGATTGGCAGTGTGCTGTGTTAAGCAGAACACAAGACTCGGATTTTCCATTAACCAAGACTGTCATGACCTAAGAGCAGGTAACAAGGTGATGGGATCATCTCCCTGTTTTAGAAATATGACTTGACGGTTAAGACCTCTTGGCATGACACCTTGTGTAACGGGAAGTCAGACTGGACTTAGAGGACCATCCCAGCGCCGATTAGCATACATACTAGGTTGCAAAGTCCAACAGTAACATTTTGTAGCTTTAAAATATTTGCATTTTATGTTTTACATAAGTCTTTACTATGCCCTGGTAGCCCGTTCGCTTTTCCCAAATTGGTCTTGGATGGTCTGTTGACCCAAATGGAGTCTTTCCAACAATCCTAAAAAATCTGATATTTTAAGCTAGCCTTTAATTGGGCACAACCAGCTATGTGAGCTTCAATAGTGCTATCCACCTTAGCGGGGGAAATCACAGGGATCTAAACAGACCTGACCTTTCACCTTTGAGACAGTAATTGAGGACACATATTCTTCATCTCCTTTCTCTGCAGCCTCAGCTGCACTGCAGATGAATAAACAGGGAGACAGAGGCTCCTGTTCATTCATAAACCGAAGCATATTAAACATAGTTTACTATGTTTCAGTTATGAATGAACACAGTGAGTGATCACTCACTGTGTTCATTCACTAAAGGAAGGGGCCAGTAAATTATACATTTACTGGCCCCTTCTCCCGCTCTCCATCCTGAACATCCCCCTGTGTGCCCGCAACAGCTGACAGGAGAGGAAAGCCAGCAGCACAGTGGTGTATTGGGTAGCACTCTCGCCTAGCAGTAAAATGGGTCTCTGGTTTGAATCCCAACCACGACACCACCTGCCTGGAGTTTGCATGTTCTCCCTGTGCCTGCGTGGGTTTCCTCCGGGTACTCCAGTTTCCTCTCACACTCCAAAGACATGCTGATAGGTTAATTAGCTTCTGTCCAAAATTGGCCCTACTATATGAATGTGAGTTGGGGACCTTGGATTGTGGGCTCCTTGAGGGTAGGGATCGATGGGAGTGTGCGATGTATGTGTGGAGCGCTGTGTAAATTGACAGCTCTATATGGTTACCCTAAATTAAATAATAATATAATAGATGAGCATCTTAATGAGACACAATGTATAGGGATAGGGATAATTCTAGATCCGCAACCACACTCACTCAGGTTGAACTGGATGGACTGGTGTCTTTATTCAACCTTACTAACTATGTTGCACTGCAGAGGGGGGCACATAGCAGCCTGCAGGGGCAATCGGATGTGGGCAGGACTGGAAGGAGGATCGGTGCCGTGGAGAGGGGGCAACTTCAGGAACGATGCACTGTATGTCTCTATCACCAGCAGCTGAAAGCTGGCAGGAGGTAAAGGGGGAGAAACTGTCTCTCAGCTGCTGCTTAGAGATGCACATGGCATCGTTTCTGTAATTTCTTCAGTACCGATCATCCACCCTGTCCTTCTCACATCCGATTCCCCCCTTCTGCCCAGACCCCCCTGTGTGCCTGGGCCCCGTACAGGGAGACAGGTGGTACCTCCTTATCGGCAGCCCTGCACCCTCAATACAATTTCCACATTGTTTTACATTGTGATATCCGGCCTCAGCTGTGAGAATAAATAATAATCTGAAATATTCATAAAACATGGAAGAAAATATTACGTAACATAGCAACCAATTAAGATTTTAACAATCATCAATTTAAAGCCCAAAGAATTTTCTTTTCCTTTGTCTTGGTTAAATTGTATTTATTAAAGAATTGAAAGAACATGGGGCAGCACAAAATCAACGCATATTGATCGACATCAAGGACACATTCCGATGTTGTGAGATCACTTTGTTTTCTTTGTTTAGATACAGTTCAATAGAGTGGGGTGGGTTTTGAACCTCTGTGAGATTTAAAATTCTTATCCGTGCCCATATTGGGGGATTTCCCCTCACTTCCTGTTCTGACACCCATTGTCTGGACAGGAAGTTACTCTCTGTTTGTTTGGCTAAGCATCAAATAGATGGGAAGTGAGGAAACTTTTCCAAATAGTGAACATTTAAAGTGATTTGTAAAGGAAATTTTTTTTATTAAAAAAAATAAATAACAAACCTGTCATAATTAGTAGTTTTGCACAGAACAGCCCTGATCCTCCTCTTTTTGGGTCCCTCATAGCAAGCCACTTGCTGTGGAGGCACCCGCGCTTGCTTTCTACAGTGCCGACTCTCTGCGTTCAGAAGACACAGAGAGCACGGCTCAGCCCCCGCTTCTCTGGCTGTGATTGACAGCAGAGGGAGCCAATGGCTCCTGCTGCTGCATCTTAGCCAATCAGGAGGGAGAGACCTGGGAGAGCCTCGGGTCTCGTGCACATTGCTGGATCGAGATCGGGCTTAGGTAAATATTAGGGGTGGGGGCTGAGGGGGGAGCTTCACACTGAAGGTTTTTAACCTTTACAACCACTTTAAGGTTGATCTGGAGTTGAGCTTTGGAATACGCCTTTTGCATATAATCCTGTCTCCAATTTCCCTAGGCCCTTCATTTCACAGAACGAATCTGTCTGACAATGTCTGTATGGTTTTGGCAGAGACTTCATAAGCCGTGAGCAGAGTAATGCAGTGACACATACCTCTGTAAGTTAATGCAGAGGTTAAAGTTTGATAGGAAATTAATGTTCTTTAAAGCGGAGTTCCACCTAAAAGTGGAACTTCCACTTATCTGATTTCCCCCCCCCCTCTGGTGCCACATTTGACACCTTTTGGAGGGGAGCGGATACCTGTGTTTGATAGGTACCCTGTCCCCACTTCTGGGAGACCGGGCCGTGGCGAAGTACATCAGCAGCATGGGCCTCCTTCTCCCTCCCCTTCTGCCGCGCCAGTGAGAGAGCGCAGCACGCTTCGTGCATGCACAGTCGGAACCCAACCGTGAAGCTGAAAGGCTACACTGCCGGGTTCCCGTGGCGGCAATGGTGGTGGCAACACCCGACCAGCCCATGTAAACATCAACTGCAGTGCCAACACAGCTGGACTCCGAATATTAAAAGTCAGCAGCTACAGTATGTGTAGCTGCTGACTTCTAATTTTTAAAGGGGCGGGAGGAACTCCGCTTTAACAAAAGAACATACATTTCACTTTTAATAATTATGCTACAAAATAATTGTGTGCTGTATATTGCTTCCAGCATTGCTCCTGTTTCTTCTTGTTGGAGGCCGCCATTTTGTTGAAGCCCAGAGTAGCCACTTCCTTATAGAAAACTTCCCCCTTTCCTTAAGGGGGCCATACACTGATCAAAATTGAGACAGGCCGAATTTTGATCTACCAATCCCCTTGTGAACAACCAGCCTGTCAGGTTTTTCCCAAACGATCAGTGCCACCGGCTATAGCTGGCAGCACTGATCAGCGCATTCTGATGGCGGGAAAGACTCCCCGCTGTCAGAATATATTAACTCAGTGGGAGTGACACCCCCTTTCACATTGAGTGTACAGATGGGGGAATACGATCTTTTTTTTTTTTTTTTCTTACAACCCACTGTTTGAATATAAAAATGATTCATGTGCCTGTCTTAGTGTCACTTTCTTTAATTAACATTTCCAGCCTTGGCTGTATGTCTTGCCTCAGATAGAGAAGAAGGCTGACAGAAGCTTTACAGTGCTGAAGATCACAGATCTGCCTGAGGGAGGAAAGCCCCATACACACAGGCCAAATGTCGGGAGACATCGCCCAGTTGAAAAAAAAAACGCAGACGTTTGGTCCGTGTGTATGCCACCCTGTCTGACAGAAGCCGGCTGTTTGCCTGGTTTCTGTCGGATGATATAAAAATAAAAAATGCTGCGCTAGCGCAGCATTTTTTATTTTTATTTTTATGTTTGATTTCCTTAGCGGTATTTGATGGTTATTTGCTGGTGCTTTCACCTTTACTATTATCATTATTTTTTATTAGCGCGGTATTATTTCACTTCTTTTTTTCTGTCGGATAAGCATGCTAGAAAACCAGCAGCCGACCAACTCCCAATCAGCGCTCTACGCCAAAAGCGGAGAGCGCTGGTCGGAGTGTTCTGGTGTCTCCCTGTCAGAACACAACAGCTCAGCAGGGGAGATCACTGTACTAACTTTGCATAGTTAGTACAGCAGCTCAGACCGGACTTGACAGTTTTTTTTCGTTCAACCCACTACCAAGCAGCAGAGTTTGTCTTCTCACCCCTCCTGCTTTTCATTTCTCCCTCCCTATGTGTTCCCTCGGCACAGTCCGTCATTCCTGTTGCTTTCTTCCCCCTTTAGCAACAGAAATATTAAAGCTGTCAGCTGATTGGCAACTGAGCATGTGCACTGAAGGATGAGACAGTGCATTCCTGGCTTTTAAATGGTATAGACACTTATTTTTATTGTTTTATATAGCTATACCTGCAAAAGGGGCCAGTCTGAAGTAATTTTACAGAACATAATTTTCTTACTAAAGTTTCACTTTAAGTGTCCACTAAGCACCAGTATTTTTTGGATTATTATTGATTCTCACTAACCACCAAATGACAGCCCACCTAATACTGACTAGGTCCCACTTTGTCTGCCAAAACAGACTTGAGCCTGTCAGGGCATGGATGCCCCTAGACCTCTGAAGGTATGCTGATGCTATGGTATCTGGCACCAAGCCATCAGTAGCAGATCCTATTATCCAGCTGTAGACTCTGCGTGTTTTTTTAAATTTTTTAATTCAATTTCCAAAGAGAATAAAATAGAATAGAAAATAAAGGAAGAGAATAGAAGAAAAAACATAATTGTTTTCTATTCTATTCCTTTATCTTTCTATTTTATTATTTTTGGAAATTGGAAAACTATTTGAATTGGAATACTATTTGAAATTTATTTGAAAACTTTTCGAGTTTGAAAACTATTCGAAAATGATTTGAAAACAAATAAACAAAACGAATCCCAAAAAACAAATTAAATTTATTTATCTAAACTAATTTATGTAAATAATGTATCGAAACGAAACAAATTTTTTCGTTCTGCACATGTCTAATACAATGCAGCCGTTGTACAGTATCTAATACAGTGCAGCCATTGTACAGTATATAATACAGCTCAGCCATTGTACAGTTTCTAATACAGTGCAAGCTATGTACACAGTATATAAAACAGTGCAGCCATTGTACAGTTTCTAATACAGTGCAAGCTATGTACACAGTATATAAAACAGTGCAGCCATTGTACAGTTTCTAATACAGTGCAAGCTATGTACACAGTATATAATACAGTGCAGCCATTGTACAGTTTCTAATACACTTCATGTGGTGTACACAGTTTATAATACAGTGCAGCCATTGTACAGTTTCTAATACAGTGCAAGCTATGCACACAGTATATAATACAGTGCAGCCATTGTACAGTTTCTAATACAGTGCAAGTGGTGTACACAGTATATAATACAGTGCAGCCATTGTACAGTTTCTAATACAGTGCGAGCTATGCACACAGTATATAATACAGTGCAGCCATTGTACAGTTTCTAATACAGTGCAAGCTATGTACACAGTATATAATACAGTGCAGCCATTGTATAGTTTCTAATACAGTGCAAGTGGTGTACACAGTATATAATACAGCTTCAAGTGCCTCCTTATTGTGCATCTTGAAACAGCCACACCACATATTTTCAGAGAGTCCTGTATACACCTGAAGTTATTTGTGGTTTTTCTTTGCATCCCAAACAATTTTCCTGGCCATTGGTGCTAACATTTTAGTTGGTCTACCTGACCATGGTTTGGTTTCAACAGAACCCCTCATTTTCCACTTGAACACTGCTGATTGGCATTCTCAATTCCTTGCATAACTTTTTATATAGATAGATCCATTTTTTTTTCAAACATTTCAGTCTTTTTTAGTTTATTGGTGGTTAAATACCAAAAGAAAGCTCTATTTGTGTGAAAAAAATATAAAAATGTCATATGGGTACAGCGTTGCATGACTGCGCAATTGTCATTCAAAGTGCGACATCGCTTAAAGCCAAAAATTGGCATGGGCAGGAGGGGGGGGGGGGGTGAAAATGTCTGGTATTGAAGTGGTTAAGCCATGTGAGGCTTTTCCAGACCGGCAGCTACACATACACATGCTGCCTATGAGTGGCGATGTGCAGTGCCGGCTTCGATCGGAACAAGCCCGAGCCCATCATCATGCTTGCCAACTGTCCCCAATTTCCCAGTACATTCCTGGGATTTAGACCTTTGTCCCAGTCTTACTGTTTACTGCGAGATGTCCCGGGAAATCAACATGTTCCCATTTTTTTTGCCGCCGCCGCTAGAGGCCGCGGCAGGCACTGGTAAAATGTCTCTTTTTTACTCAAGACCAGCTATCGTGAGGAAGAAAGAAGAAGTGGAACCCAGGCTCCGCCTCTTGGTTCTTCCCTTTGGCTGGTCTTCTGTAATGGCCAAATCACCTGCGGCCCGCACCGGAGAGAACACCTGATGTAAGGAGGGACTCCGCTGGCTGGGGAACCTAATGTAAGGAAGGACTCCGCTGGCTGGGGACACCTGATGTAAGGAAGGACTCCGCTGACTGGGGACACCTGATGTACAGGGGGACACCTGATGTAAGGTGGGACTCTGTTGGGGGCACCTGATGTAAGGAAGGGCTCCGCTGGCTGGGGACACCTGATGTAAGGTGGGACTCTGCTGGGAGCACCTAATGTAAGGAGGGGCTCCGCTGGCTGGGGACACCTGATGTAAGGAAGGACTCCGCTGGCTGGGGACACCTGATGTAAGGAGGGACACCGCTGCATGGGGACACCTGATGTAAGGAGGGGCTCCGCTGGCTTGGGACACCTTATGTAAGGTGGGACTCTGCTGGGGGCACCTGATGTAAGGAGGGACTCTGCTGGGGGCACCTGATGTAAGGAGGGACTCTACTGGAAATGCTTGGTGTAAGGAGAGGCTCTGCTGGGAATGCCTGGTGTAAGGAGGGACTCTGCTGGGGATACCTGATGGCATCTGGTGGCAGGCGATGTGGCAAGTGACACGCTCAGGGCTCTCACTGATTCTGTATTATGGTGAGTTGAACTATTTAATTTTATATTACAATGCAATAATAGAAATAATGCGCTTCAATCATCCTGACACCATACCAACCATGGTGGCGGGATAATTGAAGCGCTAACACTAGGTGTTTGGAGTATCTTTATCTGCTGATTGCTAAACTTTCTGGAATACACATATTTCTATTGTGGCGTAGGATCTGGGCCTGTTGTCCCTCCATCCCTTTTTCTTTCCTTCTTTCTCTTTCTTTCCCTCCCTATTTATTTATTTTGTTCTTTCTTTCTTTCTCTCTACCATACTTTCTCCCTCCATCCCTCGTTCATCTCAGACTCTAACCACACCCCCTTTGAGTCATACCATTTAAGCCACACCCATTTTCAGTTAAACCACACACATTTTTTGCCACAGCATTTTTCTTTCCTGGATACATCCTGCCTTCAAACGAATGCCCCACCCCCTAATTATAATAAGACTCCGCCTACCAACAAAAAAGTGTCCCTAGAAAATTTTTTGCAACGTTGGCAACTATGCATCATTACTGATAACATGGCATGGTATTATTGTGTATACCGAAAGGAACTCTGTTGTCATTCTCCCTTTCTATTAACTTGCAGTTGTATTTGATGTTTTGCATGCATTAGGTATACATACCTCCCAACCTTCAGAAATGGGAAAGGGAGACACCAAGTATGGAGGCATAGGCCATGCCCCCTGCCACACCACCTTAAAGTAGAATTATACAAAAAAAAAGATTGGTTAAACCCACTACCACTACTATTCCCATTATATTGGCTTCTGAAATTTACAAATTCAGCAATTTAGAAATCAGATGAAAGGTTTAGCACTGGGAAACACTTATTGAAAGATAAATACTTCATTTTATATACAATATATAGATCAGACCAAATAGAAAAGACGGACAGAGGGACTTTGTTCCAAATGAGGGACAGTCTCTCGAAATCAGGGACAGTTGGGATTTATGTGTATATGAATGTAAAAAACTCAAAATAAAAAATGAATTAAAAAAAAAATGTAATGCATGTGACAGGGTGACAACGCAGGAGCACATTGGGAGATGGTTGTCACACAGGCAGGAAGTGGCTAAACGAGAACCTTTATAGTAGGCAGCACTAGGTATTTTTTTAATGAAAGTGTGAGATTTGCAGAGACTGAGAGGAACACGTATGAGATTTCATGTTTAGAGCACATTTCATGTTGTGGATCCTCACAGAGCACACTAGGGTGTATTACAACCACTGACTCCATATTGAGGGAAGGGAAGTCGATAAAAAAAAAAAAACAACCCAGCAACATGGCAGATCTGCAGTGCGTTCCAATGGTAGGCGAGGCGTGGAACGCAAGCCGGTCACGTGCCCTCTCCGCAGTACGGGGCCGCTCTAGCCTGTGTTGTGCTGGGTTTCTATGGCTGTGGGCGGGTGACGTCACTTGGAGTCAGGCTGCACAGTCACTGCCGGGTGTTGTGCGCAAACAGCGACGTTCAGGAGAAGAGCCCGCCGTGAGGGGCCTACATGGTGAGAGCGGGGCCCTGGGCACCCCGGGGGGGATGGGTTATTTACTAAAGGCGGGGGGGTAGAGGAAGCTGGATAATAACTAGAATACCCGAGGGGGGTGAGGGGAATAAGGGGGCAGAATAGTATGAGGTGACAGGAGGGGGTGTGTAAGGATATACAGGGGGGGGCACAGGAGGGGTGTGTGGGGGAGGGGAGTCTGCATAGGGGGTACAGGGAGCGACTCCTGGCAGCTTATATTGGGGGGGGAGGGTGCAGAGTGATAGGGTAATGAGGGGGGTATAGAGTGAGTGGGCAATGAGGGGGGGGGGGGGTGAGGGGGAGTAGAGTGAGAGGGTGATAGTTGGAGGTGGGGAAAAGGGGTGGGGGGTGAGGGGGTAAAAGATGAAGGGGAGTAATAGATTGGGGGGTGATAGGGGTGGGGTTGGAGGGAGGCAGAAGAGTGACGGGGTGATATGGGTGTGGTTGGGGGGTTGCAGAATAAGTGGGTGATGGGGGTGGGTGGGCAGGGAGATTGGGGGCAGAGTGAGGGAGTAAAGAGGGAGGAGGGGAGGTGATAGGGGGGCAGAGTGAGGGGTAAAGGGGAAGGTGATAGGGGGGCAGAGTGAGGGGTAAAGGGGAAGGTGATAGGGGGGCAGAGTGAGGGGGGGGTAAAGGGGAAGGTGATAGGGGGGCAGAGTGAGGGGGAGTTGATAGGGGGGCAGAGTGAGGGGGTAAAGGGGGAGTTGATAGGGGGGCAGAGTGAGGGGGTAAAGGGGGAGTTGATAGGGGGGAAGGTGATAGGGGGGCAGAGTAAGGGGGAGTTGATAGGGGGGCAGAGTGAGGGGGTAAAGGGGGAGTTGATAGGGGGGCAGAGTGAGGAGGTAAAGGGGGAGTTGATAGGGGGGCAGAGTGAGGGGGTAAAGGGGGAGTTGATAGGGGGGCAGAGTGAGGGGGTAATGAAGGGGGGGCAGAGTGAATGTTGGATATAAACAGGTAAGACAGGGGAGAGGGGGGCAGGGTAAAGGGGGTGATAGGGGGCAGAGTGAGGGCTAAAGGAGGAGGTGATAGGGGGGCAGAGTGAGGGGGTAAAGGAGGAGGTGATAGGGGGGCAGAGTGAGGGGGTAAAGGGGGAGGTGACGGGGGGCAAAGTGAGGGAGTAAAGGGGGGAGGAGAGGGGGCGGAGTGAGGGGGTAAAGGGGGAGGAGGGGAGGTTATAGGGGGCAAAGTGATCGGGTGGTAAAGGAAGGGGGGGCAGAGTGAATGTTGGATATAAACAGGTAGGACAGGGGAGAGGGGGGGCAGAGTTAGGAAGTGATAGATGGAAGTAGGAAGGGGGGTGGAGAGAGAGTGGTGGAAATATGGAGGTAGTATGGTGAGGGGGTGATGGTTGGAAGAGGTTTGGCAGGTCAAGTGGGGGGTGTAGTTGGAGGTTGAGGTGGGGGGGGGGGGTCCTTTTCTGTCATATCCTCCTGGACTGGCTGCACTTTTGTTAGTTAAATAATACAGATGAGAAGACTTTATAGACGTACAATGATATAAAATACAAAGGAATATTTGTAGTTCCTCTGTCAGTGCTGGGATGGGAATCCCGGTGATTGGTGGGTTTGGTCTTGTAGAGAGGATGGAGATGAGAGCAATGTGGGGAAATCCTCGGGGGAGGGTCCAAGCAGTAATTGGATGTGAGGTTTGGGTGGACTTTCATACTCTGTGCTGATTCCGCACATCATTAGAACATGTTGAAGATTGCAGTAGAAGTTTGTGATCAGATGGTGGTAGTGATGGGACTTCCCTCTTCTCTCTATATTCTGTAATCAGGAGTTCTCTGTAAACATGGACTCCATTGGTCATCTGAAGTGGTGCAATGTAGTCTGATTTCTTGTTTCGTACATAACCTCTTATCAGAACATTGGTATATGTGAATACTGTACAGTCATGGGCATAATATTGGCACCCCTCCATTCCTGTCCCTTCACCCTGAGGTGTTTAGGCATTCTCATGTGCATTACTTTTGTTTGTATTGGCATAACACAAAAAAGTGGAGAAACAAAAAGCCAAATCTGACGCAAAACTCCAAAAATGGACTGGACAAAATTATTGGCACCCTCAATGTAATATTTAGTAGCGCACATCTTGGAAAAAAATAACTGAAATCAATCGCTTCCTGTAACCATCGATGATTTTCTCACACCTCTCAGGTTGGAAGGGTTCCTTTTCCCAACTGCTGCTTGAGATCTCCCCACAGGAGCTCTTTGGCATTCTGCCCAGTTCAGCGCTCTCCGGTGCTCTTCAACCATTTCTGGGTGCTTGTTGACGTGTGCGTTGGGTCATTTTCCTGCTGTAAGACCCGTGACCTCTGATGGAGACCCAACTTTCTGACACTGGGCCCTACATCGCACCCCACAATTCTTTGGTAGTCTTCAGATTTCATAATGCCATTCATACGGACAAGACATCCAGTGCCTGAAGCAGCAAAGCAACCCCAAAAAAATCTGTGGCCCTCCACCATAAAAAAGTTTGGTCTCTTTAACCGCTTCCATACCGGACCTATTCTGGCACTTCTCTCCTACATGTAAAAATCATATTATTTTTGCTAGAAAATTACTCAGAACCCCCAAACATTATATATATATATATATATATATATATATATATATATATATATATATATATATATATATATATATATATATATATATATATATATTAGTGTGTGTGTGTGTATATGTTATTTTTAGCATACACCCTAGGGAATAAAATGGCGGTCGTTGCAACTTTTTATCTCACACAGTATTTGCGCAACAATTTTCAAACGTGTTTTTTTTTTTGGAAATGACGGCTACAGTGCGGATCTAATGTGCCGGGACGACGTCTATTGACGTCTTTTCCGACCACGAGCTGCCTGCGCGCCCCCTGAAGGGCGCGCGGCGCGCTCTGTGATCAGCGAGTCTGTGAGACTCGCTGGATCACAGATCCGAGTAAGGGGTCGATCCCAATCCCTTACCACGTGATCAGCTGTCAGCCAATGACAGCGGATCATGTGATAACAGAGCCGGTAATCGGCTTTTTTTCCTCCTCGCGTTGACAGCGCAAGGAGAAAAAAAAAAAAAAAAAAGCCGATCACCGGCGGCAGTGAGAGGGACATCAGTCCCTCTCACTGCAATGTGCCCAATCCATGGTGCCCACCTTTGCCCAACTAAAGTGCCATCTGTCAGTGCCCACAGTGCCATCTGTCAGTGCCCACAGTACCATCTGTCAGTGCCCACAGTGCCAGTGCTGCACATCTGTGTTACCTGCCAGTGCTCATCGGTGCCACCCATCCATGCCCACCAGTGCAGTCTATCAGTGCCCACCAGTGCCACCTCATCAGCGCATATCAGTGAAGCAGAAAAATGACCTGTTTGCAAAATTTTATAAACAAACTATTAAACATGATTTTTATTTTTTTTTTACATTTTTCATCTTTTTTTATTTGTTTAGCAAAAAATAAAAACCCCAGCTGTGATCAAATACCACCAAAAGAAAGCTCTATTTGTGGGAAAAAAATGATAAAAATTTCATTTGGGTACAGTGTTGTATGACCGCGCAATTGTCATTCAAAGTGCGTCAGCGCCAAAAGCTAAAAATTGGTCTGGTCACGAGGGGGGTTTAAGTGCAAAGGTGGTTAAAAAATAAAACAGTAAAGTTAGCCCAATTTTTTTGTATAATGTGAAAGATGATATTATGCCGAGTAAATAGATACTCCACATGTCACGCTTTAAAATTGCGCACACTAATGGAATGACGCCAAACTTCGGTACTTGATTTGCATAGGCGATGCTTTTAAATTTTTTTTTTTTTTTTACAGGTTACATGTTTACAGTTACAGTGGAGAGCTAGAATTGTTGCTCGCGCTCTTAACGCATGCGGCGATACCTCACGTGTGGTTTGAACAGCGTTTACATATGTGGGCGAGACTTGCGTGTGCGTTTTGCTTCTGAGCCCGAGCTACTGGGGACAGAGGCGTTTTAAAAAAAAAAAAAAATTATTACTTTTACAATTTTTTTTTTTTTTTTTTTATCACTTTTATTCCTATTACAAGGAATGTAAACCTCTCTTGTAATAGGAATGTATGTGACAGGTCCTCTTTATGGAGAGATGTGGGGTCAACAAGACCCCACATCTCTCCCCCAGGCTGGAAAGCATGAGATCGCAAAAAAAAAAAAAAAATCCACAATTTCATGCTTACCAGCCGCAGGTTGCGGCTTTGTTTACATCCGTGGCCCGGACGTGATGTCATAACGTCGCGCCCGGGCCTCCGACGGTCATAGAGATGACTGGTCTCCGGAAATCTCTATGGTCGTCATCCAGCGGCGGCCGATTGTTTCTCCGGATCACCAAGCACCGGATGGCAGGAGGAGGGGGGGGGGGGGGGGGGGGGGTGTCCACTTTGTCGCCTGTAAGAACGATCAAGCGCTATGATCGTTCTTATGGTGCAAAGAATCGCCGGCTGCAAACAAGGATATCTGAATGATGCCTATAGCTGCAGGCATTCCCACTGAAACTCCAGGACGTCATATAACGTCCTTGGGCGGGAAGTGGTTAAAAAGCGCAGCAAGTACAGAAAGACCTGTTCCTGGCGGAAATCCAGTGTGCTTCTAACTGCTGCTGACAACACTGCACCTCTGAGGGACTCAAACACCGAGCAGTGTTGTCAGCCCTGCCAGACAACAAAAACCTCCCCTCTGCTCATCTCCATACCATGACAGAGGTGTTCTGTAGTCCCCAGCATGGCTGATATCTCTGCCTGGCATTTCAGTGCACAGGGATTCTGCTGCTCTCTATTTCTGGCAGGATCAACAGCTGCTTGTCTGTACTTGTTCCATTTTCAGAGGGATAAAACATGGGTAGATATGCAGGGGATGCACTGAATATAAATCCATTTATTTATTTTTATGACACTTTTTTTTAACCTCTTGGCACCCAGTGCAGTGGCAAATAGGATGAGCTTTAACAGCCACATGGTGCACATATACATCTAAGGGCGGTACAGGTTTGGTAGGTCAGAGACAACGCCCGGTCTGTACTAATGATCAGGAACTGTGGGGGCGGCGGCTCCTGATCATGTGACCACTGTGTCAGGCCATCGCAGTGGTCACATGATTAGGCAGACCTTCCCCACCACTTGGGCATTGATAGCCCAGTTTATGGGACGCCAGGACGGGCAGGACGGGGGTAAGAAAATGGAGTGAAAAGACATTTTAGGCTTTGGTGGAGTGTAGTATGTATTTGCTATTATTATTATATAGTGCCAACAGTTTGCACAGTGCTTTACAATAAAAGGGAGAGTACTGTTACAATACTGTTCCATACAAGAGGGTTACGAGGGTCCTGATCATGAGCGCTTCCAATCTAGTCGGTATGGGTTGACTTGTATGGAGAAGAGGAGCAGTTGAGGTGAAAACAGACATTGAAGGACAGATGTGTACAGCCCCCCCCCCCCCCCCCCCCCCCCACACCCCCCCCCCCCCCCCTTCGGGTATTCATACTGGTTGGGTCATTACTGTACAGCAGGGACATGCAATTAGCGGACCTCCAGCTGTTGCAAAACTACAAGTCCCAGCATGCCTCTGCCTGCGGGAGTCGTGTTTGTAATGGTCAGCCGTGCAATGCCTCATGGGACTTGTAGTTTTGCAACAGCTGGAGGTCCGCTAATTCCATAGCCCTGCTGTACAGGGATGGTCACTCCTGTGACCTGCGGGGGAGGGGTGCCACGGACACCCGGCTTCTGCTGGTCAGAGGGATTTAGTAGTACTTAGATAAAGTTTTCTTGTTGAAGAGTTGAGCCTTAAAGCTGATCTCCATGTTTCCTGTCACTTTAAATAGTCTGAACCAGCTTGCTCCAAATGAACTAACGACTTCCTTCACTAATGCCGGCCATACACGGGGTCGAACTTCGAAAGAACTTTCTTTCGAAAATCTTATTTAAGAATTTTCGCACCATTTTCGTGCGGCCATCGAATTTTAATAATCGGACATGTTGGATATTTTTTGAAAAAAAACGGACGATTTCCTAAGCAATGATGGGGGAATCGGATGTTCGCGAGTGCGCTGTAGCCGTCTTTCGGCTATGGCCCGGTCGGCAAGTGGTTAATTATATTATATGGATTGGGTAAATCTGAAGACCAAAATCTAAGTGTGTATGGGGTCTAAGCGCTGTATAAACTGCATGTAACTTCAGATACACACAGTGCACAGTGCTGGGCCCCTCTCACGGCTCTGCTCTCTGCACAGGCTGCGTACAGCACAGTTATTTCATTCCTACTTTTACAAGGTAATATCTGAGTTTACAAAGGAATTTGGTGCACACAAGGTGGATTTGCATCCTTTTGTGTTTGAGGATTAGATTTTAAAAGAAGGTGCCTGGAGTTCAGTGTTTTGGACTTCAGTGACTTTTCCCTGTTATTGCCGACATCTGTGTTGCATAATAATGTGTGGATGTTTGGCATAATTTGCTGGGCTGGTAATGGATAATTACAGGGTGTTGCTCACATGTCTCTGATAGGCATTATTAAAGGCAGGCTGGCATGCCGTGATCCTGTGCACGTTATGCAACCAGTGACTTGTGGACTTCGTCCTTTTTATACCGTTATTCCAATGACATGCCTGGACACAATCCCCGCCCCCCCAACTATCTTCAAATATTGTCCCTTCTGGGGGACGGTGATAAAGACAGTAATGGTGTATATGTACTGATATCGGGGGACGGTGATAAAGACAGTAATGGTGTATATGTACTGATATCGGGGGACGGTGATAAAGACAGTAATGAATGAATGAATGACTTGTATAGCGCAACCTATGCGAACTGAATCGCCTCAGGGCGCTTTTTGCCACTGGTGTCCATCTGTGGTATAGTGCGGTCCTTGCCCTGTGGGGTCCTGACACACTTACAAACACATACACATACAACATACACACATATTTGGCCAATTTTATAGACAGGATCTAATTAACCTACCAGCATGTCTTTGGAGTGTGGGAGGAAACCGGAGTACCCGGAGGAAACCCACGCAGGCACAGGGAGAACATGCAAACTCCAGGCAGAGGGTGTCGTGGTCGGGATTTGAACCAGCGACCCCATTACTGCTAGGTGAAAGTGCTAACCACTACACCACTGTGCTGCCCCTGTAATGGTGTATATGTCCTGATACTGGGGGACAGTGATAAATACAGTAAGTGTATATGTACTGATACTGGGGGACGGTGATAAAGACAGACAGTAAGGCTCCATGCACACTGGAGCTCTAAAAAGCTGTTTCTGGATGCCAGATTGCTGGCAGAAAACGCTGGTTGAAAAAACGTGATTTTATCAGCGTTTTGCATTGCCAATAATGCACGTTCAGCGGCGCTAGCTTTTAGCAGCGTTTCTCTGCCTCTATTCAAAATCAATGGTTCCCTATGGGAGCCCATTTCTTTGAATAGAAGTCGCACCAGAAGTTGGATCATCACGATCCGACTTGCGGTGCGACTTGTGTGCTGAGGATGAAGGGGAACCCCGGGCAAAATGAAAAAAAAAAAAAAAATTGGCCCGAGGTTCACCCCCCTCAGACGATAGCAGACCCTTCGGTCTGGTATGGATTTTAAGGGGAACTCTCTTCGCAGGAAAAATGCGCCCCAAAAATCCATACCAGACCCTTATCCGAGCACGCAGCCTGGCCGGTCAGGAAAGGGGGTGGGGATGAGCGAGCGCCCCCCCCCCCTCCTAAATCGTACCAGGCCACATGCCCTCAACATGGGGGGGTAGTAGCTTGGGGCAGGGGGGGCCCTGCGCCACCCGCACCCGAAAGCATTTTGTCCCCATGTTGATGAGGACAAGGGCCCTTCCTGACAACCCTGGCCGTTGGTTGTCAGAATCTGGGAGCCCCCTTTTAATAAGGGGCCCCCAGTTCCGGTCCCCCACGCTACCCCTACCCATTCACCTTGAAAAAGTGTCAATAATAAAACACACTACACAGGTTTTAAAATAATTTATTAGGCAGCTCCGGGGGTCTCTTCCTTCTTCTCCACGCTCTCCGGCCTCTTCTCTGTGCTTTCCGGTTCTTCTGCTGGGCTCCTCCGCTATATCTGCTCTCTTACCCGCTCTTTTACTAGCGGTGGCCCGGTCTTCTCCGTCCCCCTTCTCTTCTTCCGATGTTGACACAACGCGCTCTCCCGCTGTAATGCCGTGTGATCGGTGCCCAACGACTTATATTGGCATGGGGCGTGGCCACCGGGTGATGTCATCTGGTGACCCCGCCCATTATGACGTAACACATAGGATAACATAGAGTGGAGTTTATGGGCATTTAAAAAAAAAAAAAACGCCCAAACTCAAAAACGTCCGTTTTTATGAGCTCCATTGTGCATGGAGCCTTGTAGTGTATAATATGTACTGATCCATAATACAGCTGTGTGCCCCCAGTGTGGAGATGTTCCCTCACTTCCTCTATTAGTGACAACATTGTCTCCAGCACAGGAAGTGAGGGAGAACCCCCAACGTGGAAGTGGTAATAAAAAGCTGCCTGGGGTTCTGGCCTTGCCCTTGTCTAGTAGAGTCTTTTTATTGCAGTCTGTGGTTCAGAGAAGCCGCATTGGAAAGTTTTACACTCTCTAAGTGGGCGGGGTAAATAGTTTACTGGGGAATGTTTATTTTATTGTACTCTATTAAATGTTAAAGGAAAAGTTCGGCATCAGCTGTCATTTTGTAGGGTGTGACACTTTCCCATGTATGCCATTAATGCAGGTTAATGGTTCTATTGTACTGTCTGTAGCCTGATAGTAGCCAATAAAACGCATGCTTCTATTGTCGTGCAGAGCAGGTGTGCTCCTGATTGGAGGCTGTGTGTTGATGGGGGACACACATTGATAAATAGGGGGTCTTGCTGCACTTCTGATAAGTGTGGTCCGAGTGCAGCGATTAAACATGATCGCCGACAAAATCCACAAGTGGCACCAGCGAGGTGTTGATGAGATCCCGGACTGGAGATCCTGCCAGGCCTCATTAGAGGGATCAGCAGCAGGCTCATTGATGTGGTGAACACTTGTACTGTGAGGAATGGCACATTCCCTGTCATTATCCTTGTTTATCATCACAGGGCCACTTTATAAGATGGCCAATGAATCCCAGGGGCCAGGCAGACGGAGCTTCAAGAACTGTCCACCTGACGCCTTCGTTTTATCAAAGCATTTTTGTTATAAATAGAGCCCCCCCCCCCCCCCCCAGTCCTCTAGACATGGCTCGCTAGTCCCTGGATTGTACTGGCTGGGGGTTTAAAGGGAAACTCCAAGCAATCCACTAATACATGTGTGTTTTACCTGCCGAAGCATTTTTAATGTGGGCCAATGCTAGTTGGTGAGATCGCTCTGCTGCTCTTTTATGGGTCAGCCTCCTGCTCACAGAACAGAGGTGATGGTGCTGATTTAATGACCAATCAGTAGGCAGGGAGAGGTGACACCGGATGTAGTATTGCTGAACTAGGATAATAATTGTATAAGCCTAACACCGGCTCCTTTAGAAGTCTTCAGACCAGTCACCTAAAGCCTCAGAGCGCCGTTACTGATAAGTGGTCTTTACTAATGCACAAAGTGGAGATAATGTGGTGATTACCAGTGGGTGGGGCCATTCACACTCCCCCCCCCCCCCCCCCCCCCCCCCCTCAATTCTCTGAGTCCTCAGTCTTCCATAATATTAGACACTGGGAACCATTCAACCTAGAAGACTGAGGACATCTTGTGGTGAAGAAGAGGTACTGCATGGGACAACTCAAGATAAAAGCTGAGCATTGCAGCCTAAATTCTTCATTTTTTTTTTTTTTTTTGTGTTAGCATTGGCTGGAGGACATTATTGATAAATAAAAATGTAGCCAAAACTTGGCCTTTAATGCTTAACCCCAGGCAGATATAAAAAAAAAAAAAAACGCTCATCAAAGCGGTTGTAAACCACAGGTGATTTAAAAAAAAAAAAATAAGTCCTTGCAAAGCTAGTCTAGTATGCATCGCATCTGAGAACGAAGCCCTCCAGCATTGCAATGTGAGCGCTGAGATGGTTGACATATTCCCCCCGTCTTCCTGACGGATTCACGACCTCCAGCTACATGATTGGCCAGGGGGGAACGATGACGTCACTCCCATGCATGTGTGCTGGAGCTGCCATTTCCGACACGAGCTCTGAAGGTCAGGCGCTGTAAGCCGGATCTTTAGAGCACGTGCGCCGATGATATCGGCTGCAAACAGTCTGAATATCTCCTAAACTGTGCAAGTTTTTAGGAGATATTCACAGGACCTACAGGTAAAGCCCCATACACACTATCAGATTATCTGCAGACTTTTGTCTTCAGATTTACCAAAACCATGTAGTGCAAGGGCCTGCCTGATTGGATACAAATTGAAAATCTTAAGGTTTGACCTCATATTATATGGTTTTGGTAAATCTGAAGACAAAAGTCTGCAGATAATCTGATAGTGTGTATGGGGCTTAAGTCATATTATAGGCTCGCCTGTAGATACAAGCGGTAGTACAGAGTTTACTACCACTTTAAAGTGGTTGTGTAAAGTAGAACTAAAGGCAAAACTTTTTTGGATAGAGTAGAGATGGATCAGAACACCCGGTCAAGTTTTTATTGCTGCCTGTGTTCCCCGTTGGAGAGTGCAACACCGTAAAAGGTGGCCAGTAGAACTTAATGAACTTGTCACTGTGTGACATATAAATAAAGTTTTGTTTTAAAAAAAAAAAGTGACCCATGTGATGCACCACAATTGGTGCATCAGATTTGAAGTTATCCGGCTGAATCGCACTTCAGATCAGCTGCTGCGTTGTAGTACAGCGGCCGGTGTGAATAGACCGTTACTACCTGAATCTGCCCCTTGTGATCCCTGTATTGCAGCACTCAGACTTAGAAATCTGCGAACAGAAGGAAAGAGCAGAGGAAGGAGCCCATTGGTTTTCTGCTGCTCCTTTACTGTCCAGTCACAGGCTGGGGTGGGGAGAGGTGACCTAGTTGTGTTGCTTAATTTCAACAAAGAAAAGTCAGGTCACTATCCAGACTGTGTGCTCTGGTAAGGCTGTATAGTGTTCAGGACGGGATGGATAGACCTTTGGAATCCTTTGGTAAAACAACCCATCTATGTGTGCATTTCCCTGTTTAACCAGGAAGTACAATGTGGCACTTTTTCTGTCTGTGTGTAAGAGATGTGATGTACAGAATTACAGTAAGTGGCCCATGTGGTCAGTCTAGTTTGGTGTCAGTAATCCCATTTACAAGTTGTAGGGTGTGTGTGTGTGTGTGTGTGTGTGTGTGTGGTGTGTGTGTGTGTGTGTGTGTGTGTGTGTGTGTGTGTGTGTGTGTGTGTGTGTGTGTGTTTATATATATATATATATATATATATATATATATATATATATATATATATATATATATATATATATATACATAGACAGGGCCGTCATCACTGTTTGTGCACACGCTGTGATTCTTGCCGAGTCGTATTGCACAGTGGTTGGCCTACTTTGCATCACTTATGTAGGTTTATGTCTATGATCAGAGTTTATTCTTGTAAACAGTATACTCTCCAGAGGCCTGATCTATGAATATCGTCTGCAGCAGCATATCTACTTCTGTGATTTAGTTTCTTACCTGTGTTTAAGAAATGACATTTAAAAGCTAGGGGCCAGGAAAGAAAGGCTTACCTTGGCTGTTCACCCATCAGACAGCCCCTGTAAGGCTTATCCTAAAAAAAAAAGTTTTCTTGCAGCAGCTGTTTGACTGTATGTTCTTGTATACAGATATGCTGCAGCAGCCCCTGTGTAATGATGGGGGGGGGGGGGGGGGGGGGGCGGCACGTGACATTTTGGTGGGCAATACCAATCTGTTAGGAAAATCAGTTCTGACAAATCACTTTGTTCCCATGAAAGTGTTTTTAAATCAAGTAACTTTTTTTTATTGAAAAAGTCAAAGGCATTACAGCATAGAGACAGTCAATTGTTCAGTTACAATAATGGGAACCAATGCTTATGTCCTATGCTATAGCGAAGGGAGAGGACCAGATGTACCAGCGGTGCACAGCTGAACTAGGGCTCCCAGCTCCATAGGAACCACCTACAGGACAAGCACTGCACCCAGGACCCGGGTAGAAGAAGCAGACCAGGTGCTGGGGTGGGGACGGACTAACGATGCTGCATTTGACACATCTGAGGGGGGCCCTCCTGCTACCCCCCCCCCTATTGATGGGCACTGGTGAGGCTGCACTGATGGGCACTGGTGAGGCTGCACTGATGGGCTCTGGTGAGGCTGCACTGATGGGCTCTGGTGAGGCTGCACTGATGGGCTCTGGTGAGGCTGCACTGATGGGCTCTGGTGAGGCTGCACTGATGGGCTCTGGTGAGGCTGCACTGATGGGCTCTGGTGAGGCTGCACTGATGGGCTCTGGTGAGGCTGCACTGATGGGCTCTGGTGAGGCTGCACTGATGGGCTCTGGTGAGGCTGCACTGATGGGCTCTGGTGAGGCTGCACTGATGGGGCTGCACTGGTGAGGCTGCATTTATCAGCCCTGTGAGGGGCATTGATGTAGATTAGGGTACACTAGTGTTGCCCTCTGAAGATTGAACCACTGTGATTCACTTTTCAGAGGGTGTTTGGCGACAAGGAAGCATTTTATTGCCTCTTCTGATTTAATCCCTAAAAACCTGCATCACCTCACTGCAACTGCGTTAATTCATTTTGCGGGGGTACCAGATATATTATCCACCCTAGGTGCTGAATGCTGTAGGTACACCCCTGAGGGCCTATAGACATGAGGGGGGGGGGGGGTCACTGGGTCTGACTGTCAATCATCCGATTGGACAGACATTCTTTTAGGCTCCTTGCACACTAGTGTTTTTCATAAGCTCAAAAAAAATAAAAAATAGCTAGAAAAATGCTGATGGCATTTTTGTGCCAGCTTCTAGTAGCTTTTAGGAGCATTAGCATTTTATTAGCGTTTTTTGTAGTACATAAAGGGAAAAAAAAAAACTTAAGCTTGGGATCAATTTAGGAGCATTCAGCGTTTTTCTTCAAACCTTCAAAAAACTCTGCAAAGACAATTTTTTTTCTGCTAATAGCCTAAAATAGTGTGCATGGACACGTATGATAACACTATTTTGCTTCTAGGAGCTTAAATCGTTTGTTACCCTAAATAAAAAAAAAAATGGATCCTGTTCCTTAAAGCATGTTATACAGCACATTGCTTGTACTGTGTAATTTGGCCCCTTCTATCACCTGAAATGCCTGGCTATGCCCTCCCCTCTGTAAACTGACCGTGGTTTATCATGGCTACTGAGCCCTGACACCGTGGTTAGTTTACGTGCTTCTGTCATCTGTAGCCCTGCTCTGTCCTTTCTCCCCCTTCCCCTCTCTGCCTGTCGGCTCGTGAGAGTGCCTGCCCCCTCCCGCTGCTAATATAACTTTTACATCATTATACATTCCTCTGTGTTTCCTAATGCTATGCAACGCCGTGTCTGTGCTTTATGAAAAAATCCGGTCTATACCTATTTATATCAGATCGCCTCTTGGCGCTCATGTGATCGGCCGCCTCTTTTCTCCTTGCTACTGACATCAGCAGGGGATTCTCGACCCCCCTCCTGCTCTAGCTGTCAGATCGAGAGCGAGGAGAGGCAGCCAGTCACACGAGAGCCGAGAGGCGCTCTGAAATGAGGTATAGACCACATTATTTTTTTTATAAAGCTTTTTTTATTTTTTATTTTTATAAAGCTCAGACAGCATTAGGAAACAGGATTGTATGAAGAGGACAGAGTGGCTTAACAACCAACAACTTAAAACGCTAGTGTGCATGGAGCCTTAGATGTGATGATACAGGTGTGGGGGCGGGGCACTGACACACATGGCTTTCATTGACTTCCAATGATCTTGAAGCAGGGTGAGCACAGACATACTGACTCTTGGCCCTCGTTCACATTGAACACGGCTTTGAATTTGTGCGACATCATCTGAAGCCGCACAATTTCAAAGCCTCATCTCCATGCAGCTTTGGGTGTGACTTGAGACATCTGTGTGGGGTCATGCACAGATGTCTATTGAAGTCGCACCCAAAATCGCTAAAAGTAGTGCAAATCGGTGCGGAATGGTGCCATTGCTGGCCATAGGCTGCAAATTGTCATGCGATTTGTCCTGTCAAACTGCATGACAATATCGCTTCAATGTGAACGAGGGCTTACTGACTGTCAGTGACCATTTACATCAAAGTGTTGAGCTGTGCGTGTTAACACACCTTTATTGCACCCATTAGTATGCATTAAAGCGGTGTTCCGGCCAAAATTATACTTTTTAAATAAAAATACCCCTATAATACACAAGCTTAATGTATTCTAGTAAAGTTAGTCTGTAAACTAAGGTCTGTTTTGTTAGTTTCTAGCACTAGTTTGTTACTTTATAAACTTGCAGCAGGCCGTGGCCATCTTAAGTGTGGGCATCTGAAGCCAGACTGTATTTTTTCCTGGATCTCATCCTTGCAGTACATGCTCATTGCAGCATAAGCAGTGTAATAGGTTTCAGGTCAGGTTTCCATAGCAACGGCAGTGTCAGAGGAAGTTGCTGCCCCTTCCCAGGAGGCATTGCAAACAGGAAATGATGCGATGGGCCACGGCCAGGGAGGAGGAAGTGGATACAGCAGATATACAGTCTGTGCTGAAAAAAAAATAAAAAAAATATCCAATTTGTTTACAGTGCACAGTTTAGTGAGGGATGCTGAAGAGTTGTAAAAGTGGGTGGAACTCCACTTTAAATGGACACAGCCCAGGCATCATGAATGGACTGTGCCAGTACATCACAATGGAGGAAAAAACGTCCATGACCTTATTTTGTAAACGCAGCACAACACGCGCTCCGTACATTGTGATGTGTTGTGTAGTACAGTGCATTGGTGTGCCATTCACAATGATTGGTAACACATCACACACAGATCAGGGGCATTTGCTTGCCTTGTGGCAGTGTGTATGTTGGTGCCACACACAGATGGGCATGGACCCTCAACCATGTAGAAGTGGGGCGGTCACAGACAAATGGTACTGGGTGTCTGGTGTAGGAAGGTGGCTAGCAGTACTATAATAATAATACACAGGTTGTATGTAGAGATGTAAAATTCCCTGATTGTACACATTGTAGGCATGTTATGTTTTGTATTCAGATGACAGAAGAGCTTTACTAACCAGCAGGATTTATGATCGTTTCACCTCTGATAAAGGGAAATGATCAATCGGCTTATTATGAATTCACTGTGTAACATGACATCTTCCACTGAGTCATTCGTCACAGGAGGGTTGGAATATTTAGCTTGGTACCAGCTTATGAATATGACTCCACATGGGCATGTTTTATTATGCCCTGTCATGTGTTGTCACCGTGTGATGGGCTCTGTGTGGAATTTCCCTGAAATAATACCTCATGTCACAGTGCTCATTCCTCACCTGTGGTCGGTCGGCTCTGATGGTAAGTTACAGCCGGACTCTGCAGATCACTGTGTGGGCTATCCTGGGCTGTCAGTTGGAGATTACATATTGGCCTCTATTGCAGCCAGCTTCCAGGCCCTGAGGAAGGGAGGCCTTCAACCCCCAAATCGCATCCGATTAGTCTTCTGAATTTTGTAGGGATTATTACATTTTTAACAGACTGTCGCTAACCTGTGGCATTCTCATCCTTTTACACTTTGTATGGATGGCAGGAACTTCTATTCCATATTATCGATCGCCATTCCCTATGTGTTTTGCTGACGACTTTTCTGCTGATAAGATTTACTTGTTTATGAAAATAACTTGTATGATAATTCATACTAAAGCTTGCTGTACAAGTCTGCTGGATGCTGTCTGTGCATAGCCTGAGAGGGTTTATAGATCTATGCATCTTAAAGATAGTCAAGGCAGATTTAAAGGGGTTGTAAACCCGCATGTTTTTTTTACCTTAAAGCATTAAGGTGAAAAACCTTCTGTGGTGCTGCAGCCCCCCCCCCCCGAGTCCCCCCCCCCCCCCCCCCCCCCCCCCGTTTTACTTACCTGACCCCGATCTTTCCCTGGCCCGGGAACGAGCACACCGGATCTAGCTGGCGTCTCGTGTCTTGAGTGGATAGATTGATAGCAGTGCAGCCGTTGGCTCCCACTGCTGTCAATCAAACCCAATGATGCAGCACTGAGGGGGCGGGGCCTAGTCCTGCATTCTGTGTGAATGAAAACAGATGCAGGACTCGGGAGCATGCCCACATGGGAGTCCACCAAGGAGAGAGCTTCTCCAACGTGGACACTCGATGCGGGGAGGAGCCATCAGCAGAGGAAGACCGGGGCCACTTTGTGCAAAACAAACTGCACAGTGGAGGTAAGTATGACATGGTTGTTTAAAAAAAACGAGGGTTAACCCTCTTAAAGGGAGTATGAACTCCAGGAAGACATCTACACACATTGGATACTTATGTTTTCTCCTTTACCTATTAAAGCTGGGATATGCAATTAGCGGACCTCCAGCTTTTGCAAAACTACAAGTCCCATGATGCCTCTGGGTTTCATGCTTGTAGCTGTCAGGGTCTTGCTATGCCTCATGGGACTTGTAGTTCTGCAAAAGCTGGAGGTCCGCTAATTGCATATCCCTGTTACAGGATTATGGATTTGGGATCTTGTTAAAGTGTTACTAAACCCACAAAAGTAAAATCAGTCTGTATATGCAGTAGAGCTGCATGATTAATCGTTAAACAACCACAATCTCGTATTCAACCCCCCCTCACGATCTTATTCTGGCATTTCCACGATTCAGTGCGAACCGTTCTCTGCTCACAGCTGACAGCTGTCAAAAAAAAAAGCAACCTGCCAAGTTTATCACAACTTTGCTCAGTGCTGAGATAAAAAGGAACATTGTATCTTTTGGTTCTTTTTAGATCAAAGGGATGAACTTAGGTCTGTAAATGAGGTCAGTTTAACCACTTAAAGAGGTTGTAAACCTCCCTGGTATTATTTGTACCTCTAGGTAAGCCTAGAATAAGGCTTACCTATAGGTTCTGTAAATATCTCCTAAACTTGCGCTGTTTAGGATATATTGACTAAATACTGCGCTGATGATGTCATCGGCGCATGCGCTCTGATGGAACGGCCGCCCGTGCTGTTTCTTCAGGAACGTGTGCCGTGACCAGTGGCTCCCACACGCATGCGCGGGAGTGACGTCATGTGGCTTTGGCAAGTCACACAGCAGGAGTGCGTGGCCCCGGAAAGGAAGACGGATAAAGAGGCCTGCAGTGGGGAGAGAAAAGAAGTCTCTCACTGTATCAAAAAATAGTATTATGGTGGTCCCATCCCTAGATGCAGACCAAAAAGAACCCCCTAGATGGGACTTTGACAGACCACCACCATGTATGACACAAAACTATAGAATATAATATTTATTGATACGAAAAAATGACAAGAGAGGCCTATAAAAAGAGGCCTGCAGTGGGGACGACGCGGGCTTCCTTTGCAGGTGTCACATAATGTGCAAGTATGCAATTTTAAGTGTATACAATGTCATTGTGTATATGTTTATACTATGTGTGTGTAGGTGGTACTGTTGTGATACACATAAGGGGGTAGTGGTGGTGGTAAACTGAAGCACAGAGCTGTATATACTTCTGGCCCCTGCGCTCTGTACACTGCCCGCTGCATAGTGCTGGCTCCTAGTTGTGAGTGAGATTTGCCCAGACCTGCCTTTGTTACATCACAGCCAGAATACTGTAAACAGTATTTTAGTCAGTCTGAGCTCCAGCATCATGTCTAGTTTGAAGAGAAGATGTGTGAAGTCCTTTTCTTCATTGTTTTATGATTTAACATGTCTCATGTTCACATTCTGACAATACAAAAGGACCTTTGTGTTCTGACCATCTTCCTCCTTCTATGTCGCTGTAGATTGCAGCTGCGATTCTTGCCTTCACATTTGCCTGCACAAGTCATTGATGGAGTCGGAGGCCAAAGACGGTGACGAAGACAACCTTCAGAGCGCTTTTAAAAAACTGCGTGTAGATGGAGAAGGGTGAGTCCTGTGGGGGGTTCTGCTAGCAGTTTATACTGATTTGTATGCTTCACAGGGGCTGATTCTGGAACCTGCTCACAACAACCAATCCTGTGTTTTTGTTGTTGTGGGAACAATAAAGCTTTGCATGTCACCCATAGTGCTTCAGTTGTCTCTGCTCCAGTTTTCCAGCCAATCTCTGCCTGGGAAATCGGGACAGGGAATCTTTCCAGGCCATAAGAAAGACTCTGCTAAAATAGCCTGGTGCTCTTCAGATTGTCCCACTGATGGACCACACCGTTTTTCCTATTAAACCTGTCTGGTCAATTTTATGACTGTTCTAACTGGTCCCCAGTGGGATGATGTGGGATTGAAGTACATGCATCGGCTATATTCATGGGAAGACCTTTGTGTGGCCCTGAGTGTTCAGGACCATGTACCCTCTCCTGCACGGCTGTCAAAATTTGGCATGTGTCTGCATCCACCTCCTTAGGCTGATTGCACCAGCTGGGTGTGGATGCCAGTCTTCAACCTAGGCATGCTGCTGAGCCCCAGTTTAGTTTAATCCAGTTTACTTTTTCAACCTTCGTTATTGGAAAGTGAATTATTATAACCCAGTCATCCCAAGTTGGTTGCTAGATTTTCTTGTACTTTATTGTAAGGGAAGCCTTCTATGTTACCCCAAATCTGAGACTAATACAATAGGGATATTACAGACCAGGATTGGGATGAACTTTCTAACTTATTTTAGCCCCGGTATATGTGGAAAAGTTGACTTCAATAATGGTGATTTCATGTATTTTACCCATTAGACTGTCCGAAAATGGGTAAGAGGGACACTTCTCTTTGTCACAAATGCTTAGCTGTGAATGGTGGTGATCTTCACATGGTTTGAGGAGGCCCCAAAATCAGACCTCGTTGGTTCCAGGTTACCAAGTTTATCTTGCATAGTTCCCATTATATACAATCTAAAGTGGTGCTTTCTAGAGCATTTGGGAACAATGACATAGGGCAGTGATGGCGAACCTTGGCACCCAGATGTTTTGGAACTACATTTCCCATGATGCTCATCTACATTGCAGAGTGCATGAGCATCATGGGAAATGTAGTTTCAAAACATCTGGAGTGCCAAGGTTCGCCATCACTGACATAGGGACTTAAAGAGGAAGTAAACCCTCTTTTACAACTTTAGCTTGCAGGTAAGCCTATATTAAGGCTTACCTGTAGCTAACAGGGATATCTCCTAAACCTGCACGGTTTAGGAGATATACCTGTATCTGCATGTGCCGACGTCATGCGGCACATGCGCACTAGCGACAACTGAAGCATCGGCGCTATATGCCGATGCTTCAGTTGTTATGCCGCTCTCGTGCGCATGCGCGTGACGTCATCGCGGCTCCGGCAAATCAGAGCGCCGGAGCCGCGATACCCGGAAGTCACTCCGGGAGAAGATGACCGATGCCGAGGCTTCGATTTCAGGTAAGTGATACATAATTGGCTAGTATGCTATGCATACTAGCTAATTATGCCTTTGTCTTGCAGGTTTTTTTTTTTTTTTTTTTCAAGAGGGTTTACTTCCTCTTTAAAAGAAGACTTTCCTGAGATGATTTCTCTTTTATATCAGGAAAACTATAGCCCTAAACTGGACAACCACTAAAATGTTAGAAATATAGAAACGTTCCTGCTTTATTTGTCAAAATATGAGTAAAGTGCATTTCTTGTAGTAAAACATCCCGAACCCGCAGCTCTGCTCCAAACCTGCCCCTCTTCCCTATCCATGGATTAATAGGGTCCATGCTTACCATTGTAGTGAATCAATGAACGAGGGCCGCTCTCCAGTCTTCCGCATACTTTTATACAACAACAGTGTAGCAGCAATCAGTGTCACCACCCAATAGATAGCGCCGCCTCCTTAAAGAGGAGTTCCACCCCCCACTAAAAAAAAAAGTCGGCAGCTACAAAAATTTTAGCTGCTGACTTTTAATATTAGGACACTTACCTGTCCAGGACTCCCGCGATGTCGGCAACCCAGCCGATTTTTTGGATCCTCCCGCTATTGATTGTAAGGGAAACCAGCAGTAAAGCCTTTCGGGTTCACAGCTGCGCTTTCTAATTGGTCTGGCGGCAGAGGAAGGAGGAGGGGGGCGGCGCAGTCTCCCGGAAGTGGGGAAGGTTACCTGTCAAAAACAGGAACCTGGCCCACCCCCCACCCAAAAGTGCCAAATGTGGCACCAAAAGGGGGGGAGGAAGCAGATAAGCAGAGGTTCCACTTTTGGGTGGTACTCCGCTTTTAACTCCTTTCACCACAAATGGCATAATTACAAGGATAGGGGTTGCCTTATGAGCAAGCCACGGTGAAACATGTTGGGGAGGCGGTGGTTTCCTTTGGGTGGAAACACTATAATTGCTACTACACTGTTGATGCTTGCATAAAAGTATTTAGCAGAGTGGAGATTGGAGTGCGGCTCTCATTCATCGATTTACTACCAGTGGAGTTCTTGTCTTGACTCTTATGAACATTTTGGTTTCCTCTTCATGCCATGGAGAGCCTGCATAATGACATTCTTGGTATATGTTGTCGCCACCGCATTAGAAAAGGCAGCTGTACATGGTTGGGTGCCGAAGGTTGTGTAAAGTACTTGCATGCGCACTGATGTTTGCCTTGATTGCAGAGGGTGTGCATTCAGAGTATACATCAGTGCAGGTGCTTTATGCAAACCCCAGAGTACACACCCCCCTCTGCTAATGCATTTCATTGGTTGGCTGTATGTGGTGCAGGCTCTGCATGCTGTACGGCTGTGTGCATGAAGTCTTACTGTAATGGAATGAACTTGCCACAAATGACAATAACAACCTAATTAGGGTGAAATCTTCTTTATTAAGCATCATTAGATTTACAGTATATACAATCTACACAACCATACAGTTAGTGTTCTTTGCTATTTTTATTTCTCATGTAGTTGCCTTCAAAACTCTATACCCTGTTCAGTAACAACACTGTTCACATGCTTTCTTTTCTTTATTGCAGTCTTTATACACTAACTTTAACAAATGTTTACCAATATAGTTTATTAAATTTTTTTATTTATAAAAGATTAGGATATGGTTCTGTGTGTTAGACAGTACATGTTGTATGAGTTCAGAGTGGTAGATATTTCTACATTCAGATATTTTACTGCTTACTGGAAAACCTCTGTACAATGGCCTAATCCTTTCCTTTTACTGGGAAGAGGAAAGGGAACAACTGACCAGATGAGCGGCTCCTATCTGTCGGTGCACAGCACACAGGGGCAAGTTCAAGTATTGGCAGATATTTCAGGTCCTGTCATTTTAGGGAACAGATTTACCTGGTCTCTGGCCACTCAACAGAAGGCCATACACTGGCTGCCCTATCATGCCCGCCTGTCAGTTTTTCAGGCGGACCTGATCGGGATTGTCCATGCATCCCTATGGACAGGCGGGTGTAAATGGACTTGTCTGGTTACACCCGCCTAACCCAGGGTCCGATCTGGTCCACTAGAAAAAAAAAAAAAAAACGAAGGGGATCTGCCCTCTTCTGTTTATAGCAGATCAGAGGGTAGCCTGGTGTAAACAGACAGTGGCGTCAGTTTACGGGCTTTGTCCGTGTCTGCGCTGGAGAAACTGAGCACACGTGGATGTGTCCTTCGCCCACTCTGCTCCAATCAGCCTCCCCCCCCCACCCCCCCCCACCATCGGAAAAAAAATCCGTGTTCATATTGTATACAGTATGTCAGATCTGAGAACACGGGTATGAATGAATGACTTGTATAGCGCTACCTATGCGAACTGAATCGCCTCAGGGCGCTTTTTGCCACTGGTGTCCATCTGTGGTATAGTGCGGTCCTTGCTCTGTGGGGTCCCGACACGCTTACATACACATACAACATACACATATTTGGCCAATTTTATCGACAGGATCTAATTAACCTACCAGCACGTCTTTGTGTAGGAGGAAACCCACGCAAGCACAGGGAGAACATGCAAACTCCAGGCAGAAGGTGTCATGGTTGGGATTTGAACCAGCGACCCTATTACTGCTAGGTGAAAGTGCTACCCACTACACCACTGTGCTAGGTAGAACAGTGTTGGAGCTCACTGCATCTCTACAGCACCAACAGCCTCTTACTGCAGTCACTGACTTGTCCACAGAAAGATGCTGTTTTTGTTTGCCGAATGAAGATTTTGGGGACAATCTGCAGGGATGGTTATAGCTGGTCACAGTAAAGATGGATTATATTGTTGTTTTAAAGCTGGTAGTTTAGTAATATGTATAATGATGCATGTCTGGGCTTCTTTCTATCTATAACGATTTATGGTAGGTTGGTTTGTATTGCAGGGGCACAGCATCTCTGCCTGCTGCTGATGGTGGCACTACAAGAACGTGTGGAAGGCCATCTTTGGAAGACACCAAGCCAAAAGTTTTTGGCTGCCTGAAGGATAGCTGGCATGGGTAAATATTTGGAGATTTCAGTTACATTTTTCTCTTTTACTGTTAATGGTCAGTCCACCCAATACTGGTGTTTCAGTTTTTGATGTTGGAGAGTTAAAGTAACAGTAAAACTTTTTTTTTATTAAAAAAATAAAATAGCATATGTAAATTTTTTTTTTGTTATTGGACCTTTTAAAAAAAAAAACAAAATGTTTATAAAATTAAAATTTTCATCCGATTTAAAGTGGTTCTGCACCCATTTCATTTATTATACTTACCTGCTCTGTGCAGTGGTTTTGCACAGAGTAAACCTGATCCTCTTCTTCTGGGGTCCCTCGCCACTTTCCATGGGGTCACCCATGTGTGTTCACTCCCAAACCACCCTGTCTGTGTCTATTGACACAGAGCAGGCAGCTTGGCAGCTCCTCCCCGCTCGTTACAGCATTTGATTGATAGCAATGGCTCCTGCATCTATCAATCTGCCCAAGGAGGAGGGAGACAGTGGCGAGAGTCGCTGCTCTCGTGCACATCGCTGAATCGGATCAGGTAAGTATAAGGGGGGGGGGGGGGGTATTTTGCAGCACATGTTTTACATCTTAATGCATAAAGGTGAAAAAAAGTTAAGGCTTTAGAACCACTTTAAACCCCCTGAAAGTCTTTGTTGGTGAGATTTCTAAGCTGAGCTCCTGGGTCTGCACACCTGCTGTGCTGATTCTGAGGGGTTCCCAATATCCATTTATGGTAATAATATGGAGAATGTAACAGGGAGGAGCTGGAACTCCCAGGTAGTCGGGCAGAGAGATCAAGACGTATAAGAAGCCAGGGGCTGGCATATCCAGTGTAACATTACATTTGGCTGGTATGACTGGTCAGGTGGTCTAAAGGAAGCCAGACATTCATCCACTAAATTATGGAGGGGTACAGCAGTGTGGGAATACCTTGTTTCGTTCGGCCTCCTCCTAACCTAAGTGATTGTCTTGAAGCAATAGAAATGTTTTATTTAAAGTGTGTATGATAATGGAGTCTTTCTGCTATGTCCATTCCTTCTATTATTTTGGCTCGAAGTGTCTTGTTTTTAGGAGCCGTGTAGCTGATAATTCAGTGACTCGTGTCGCTGTGATAAGAAAAGGCCTACAAGCTAAAGTTGGCCAAAACAAACATGTTGAGATGCTGGAGAGCTTGTGCATTGTTTGAATAGCTGTAGATTGCTCTAATCCTACACTGAAGTAGTAGAACACAGATTGTTTACAGCCTGGAACTATTTCATGGAGCAGCCGGCAGATTACGTAAAGGAAACCTTTCCCAAGAGATACACAGAGGCCAAATAAATGTAAATGCTTTGTACCAGACAATGTTCCATATCCACTTAAACATCTTTATATTTCCTGTTCTGCAGCATTCAGATCTAGACGAGGTGCATTTTTTAACATACGTTAAAGTTTGATATAGTAATTTTTTTTATAGTTACAGTGGTGTAAATATGTATGTGCCATACCTGTGTGAACCATGTGGAGGCTGGAAATCATTGAATTGGGCATCAGTACTACAGTGATTGCTGCTGGCGCCTGGGTCCCATGCCAAGTGGCTGCTCTGCTGCTTACTGAACACAGGAGGTCTCTTGCTTGGCACATGCATTGTTCACAGAACACTTGGTATATCTGCAGTACATAATGGTTGCTTTGGGAAGCAGTCACAAAATGCAAGGAATTGTGCTTTGCAACAGGTTCATCGTTGCAAACTTTGCGACTGCACTCATGAATGCCCCGCTATTGTGTTCTACAGCTGCGTGGCAATAGGGACACATGTGCCCCATAATACATGAACCTGCGCCATGGAGGAGTAAGTCATTTGTAGTTTCTCAGTGCTGCACTTAGAATCCTTCCTTTTTTTTCTTATACAATTTCTTTCCTCACAGGCTGCTTCCAGTTTTATTTTGTTGTTTAACAGGGCCGCTTTAGTGCAAGCAATGAATAGCTACTGTCTAAAGGCCATCGCATTGATTTCTGGAGGACAGGGAAAGGGAGGCGTTACCTATAATACATTAGCTTTCAGAGAGAGGTTCTCACTGTTTCTCGAAGATGTCACTTTAGGCCTGGACACAGTCCAAGAACAATGCAGCCTATGTCCCTTAAATGTGCAGCTGGCATATGACTTTTCTGAGTGCTCTCTGTTGTCAGTGGAAGTACATACTGGGCTAAAGGCTCTTGAATTCCACACCAGTTTCTTTGTGGTTTTTTTCCCGTATAAATCAGTGGTCTCCAAACTGTGGCCCTTTGCTTGCCTTTAGCCAACCAATGACGGGGCACGGCTCCTCCCCCTGTACACCAATGGCGGGGCACGGCTCCTCCCCCTGTACACCAATGGCGGGGCACGGCTCCTCCCCCTGTACACCAATGGCGGGGCACGGCTCCTCCCCCTGTACACCAATGGCGGGGCACGGCTCCTCCCCCTGTACACCAATGGCGGGGCACGGCTCCTCCCCCTGTACACCAATGGCGGGGCACGGCTCCTCCCCCTGTACACCAATGGCGGGGCACGGCTCCTCCCCCTGCACACCAATGGCGGGGCACGGCTCCTCCCCCTGCACACCAATGGCGGGGCACGGCTCCTCCCCCTGCACACCAATGGCGGGGCACGGCTCCTCCCCCTGCACACCAATGGCGGGGCACGGCTCCTCCCCCTGCACACCAATGGCGGGGCACGGCTCCTCCCCCTGCACACCAATGGCGGGGCACGGCTCCTCCCCCTGCACACCAATGGCGGGGCACGGCTCCTCCCCCTGCACACCAATGGCGGGGCACGGCTCCTCCCCCTGCACACCAATGACGACCGTATACTGATGCCAAGGATTTTTTAAATTTCCAGTTACCACAGTCCAGCCCCCTAAAGCCTTAAAGACAGTTAACTGGCCCTTGGTTTAGAAAGTTTGGAGACCCCTGGTATAAATAAATATTAATGTGTCCATGTTTCATTCAAACCTTTATTAAATGCAGCTTTTTTTTTTTTTTTCCTACTTCAGATCATCAAGAAAGACTATACGGGGAGTCACCAGAACACCTCGCAGACGACGCTCTAAATCTCCAGTCCTCCACCCCCCAAAGTTTACACACTGCAGCGCAAAGACCTCTAGCAGCACTCAGCTAAAGCACAAGGCTCTCTGCGACGCTTCAGACGGAGGCTCCTCCATCGCTCGTTTGGCCACCGGCGATCCACCAAGCACTACTCTTAATGTCAATGGCTACAGGAGATTTGGCCTTGAGCCTTCTGAGTTATCTCCATCAGAGACCTCCTCCCAGGTACCCGTTTCCCTGGATCCTGGGACAAGCTCCAAGGCCGGTTTGCCTTCAGATTTCCACTCTGTGTCGAAGCTCAGCACCGCCACAAAATGTACTTGCAACGATGGGGGGGATTGCCAGTGTGACAACTGGCAGAACATGGAAGTCTATTCCTTCTCGGGCTTACGAGACATGCTAACTGAGTGCGAGAAGACTGTGAAGGAGGACTGCTCTCAGCCTTTACAAAACAGAACTCATGCTGGTGGCTCCAATGCCTCCGGTTCCCCTCGCTCGTGCTCAGAGCAGGCCCGAGCCTCAGTTGATGATGTCACCATCGAAGACCTGGCCGGGTACATGGAATACTACTTGTATATTCCAAAGAAAATGTCCCACATGGCAGAAATGATGTACACCTGAGCATTCAGCATCATCAGGGAGTTGACCATGAACCGCATGTTGCCAAGTGAAATCTCTGGGCCTTCAATCATTTGGTGTTTATTATTAAATCTGTCATCTGCGTTCTGCACAGCTTGTCTAGGAATTTCAAGAGTGTCGGGCTTCAAAGACTACCAGTGTGTGTTTGTTTTTTTTCTCACTTGAAGGGGTTCCCACTGTTGATGAAAAATGGAGTAGTATGTTTCCTTTTGCTTACTAAACCCCATGGTAGGTAGCCAGAGAGCTTTGACACTACCAGAAATTGAGAAAACTGGGGGATGCCAACACCCCCATCTCTGACAGAGCTCCTTTTGAAAGTATCGGCAACCGTGAACATGGATATGCAGAGCTTCACTTCAGTCTGTGACAGAGCATTGTGTACAGCAAGCTTCAGGCAGCTTTGTTAAAGCAACTCTCCAATATATTATCCATTGTTGGATACATTTTTAAAAAGTTGAGGCTGCGTCAAGTATAAATGGGTACTCAATATGTGAAGCCATAAAATTGCCCATACAACGCCTACAAACTATGGTACCCAAAATGATCCGTGGGTGATTCTTTAAGGGATAAGTTCACTTTTGGAGCATGTTTTAGTGCTTGCCTCCTCTCCCCCCCCCCCTCCCCCTCCCCGTGACAGTGGGCAGAGGATCTTCTCCCCGCACCCACTGTTAGAATTTAAAAAACAGCAGGCGCGTCATTCTTTCATTCACAGAGCTCTGTGAATGAATGAACTCCCTCTACCGCCGGCCTCCGCAGCCCATGGCTTGTAGTTTTCAATGAACTGCGAGGGCACTCTTAGTTCATGGATTCTTTCTGCCAGTAAAAATAATAAGTAAAATAATCAATGTATGTTTTTTTTTTTTTTACTTGCCAAAAATTATATATACATTTTTTTTTTTTTTTTATGTAAACGCTTTACATAAAAAAAAAAAAAAAAAAAAAGCTTTACTCAGCCTTTAAAACAGGATCAGCGGACCTCCAGCTGTTGCAGAACTACAAGTCCCATGAGGCATAGCAAGACTCTGACAGCCACAAGCATGACACCCAGAGGCAGAGACATGATGGGACTTGTAGTTTTGCAACAGCTGGAGGTCCGCTAATTGCATATCCCTGCTTTAAAACACGGGTGCGGATTCTGTGGCCCTCAAGCTGTCGCAGAACTACATGTCCCGTCATGCTTGTTTAACTGGCAGCCTTGCAATGCCTCATGGAACTTGTAGTTTCGCAACAGGCGGAGAGCCACAGGTTGAGCACCCCATGCTTTAAAAGCTCTTACTGGCCATGATATTAGAGCTAACAGTGAATAATGGCCTCACTCTGATGGTCACAAATTTTGCCACAACTTTATTGCTGTCCCATGAGGAGCCAATAGCCCCCTATGTGACATTTTTGCAAGAACCAGTTCTCTTTATTGAGATTTTACGGTCAGGATTCGCCCTGCACTCCACTGTACCTAATACAGCACAGATTATGCTCCATTAGGTGCTTAGCGCTGCCAGGAAATTACTTCTCTGAACCAGGAGGTGATGGAATACGTTTCTTCCACCGGGGAGGGGGGGGGGGGGGAGAGAGATCAGAGAACCTATGTTTGTTGAGCCCCCTCCACCCCAACTAACAAAATCTGCTATGCCAGTCTCTGCCCCCTGCAGATGGGACAGCAGAGCACGGGTTACATGGCAGGTTTCCATGCCCATGGCTGTAGGAGTGAGCGGGTGTCTGTACCGGATTCACTTTCAGGAGGCATCAAACTTCAAGCATCCCCATTAAAAATCTGTGTTTTAATGCCCTTGAAGGTTGCTTTCAAGTCTTTAACAAAGCTGTTGGAGTCTTTTGGTAAATTCTTTATAAAAGCTTGCTGTACACACTGTTCAAGTTGAGTGCTGCATAAATGCAAATGTTTAGCTGCACTGTGATTGGTGAGACTAGTCCTGGCAGATGACGTGGACGCAGCGCCACTTGCAGCAGCTTTTCTAATGTGTTTTGATTTTTTATTTTTTTTCCTGCAAAGAGCAGTTGTCTGCTGGTAATGCACAGGACTCCTCCTAGGTGTAAGGTAGTCACCTCAAATCTACAGATTAAGTCATTAACTACTTGTTAAAAAAAATAAAAATAAAAAGTAAGGCGTTTAACTTGAGTATCTAGAATAATATTGCAATGTAATTATTAAAGCTGACCTCCAGACACAAATTTAATGCTACTCGGTATTCATTAATACGATGTTATGTATGATTAATGCAAACAAGTATACCAAGTGTATGTACCCTTATCGGCTTGGTATCTGCCTCAGTACAGCAGAGCTTAGGCAGAGAGGGTAAAGCCATACAAGGAGCCAATCGGTGTGTTCTGCAGTGCTCATCTTCTCAAAAGACGTGCTGATAGGAGGAGAGAGCAGAGAAACAAAATGATCAGTCTGCTACTTCTCCTTTGTTTAATCCTACACAGGGGGAGGAGCAAGACCTGTAAGTGTTAACTGCAAATTTCTGCCCTGCCAGCCAGGACTGTGTAAATCTCAGGACTGGATGGACAGAAATACAAATCCTTTGGCAGGTAAAACTCCTCCTCGTTACGTCTCATCGGTTTGCCTGGAGTTCAGCTTTAAATTAGCACTGCAGTGTGGAAGTGTCCGGCTCCATGCAGCTCCATGAAGTAGTGCTAGACTAACAAACGCTGAGACGGAAAAAATTAAAAAAGCTGTATTGTACCCCGCTGTGCGACCGATTAATAATCCTCTCACCAGAATGAATACTGTGTGTATATTGAGGATAATAAACCGCTCTGAATATTGCATTGGATCTACAAATAGATGAAACCATTACAAGGCATAGATAGTACTTCTGCACATTGTACTATTAGAGTGAATAGGATGGTGTGTGTAGGTAGGTTAGTGCAGCGGCCACCTCATTGCCCTCTGCCATAGGAAAGATGGGGGATAAGAACTGATTTTTATCCTCTTGGTTCATCTCATTGTCTACTATTCTGGTTAAGTACAATTGGGTTTGTGGAAAGCATTGAATTATGTTTTGATTTTTTTGGGTTGGTTTACTGTTGATAAAGATTTCTAAGCATTCTATTATGTTTTTTTTAATGTTAAAGTATATCTAAAGACCCAAATGTGTGTTTTTTTTTTTTGTTTTTTTTTAAGTTTTGAAAGGTTTGAACTCCTTTGTCAGGCTGTCTGCACCCCATTGGAGAGATTTCCCCATTACTTCCTGTGCTGGAGACACACCAGGAAATGAGAAGAAATCATTCTAAAGTGAGATAATCTTCCCTTAGACACACGTCCCCCATTGGAAGATTTCCTCTCTGATTTCCTCTCATTTCCTGTTGTGTCTCCAGCACAGGAAGTAGAGAGGAAATCTTCCAATGGGGGAACGTGTGTCTAAGGCTGGGTTCAGACTGCTGCGGTGCGGGAACGCTGCGAATCTACTGCGGGTTCGCATGTCTCCCGCCGGCAGTTCACACTGCCCTATGCGAGCTGCTGGGAGTGTCAGTGAAATGTTAATGACACCCCCATATCGGCTCGCATATCGCAGTGCGATCTGCAAACTCGGACAGGAATCGGATCGCATGGTGAGAACACCATGCGATCCGATTCTGCAACGGACCGAAAAAAAGGGTCCTGTGCGAGTTTGGGCCGAATGCGATGCAAATTCAGCCATACTATCTGTGAGATCGCATATGATTTGAACTGCAGTGCGGTGCGAATCATATGCGATCTCCCGCACCGCAGCAGTCTGAACCGGGCTGTAGGGAAGATTAGATCACTTTAGAATGATTTCCTCTCATTTCCTGTTGTGTCTCCAGCACAGGAAGTATTCTAAAGTGAGATAATCGTCCCTTTTAGACACACGTCCCCCATTGGAAGATTTCCTCTCTACTTCCTGTTCTGGAGACACACCAGGAAATGAGAAGAAATCATTCTAAAGTGAGAATCTTCCCTTTAGAGACACGTCTCCCATTGGAAGATTCTCTCTCTACTTCCTGTTGTGGAGACAGCTATAACATTTTGGTTTTCTCCTTACAGCAGTCATCAGGACAAAAATAGAGGGTGAATCTTCCCATTGTGGATGCACACAGCAATAAAAACCTAACAGGGATTCTAATCCTTCAGCGCTCCATCCTAAATTAGGGGGGGGGGGGAGACCCTGTGACCATTTTATATGTTGATATGACTTTGTTCTTTAGTTTTGTCACCCTTTGGGTTGTGATTTCATTTACAGCCTGCAGGGGGCAAATTAGAAGGATCCAACACCGGCAGTGGCTCAGCAGACATAAACGGCACTGAGGTTGTGTTTTGGAGCCCCTGTCAGTCCTCTGATTTCCCCTGCCAAGTGTTCTCCCACTTGTATCTTTAAAGGGTAAGTTCACCTTTAAATAAAAATCTGTAAAGTGAACTTACACTGTTTTGCTGTACCTGAGTCCCTCGATCCCCCCGCTCTGACACATTCGGTTGCCGATTCACGGGTCTGGGGATTTGAAATTCCTGCGGCTTAATCTATTAAACGTACCTCATAAAAGGTACATATAGGAGGCATTCTAATTGGTCACATGGACGGCGCCGACCAATCAGAACCCACCTAGCCCATTCTGTCAGTGCTGGAGAAGAGTAGAGAAAGCTGATGGGATTTCAAATCCCTGGACCGGTAAAGCAGAGACTCAAACTCTCACAGCGAGTGATCGCAGGGACACCGGGGGGGGGTCCAGTGTAAGTGCACCTTATAGATTTTCTGTAAAGGTGAACTTGCCCTTTAAGAAGAAATCAAAACAAGAACATGAAAATGGTTCTCTTTCTGGTGACAGGGTCTCTTTATAGTGGAAAATTGACCAGAACTTTTTTCCTATTGCAGTGTGTGGCTTTGAATCCCTGCCATGTTTTTATTGCTTTCTGTGTTCATCTCGGAAGATTCAACTTCTTTACAATATTTGTCCTGGTGACCGCTGTGTGGGCAACTTTCTAAAAGGTAGCCTTGCACAGCTCTAACGTTCAACGATGACTGGCCTGTCTGGCACCACCAGGCTCAACAAACTTTAAAGCCCAACTCTGGGCAAAATGTCCCCCCCCCATGCAGTGGGGTTGTGCCAGCACTGCAAGGGTCAACTGCTCGTTTATTTTTTCTAGGAGTGAGTGTAGTTTATACTCGCCTGATCCTTCGCTCCTCCGGAGGTGGACTGTTTATGGTCTATGGTGCCTGCTCTGGGCATGCTGACGTCAGGAACAGTCTATTTTTAAGACTGCTGGAGGGTAGGGGTGCCAGACCAGTCTTGTGCGGGGAGAATTGGGTAAGTACACCCCCCCCCCCCCCCCCCGCTCTCCTCTCTAATTGAATAAAACAAGTAGTTAAGCTGTGCTGTGCAGGCACTGTCCCGCTGTAAGGGACAAAAAAATGAAATCGCCTGGAGTTGAATTTTAAATATTGACTGGTGACACTGTTCCAGTATTCAGACAGCCATGGGAGATTCCTCCATCTATGTTGTTTTGCATGGATGGAGAAATGTCAGTCTGTATAGCTAGCTTTAAAGTAGTTGTAAAGTCAGAATTTTTTTTTTTTTTATACATCCTATGCATTAAAGTGGTGTTGCCATTTAAAAAAAAAAAATTAAAAGTCATCAGCTACAAATACTGCAGCTGCTGACTTTTAATAATCGGACACTTACCTGTCCCAGGGTCCAGCGATGCGGGGGATCAAAGCCCGGCTAGTCTCACCCTCCCGCTCGGCGGCACCGGCATTTTAACTGGGCTTCACAGCCGGGCACCAACTGCGCATGCGCGAGCGGCACCGTGATTGGCCGCGCAATCATCTGGGACCTGTCACGTGTCCCGATGATTGACAAGAGGGAGGGGGCAGAGGTGAGCCCTTTCTGCGCCGAGGGGGAAGTGATGTCACTAGCCCAGGCACTGAAGGAGGCACACTACGAGGGACCCCCCTAGCAACAGGCATTTTGTTATTTTTTTTGGGTGCAACTCCACTTTAAAGAGGGACTGTACCTGAAATGTTATTTTTAAAAGCCAGCAGCTAAAATACTGCAGCTGCTGACTTTTAATAAATGGACACTTACCTGTCCCAGGGTCCAGTGTTGCACCATTCTCTGTGAGGGAATCAGGAAGTGAAGCATTGCGGCTTCACTTCCCGGTTCCCTACTTCGCATTCGCGAGTCGCGCAGCGCAATGAGTATCGTCCGCGCTGTCTGCTGGGACACGTGTGGGTCCCGGCAGACAGCGCACCGGGACAGGAATACCGCTTTAAGATAAAAAAACCTTCTGTGTGCAGGGGCTTCCCTCATACTTACCTGAGCCCATCTCTATCCAGCGATATTGCAGGAGAGACTCGGCTGTCTGGGACTCTCCTTCCTGATTGGCTGAGAGAGCAGCAGAGCACCATTGGCTCCCACTGCTGTCAATCAAACTCGGCCAATCAGGAGAGAGAGAGGGGGTGGGGCTGAACCACAGCTCGGTGTCTGAATGGATACATGGAGCTGCAGCTCGGGTACCCCCATAGCCAGCTGCTGGCTCTGGGGGCACTCAACAGGAGGGAGGGGCCAGAATCTCCAGCCAGGGACCTGAGAAGAGGAGGAGGATTGGGGCTGCCCCGTGCAAAACCACTGCACAGAGGAGGTAAGTATAACATTTTTGTTATTTTAAAACACGAAGGCTTTAATCTCACCATATGTGTTACAGCTTCCTTGTACAATCTCCTTTTTAGATCTGCTTACATCTGTGTACTGAAAGGACTTGTCTGATTTGATACGGAGTACATGGACTGCTCAGGTACACTCAGATTCATAGTTTTCATAAACGTAAAGTAGATTGTACATGCTGCTTGTACCATGTATGGGGAGCTGCACTCAATTCTTGTTGTCTCTGAGGAAGGAAATCTCCCTAACAGGTTACAGACAAATGACATTGGATCCAATTCCTATCCTTCTATAACTTAATCAAAGTTTGGGCTAAAGATTTGTTTTGCAAAAAAAGAAAAAGAGTTCTGAAATGAAATTTCCACAGACGTCAAATGGCCCTTTAAGTGAAATCCGTGTCACTAATTATGTTCGGGGCTCTCTGTATACATGACATGGACACCAATAATCCTCTGTAATACTGTACATTACCTGTGTTATCATTGTCCATCCTGTCCTCAGAATCGCAGGTGTGGGATACCGATCTGCTCACATAGATGCATGCAGCGGTGTGGAGGATCGCTGTACAATATCGGTCATTTCCAGCCCTGAAACGTGCGATCCCGAGCTGGGAGGGGACAAAATGGATCCATTTTTTAAAACGCTTTGTCCTGCCGCTATTTTTGAAGTGGCTTCCTGGGAAAATACTTCTGTTCTTGCAGTGTTACATCAATGTTGGTCATGTTGGGTCTGTGTGTTTAAAAATAGAAGAATTTTAGATTCTGGATTGTGAACTGAGAGAATGACTTACAAGAAATCTAGATGTTTTCCTATTGCAGTGGTCTCTTCCAGACGGCGTGGATTGGGATGTGCTGGAACACAGTCGTTTTCTGTAAGCCAAATAAAACATGCTGTACAACAAGTCATTTCATTGTTTTCATCTGTCTTCGCTCCGGGAATGTTCTGCTCTGGGATCAGGGGGTGAATCGTTTTGGAATTGACTGAGATTATTTGTGAAATGTAGCAGTCGATCGCTGACCAATGGAGCAAAGTGGCCGCATTCCCTGCAATGCTGTCAATGTACCCCTCTGTACTCCTCATACCAGCGCTTCCTTCACCTGACAACACTACCCAGGCCCTTACATGTGACCTGCTCCCAGTGACAGTGTTGAGGCCTAGCAGCCAATGACTAGGCCTGAGCACCATCACATGACAGGAAGTGACGTCACTGCTGATTTTAGAGCTGAAAGGTGCAGTGAAGGACAGCTGGCATTGTAAGTATAAGGGGGTCATGGGTGCTTGTTGCAGATATACCGTATAAGCCGAGGCACCTAATTTTACCACAAAAAACTGGGAAAACGTATTGACTCAAGTATAAGCCTAGGGTGAGAAATACGCAGCTACTGTAAGTGGAATAGAGGGTCAACAATGCCCATTTGCAGCCATAGGTCCCCTGAACTTCAAACTTGGTAGTTAAAGGGGTATTCCACCCTAAAGTGGAACTCCCGCTCATCGGAACCCCCCCCCCCCCTCCGGTGTCACAGTTGGCACCTTTCAGGGGGGGGAGGGGGGTGCAGATACTTGTCTAAGACAGGTATTTACACCCACTTCCGGGCATAAACTCCCACTGGAGTCTATGCCACTTCCTGTCCCGGCGCGCTGTCTGCCGGGACACACACGCTTTACTTCCTGATTCCCTCACCGAGAATGGCGCCGGCAGCAGCAGAGAGCCGAGCGATTGATCGGCCTCTGCTGCCGACATCGCTGGAACCTTTGACAGGTAAGTGTCCATTTATTAGGTGAAGGGAAAAAGCAGCGCCCAAGCAAGAAAAGGTAACAAAGCTGCTAACACTCCAATATGACAGATTGCAAAAAGTGAAGGTGAATAATAGTGTAGCGCTAGATATGTCTCTGTGCAGTAATGGGTACTGAATAGGAAACTCAATAACCACCAGATTACTGTTCAGAATGTTATTTTATAAATAGAAATAACAATAACAAAAAAAAATATTTTTTGAAAAAGTGCCCATGTATGGTGAGCATCAGTCTACTAGGTGGGTGAAGGCATAATGTTCCAACAAACCGTATGAACAAATGTTGTGGATACACACCCAAGGAGACTCCAATACCCACGTAAGGGTATCAGTGAAAACGTGATTGTGGCAATCCGTGATATGTTGTTAAATCAAAAAACATAGGTGGGCAATGTATAAAACGTGACTCTATACACTAATGTTATACATTTGATACTGAAATCATAATATATATAAATATTGAAAGGCAAAAAGTAATTAGACTATAGTGAAAAGCTGTATAAAGTGGGTGCGTTTAGATAAACCAAGTATCCCCGAAAGATCGTATCATAACAGCCTCTTATCTGGTAAGAAATGGGACACTGCCACAAGAGTCTCGGTGTCACAATGCATAAGTCACAATACATTCAACATAAAATTAACATAAATATGGTGTAGTATCTTGAGAAATTGGTTCACAATGGGGTACCAAACAGTGTGAAAGTAAAAGTCTTAATTATCACAAATCAGTGTAGGCATATATAGAGACTATGATCTGGGAATTTGTAATTCAAAGTCCTGGTGTTCGTGATTGGATATTTCAAAATTACTTCATAAAATCCAGGTAGACAACAGTATTGTAAACCAACATGGGAGTGGTAATGCGGTTCAGATGCTGGATCCTCTCATATAAGGGCAACACTGCGACCAAGAAGTAAAAATATCTTAAGCGCTTACCATGTGTGGTGGACCAACTCACCAGTAGTGGAAGGTCAAAACGGCTTATTCGGCTACCTCCGGGTGCCAAAAGTATGGAACGAATCTGTTGGGGTGTGATATCTCGAGGTCCTTGGAGGATACTCACCGACCGACTGAATGGCAGAAATGTTGTTGTGGTCAGATCAGTGGTCCTCGGTCCAAATCACCGTAGATAGGGAAAAAAATAAAATAGAGGGACTCCTCATAGTGTAAAAAACCCAAGGACAAGGGTTCGTATTTATTTAAAAGAACATGCATCCAACCAAAAATTGAAATAATGTGAATGGAGCCGTTCAATAAAATCAAATTTAAGAAAACGCAGAAGGCAATAAAGCTGGGAGACCCGACGCGTTTCGTCTGATAAGACTTCTGCTGGGGTGTACTCCAGTGTACTCCTGCTGCGTTATATATAGTGTACAATAAAATTAAACCACAAAGAGCACCTGGATACTTCCAATCAGCCACACTTCCTGTTTCCTGTTCCTGATTTAATTGTATTGGTGGAAATGGGAGAAGGCTGGGCCTATCATGGGAGGTGTGGAGGGATGAGACGTGCCTCTGACCAATATGGAACATAGAGGGAAAGTAGGGATCGCAGTGATAGGAAGGCTAAAGCGGGAGTGTCCATTTATTAAAAGTCAGCAGCTGCAGTATTTGTAGCTGCTGGCTTTTAAAAAAAAAAAATTATTTTTTTGGTACAGTCCCGCTTTAAGGGTTCCTAGATCCCCCTAGCTGCAGCCAAAATTGGGGTCTCTGGACCCAAAGGGTCCCGAAATGACATTGCTGCAGATGGACACAGTTGACTGACTTTGGGGCCCTGTATCTCGGGGCCACTTTGTGCTAGGTACCCCAAATTTGGAAATGTTGTCGTGCAATTTGGGGTTCCTAGCACCAAGTGGCCCGAGATATGGAGCACCAAAGTCGGGTCGGAAAATGTCAAGCACTTTTCTGCAGCAGAGAATGACATTTTCCGAACCGACTTTGGGGCCCGTATCTCAGGGCCACTTAATACTAGGAACCCCAAATTTGGATATTTTGTAGTGTTGGTTCCACTGGGTTTGCACACCAAATTTGGGGTTCCGAGATAGGGGGGCCCCAAAGTCAGGTCGCAAAATGTCATTCTCTGCTGCAGAAAAGTGCTTGACTCGAGTATAAGAGAGGGGGGCCCTTTCAGCACAAAAAAGTGCTGAAAAACTCGGCTTATACTCGAGTATATACAGTAATTTAATAGTTCAATTGCCCTCTAAAATCTCCTGTGATTAATCATGAAGAACAGCCTATAATTGCCAACTGATCATGCCCTATGGTCAGTGGCGGCTGGTGCTCAAAAGTTTTGGTGGGTGGGGGCGCAAACAAACAGCCTCACTGTGCCCATCTAACGATGCCACAAAAAATTGCCTTGTCAGGGAGTAAATCCTTCCAGGGCTGAAAAATAATAATTTGAATCGCTTTTATTGCTGTCGCAAGGGATGTAAACATACCTTGCGCCAATGATAGGTACTCTTTATGGAGGGATATGGGGTCTAAAGCCTTTTTAAAAAAAAAAACTGGTGCCGTTGGCTGCCAAGTAAACCGGTGATGTTGTGACGTCGCTTCCGGGTTACTACGTCGGAGACCCAATCAAAGCCAATTCTGCCATCTGTAGGCATGACGCCGGTACAGACACTTGAGCAAAATGACGTACAGATGCGTGATTTTGTGGCAAGTGGTTAAGAAGACGCACCGTCATTTTAGCAATGCCTGGATTATTACTATTCAGTACTGAGAGAAGTATGTGCCGGAGAGCAGGGCCGTCTTTAATATTGATTGGACCCTGGGCAAAACTTTTCTTGGCGCCCCCCCCCCCCCCCATGCAGTTTTGCTTGCCACCTGCTCTAAGGCAAACAATAAATAGCAGCTAGACTCAAAATCAGTTTACTGAATCAGATCAGGCAGCTATTGCGATTGGTTGCCAGAGGTTACATTTTATCATTACCACTCACTGACTGGTTGCTAGAGGTTACAACACATGATTTCTGCTTGTCGATTGGTTGGTAGAGATTACTGTGGATATGACCTCAGGGGGGCATGATATATATATATATATATATATATATATGAATGCTGCCGGCCGCCCCTATTTACATATGAATGCCGGTAATGTACATATAAACACAGGATCTGCAGAGGAGTCATATTTACACAATTGGGCAGCACTTCACACTGAGATATTGGGACACAGCACAGGACTAAAACCTCAAGGGACGAGGGAATTTAAACCAGGATAGTTGGCAAGTATGAGGCAGCTTCTTTGGGCCCCACAACAATCCCAGGGCAGCTGCCCCTTTTGCCTTGCCTTTAAAAACGGCCCTGCCGGGGAGGAGTGCTGTTGTTGGTATGAGAGTGAATTACATGTGCCAAAGAGGAGTGCTGATGATATGAGAGTGAAGAGCATGTGTCGGAGAGGAATGCAGAGAGTGTGCCGAATTTGCCCCTCCAGGTCATTTCACATGGTCCTCGCACCTCTCCAGCAGCTGTGGCTGGGGGGGCTATCTCCACTCCCACCTTATCTCAGCAGTAGAGAGGAGTACAGAACTCTGCCAGATCCTGTGCAGCTGCGGAGAGGCTCATCTGCCACCCGCCTGTCACAGCAGTCGGTAACAGAGAGGAGTAGAACGCCTCTTACAGATCTTGCCCCTCTTTGTGCAGCCAGAAGCACCCCCCCCCCCCCCTCCTCTCTGCCCGTCTCTGCCTCCCCTGGTCTCAGCAGACACTGGTAGCTGACTCCAGACCCTGCACTTTCTACTTTCCAGCCCCCAGCTTCTTCCCGGCAGCAGCACATGGTAAGGGGGACGCACTGTAATGTAAGGGAGGGTGGGGGCCTCTTGACATTTGATGTGAGGGTTGGTGGGATGCTTTAGACGTCTAGTCTTACAGATGCAAACGGCCCTTTGAGGGCAACCAGTATACTGATGTGGCCCACAATTGAAATGGAGTTTGACACCCCTGGTCTATACTATGTTCAGGAGATTATTCAGAATACAAAGATGAGAGAGAGCAATCCCTGCATCCACATCACTTGTGTCAATGGCAGGGATCTGTGAGTCTTTCATTCAACCAAATGAAAAAAAAAAAACAGAAAAAAAAAAAAGGGGTCTGTGGACCTCAACTCGCATCAAAGTCGGAGCAAAGTAGTACAGGGACTACTTCGAAGTCGCACAGATATAAAATAGTTATCATTGGGAATCATGGGGTACGACCTGTCATGGGACTCTGATGTTTAAAGTTGCGGGAAAAGTTGCACAAGTGTGAAAGGGGCCTAAGTGAAGTTCAATCTACATTCCTACCTCCATAGCCAATTCATGGGTCATTCCGATTGGGCAAATCTCGGACACTTCCTTTTAGTACAAACTTGACCACCCAATTCTACAAAAACAAAAGACAAGCAAATGGTGCAAGTCAGGAGCTGCCCACCTATAAATCAGTGAACAGGAAAAGAAAAAACAAGGGAAAAGAAGAAAAAGTAAATGAGCTGTAGTTAAATCTATAAATCCCTTTTTAACCGCTTCCTGACCGCCTCAGGCAGATATACTGCGGGAGAAGGGCACATGCAAGCAGAATCACGTACCTGTACGTTGCCCTTTAAGAGGCAGCCGGTTGGCGGGCGTGCGCGCCCTCAGCAAGCTCCATGAGTGGGGTCATGGGTCCCGCGGACTCGATTGCCGCAGGGATACCCGCAATCGTCTCATGGAGAGGAAGAATGGGGAGATGCTAATGTAAACAAGCATCTCCCCATTCTGCCTAGTGACAGTGTCACTGATCATAGCTCCGTGTGATCGGGAGCAGAGATCAGGGATGTGTCACACAGCCATGCCCCCTAGGACACAAATAGCCCCTACACTGTCACCTAGTGGTTAACCCCTTCACTGCCAGTGTCCTTTACACAGGAATCGGTGCATTTGTATAGCACTTGTTGCTGTATAAATGACAATGGTCCCAAAAATGTCCGATGTGTCCGCCATAATGTCGCAGTCACGATAAAAATTGCTGATCGCCGCCATTTAAAAAAAAAATGATTAATAAAAATGCCATAAAACTATCCCCCATTTCTCATCAGAGAACCACCAAAGCTTCATTGAAACCCCAAGCAAAAGCAATGTGTAAACAGGACTGTTAGCTAACCATTTTATTTAGTGACAGGGGCTTTGACTGGCATTCAGAGAGCTTTAACCACTTGCGCTGTGGCTGTCATTCGGCCATAGCGCGGATCTCAATTCCAGGGAGGCCGTCATATGATGTCCTCCCCTGTGCACGCTCTCTGCGCGCGCCCTACGCTGTGATCACCGAGTCGCTGAGACTTAGGTGATCAGCGATCCGAGTAAGGGGCGGGTCCCGGCCCCATTACCATGTGATCAGCTGATCACATGATAAAAACAAAAGCTCTGATCATTTTTTTTTCTCCTCACGCTGACAGCGGAGAGAAAAAAAAAAAAGCCGATCACCGGCTTATCTTAAAGGGACATCGGTCCCACCTTGCAATGCCCAAAAGTGCCACCTGTCAATGCCCACAAGTGCCACCTGTCAATGCCCACAAGTGCTGCCAATCAGTGCCACCTAAAAGTGCTGCCAATCAGTGCCACCTAAAAGTGCTGCCTATCAGTGTAACCCATCAGTGCCTATCGGTGCCCGTCACTGCCGCCTCATCAGCGTACATCAATGACGGAAAAAAATTACCCATTTTATAATTTTTATAACAAAATAAAATTCAAAAAAAAAAAAAAAAAAAAAAAAAAAGTAAGCAAGTGGTTAAAGTTACGAAGCCTTGTTTTGAAGCAAGTGTAAACTAGCCCTTCCATTAAATATCCTACTGCATTCCACTCTAGGATATCTTTTGCCTGTAGAAAACTTTATTGTAGGCCTACTACCGACATCAATAAAATGGACAGCTGATTCTCATCCCCCTCACTTTAGCACTCCCGTAAAATCTCCAGACTATTCCGGGAAGCAGGACCCCCCCCTTCTCCTACAGGTGCATGATCGTAAAATCTTTTTTTTTTTTTATATGCTTGTGAATCTCTGTGTGCAGATATCCAGCTACACTTGTGGCTGTCACTGCAAACAGTCACCTTCCACCCCCCTTCCCTTCCCTTTTGGTCCTCCTGTGACCTCCAGGTCCTCCCTTTAAGGTTCCCTCTAAAATACTGCAGACACGCAACGTGTGCTATTTTTTAGGTCATGACACAACATTGTATATTGTTGTTCTAAGGGATTGAGGATTACGTAATGGTCACACATGTAATGGCTTGGAACAATTCTGTGCCCCCCGACACCCTCCTTTCTCTCTAATTTTATATCTGAGGAACGACGGGAAAGCTTCGGCCTGCGCTCTAATCCTGCCACCAAATTAGACCCAGAGAATGGGCGCGTTACACGTCAATGGCCGTCGAGGTAATCTGTGTCAGATCAGGTTTCTCAGCCACATCACAGAAAGAGTTTACCCAGCAGAAGTTGGCAGATAATGCCCCCTGGGAATGCTGCGGAGAACAGGTGCCTCTGACAATGCACATCCAGGCAAATTATTTTTACACGGCTGGCTAGGATAGAGGTTGGTTGAAGGGGTTTTGCCATGGTTATAAGAAAGTGAACCCAACCCAGATCCCTCTGCTTTGGGTGAAACCTGCTATGGGTCTCTGCAGGTAAGGATCACACTTTATCTGCTTCAGGTTCGTTTTTCATATATCCTCAGAGAGAAGGGAATTTCACCCATTAGAGATAACCGTAAAAACGTATGCCAACTTTAACCACTTCCAGTCTGTGGCCTGGACATGGTTACAGTTGGCGATTTTTCATGAATTCATCCTCTCCTACATTTAAAAAAAAATAATAAAAATTTCTCCAAAAAAATTTAGACCCCTAAAAGTTTTTTTTTTTTTTTTAGTAGCGCAGTAGAGCAGTGATGGTGAACCTTGGCACCCCAGATGTTTTGGAACTACATTTCCCATCATGCACCCTGCAGTGTAGCTGAGCATCATGGGAAATGTAGTTTGAAAACATCTAGGGTGCCAAGGTTTGCCATCACTGCCCTAAAGAATAAAATGGTGGGTGTTGTATATACACACACACACACACAACATAAATGTATTTTAATGCGCAAAAACAATATAATACTACATTTTTTGATAAAACATAAAAGAGAATGCTACGCCGAGTAAATGGATACCCAACATGTCACGCTTTCAAAATGGCGTACGCCCGTGCAACAGCGTCAAACTATGGTGCCTACAAATCTCCATAGGTGACACTTTAAAGGCCTTTACAGGTCACCAGTTTAGAGTTACACAGAAGGTCTGGAGCTAGAATTATATTATTATACTTTGTCACTCGGGGCGATACCTCACATGTGTGGTGCGATTGCTGTTTACATATGCGTGCAGGACCGGTGCCTGTGTTCACATGTACGCACGTGGAGGACGAGGGTGCTTTAAAATCTTGTTTTTTTATTGGATTTTTTTTTTTAATAAAATAAAGATTTTTTAAACTTATTTTTTTTTTTTTTTTTTATTTTTTATTATTATCACAGGGGATGAGCAACATCCCTTGTAATAGCAAGGGCCATGACAGGTCCTCTTTATAGAGAGATCTGGGGTCTCTCCTCTGGTCTCCAATGCAGCTGATCAGACACAGGTCGGTCTGCTAGGCTGCCTCACTTGCTGGTAACAGAAAGGTAAACAAAGAACCGGAAGTGATTAAATCCTGGTCGCTTCCAATTTCTGACGTCACACAGTGAGAGGCACAACATCAGTTTCTCTCACTTGTCCCAGGAACCAGATGCCACCCGTCAGGAGAGCTCGGTAAAGGCGGCAGGAGAGTGGTGGCACCCCCTTCTGCCACTTGTAAAATTAATCCAGCAGCTTTATAGCCGCTAGGATTGCTTTTACTTTGGAGTGAATTGGCGGCTGAAAAAAAATTATATTTTGGTACCTATACGTCGCTGGACGGGAAGCAATTAATCACGTGCCGACCAGCCGCCGTCATTTTCCTGTGGCAGGTCGGCACAATCCCGCGAACCGTCTTAGCTATACGTTGGCTCGAGGGATCGGCATAGCAGGTGCGCTGCACTGCGGGGGTGCCGATGCCCGTGGCCAACGGTCGCGATGACCGCCGGCCACAAGCGATCGCGAGCATGAGGGACAGAACATTGAAGTGTGTGTGTAAACACACAAATGCCTGTTCTGTTCTGAGAGGAGTGACAGATCGTGTGTTCCTATTAGCTAGGAATCACGATCCGTCACTTCTTCTAGTCAGTCCCCTCCCCCCTTCAGTTAGAATCACCTCCCAGGGAACACAGTTAACCTCTATATCGCCCCCTAGTGTTTCACTTCACTGCTAGTGACATTTTTACAGTAATCAGTACATTTTTATAGCCCAAAATGGTGTCAAAAGTGTCCGATGCGTCCGCCATAATGTCGCAGTCCTGATAAAAATAAAATCGCAGATCGCCGCCATTACTAGTAAAAAAAAAAAAATAATAAAAATGCCATAAATATATCCCCTATTTTGTAGACGCTATAACCTTTGCACAAACCGATCAATATATGCTTATTGCGATTTTTTTTTTTACCAAAAATATGTAGAAGATCACATATCGGCCTAAACTGAGAAAAAATTAGCCCTTTTAAAAAAAAAAAAATGTGGATATTTATTATAGCAAAAAGTACAAAATATTGTGTTTTTTTTCAAAACTTACGTTTTTTTTGTTTAAAAAACGCTGAGGCGATCAAATGCCACCAAAAAGAAAGCTCTATTTGTGGGAAAAAAAGGACGTCAATTTTGTTTGGGTGCAACGTCGTACGACCGCGCAATTGCCAGTTAAAGCGACGCAGTGCCGAATCGCAAAAAATGGCCCGGTCATACAGCAGCCAAATCTTCCGGGGCTGAAGTGGTTAAAGTATCTAAACCCAAAACAAAAAACTTTAATATGTGGTGGCTACATTCGTTTTCTTTCTTAGTTTGTTTTTCCCCCTTTATTTTCACCAGGTGATCTTGCCAATACCACATGTCCTGTCCCACGGTGTCGGTGATCACTCAGTGTGCGCTATCTCTGGAGGAGCAGCCATTGTCACCCGAGGAGGATGCTATCCTGAGTTGAACTTACAAACACCTCCTCTTATCCATTGCCAGGATGCGTAGAGGGTTCGTTCAGAAAACTGGGGTTTCAGCATAGTTACAACACTGGATTTCTAGCAGGATGAACAGGTATTTTTGTGTACTAGCAGAAATTATACTTTGCCTTAAAAAAGAAACCTACGGTAATTCAGGCACCACATTAGTAAGTTGCAGCAAATTCGGTTTTGTCCTTCGGTTTAAACATACCTAGAGGCTCCATGCACACTGGCTTCAAAATCGCTGCTTCTACAGGAGTTTTGGGTTTTGCTTGTAGAAGCAGCTCAATGTTATCCTTCAAGTATGTGCAGGGCCGTTTTTTCCACTGGGCATGCTGGGCAGTTGCCCGGGGGCCCCACTTGTCTGGAGGGCCCCATCCAGGGCTAATCCTCAGTGCTGCAATCTGCTGCTTAAATTGACTGACTGCACTGGTTGCTCACTTCGCCAGCATCTAGCTAGCAACCAGTGTTGTCAATCAGGAAAGGGGTGGGGACCACCCCGCAAGGGGGGCGCGGCCCCCCCACCCCAAAGCACCTTGTCCCCATGTTGATGAGGACAAGGGCCTCTTCCAGACAACCCTGGCCGTTGGTTGTCGGGGTCTGCGGGCGGGGGCTTATCGGAATCTGGGAGCCCCCTTTAATAAGGGGGCCCCCAGATACCGGCCCCCCACCCTATGTGAATGAGTATGGGGTACGATGTACCCCTACCCATTCACCTAAGGTGTAAAATGTAAAGTACAAAAACACACACACTTTTCGGGGGGAGTCCGGCTACCTTCGTCGTCGCCGCCGCCGCCGTCGTCTGGGGTCTCGATCCGCCTTCGGGGGTCTTCCGGGGGTCTCTTCTGTTCTTGCGGCGGTTGTCGTCTTCCGCGCCGCCGGCGCCTTCTTCTTCTTGTCCTTCTTGTTCTTCTTCTTCTTCTTCCGATGTTGACCCATTCCGTCTTCCTGTTGACCCCTCTGCCCGGAATGCCTGTGCACTCTGCGCTCGCGGCTGTCCCCATGTCACATGGTGGCTTGTGTAGTGAACGCTGGCTGCCCCAGGGGCTAGTGAACAGGCTCCGCCCACCTCTGCCATGTTCTTCAGACAGCATGGAAGAGGGAGCGGAGTGGAAAGACGGCCCTTGATAGCTGGCGCTGCCTTGCTGCTGTGAGTGACACACTGTACTGCACCAAGGCCAGTGGCCTACTTAAGTAAGTTCAAGTTGTGCATCAAACACAGTCACTGTCTACTTGAAGTCACGTGCTAAATGAACGGACTTGCCCCTAACGGCGGGATTGTCCGTGCGGATAATTTTAAAACCAAACTTAAAACTTTGGTCCGCCGGACTTTGGCGCCAAAAAGTCCGCCGCGCCCACACACGAGGGGATTCACTGTCTTTTCCCCTCAAAAGCGGCCACTGTGCCCATCAAACACAGCCACTGTGCCCATCAAACACAGCCACTGTGCCCATCAAACACAGCCACTGTGCCCATCAAACACAGCCACTGTGCCCATCAAACACAGCCACTGTGCCCATCAAAACTGCCACTGTGCCCATCAAAAGTTGCCGCTATGCCCATTAAACGCAGCTGCTGTGCCCATTAAACGCAGCCGCTGTGCCCATTAAACGCAGCCGCTGTGCCCATCAAACGCAGCCACTGTGCCCATCAAACGCAGCCACTGTGCCCATCAAACGCAGCCACTGTGCCCATCAAACAGCCACTTTGCCCATCAAACAGCCACTGTGCCCATCAAAACTGCCACTGTGCCCATCAAAAGTTGCCACTGTGCCCATCAAACTTGTGTTATATTGTCCAAACGTTGTGTTAATGTTTAAACACTGATTTTGTTGGACGTACCAATAAATATAGCCTTATTGATCATTAGCATTTTTATTCTCGTGCGTGATCGTGTAGACAGGGCCCCAGTGCACTGTATTGCCCCGGGGCCTATAACGCTCTTAAGATGGCCCTGAGTATGTGTCCATACACATTAGGACGATTACAGGCATATTTTGAGCTCAACATTTAGAGTAACCTTTCCCAACCTTTTCAACCTTACAGATGGCTAAAAAAGATCAATGGTGTCAGTGGGAACTTATCTGAGAATCAGAAATTGTTCATTGCTCAAGGAACCCCTAGTAACTTCTGGGGGAACCCTGGTTCAGAAACCCTGGTTTAGAGTCAGGAAAAAAAAAACCCTTTTGGTTGGCACTTTCTGGCAGAAAAAAATGCAAAACTCTCTTAAACTCGTCTAAACGCTCTATGTGAGTTTTTTTCTGGCAAGGGAACTGGCATTTTTTTTTAACCACTTGCCGACCGGGCCATAGCCGAAAGACGGCTACAGCACGGTCGACTTATTCTGGGACGTCCTCCCAGAATCTTGCTCCCGCGTGCACCCTGGAACATCCGTGACTGCCGGGCCCGCTGGATCACGGTAAACGGCTGCTGATAGCGGCCGTTTACCACAAGATCGCTCCGTCGGCGCGATCACTTGTAAACAAACCGGCGTCACGTCATGATGCCAGGTCCTCCCTCCCCTCTCTGTACCGATCGGTACAGGGTGAGGGGGAGAGATTGCAGCAGCGCTGTGGGCTGGATGTGTAGTGCCCACAGCGCTCCTCAGTGATAATTCTCTGCAACACTCTGCAATAAATGTTAACAGAAACAAATACATTTTTTTTTTTATCGAATTTTCAGTCTTTGTTTATTTATTGTATATAAAAATAAAAAACCCAGCAGTGATTAAATACCACCAAAAGAAATCTCTATTTGTGTGAAAAAAAGGACAACATTTTCATATGGGTACAGTGTTGCTCGACTGAGTAATTGTCATTCAAAGTGTGAGAGCACCGAAAGCTGAAAATTGGTCTGGTTAGGAAGGGGGTTTAAGTGCCCAGTGGTCAAGTGGTTAAGCCCAGTATGCATAGAGCCTAAAGGCTCCAAAGAAGTTGATAGGTCAGTTTTTGTAATTCATTGATCCTCCTCCCTGGTATATTTCCCAGGACAATAGCAGTTCTCATAAGTACATGGTCAGTCCCACTCTAGTGACAGAATTTTACATTTCTTACCAGTCATTCTCATCCAGGGTTCTGTGGAACCATAAGGTTCCTCAAAGGGTAGCTAAAGGGGTTCTTAGAGCTGTGGCTAATTCACCCCAACATTTAATAGCGTCTCTATAGTTCTAGAACTAGTATCACTTAATATCCAGCGACGTGACTCCAATACTCTTTTTTAGCATTCTGTATAGGAGGCATTTTGACCACCACTGTAAGATAGTCTTTCTTCCTACTGACCGCTAATGTAAGGTGCATTTTCCACCACTTATCTCTAATGAATAAAAAAGGTTGATAAAAGCAGGTCTAAGCTAAGCAACCTGCAAGATCTTTTTAGAGGGAGGGGGGTATGAATTTCTGAACACCCCGATGGTAATCCAGTAGGTAGGAATGACACCTCTACAGATTTATCAGCCCGGTGGAAAAGATGGATGCCAAGATACTTTTTATTATAGAAAAGTGACAGCAGAAAAAAAGACTGGGTTTGCTTGTTATTTTTTTTTCCTTTGATGTTCTTTCGTTAACTTTTTTGTCCGAGTATAGATGGTTAAGTCTATAACGAGTAAACATTTGAAGACAGTGGAGATCAGGTAGGGGTAACTATTAACTTAACTAAAAAATGTTTTAATGCAAGTCCGACTCAGTCATGGAAGAATGCACGTTACATTGGTAGTATGCAAGAAGAATGCCCCCCCCCCCCACCCCGACAGAAATGGCCAGAATGTCACCCTTACAGATCGCTACAAAGATTACCGTCATGCTGCTACCATCAAATGGGAGCTTAACTAACCAAACCTCAAGGGAACCCCTAGAAACCTCTGGAGGAACCCTGGTTGAGAATGGATGGTCTAAGTCATGGGTGCTCAACCTGTGGCCCTTGAGCTGTTTCTGAACTACAAGTCCCATCATGCCTCTGGGAGTCGTGCTTGTAACTGTCAGCCTTGCAATGCCTCATGGGGCTTGTAGTTCCTCAACAGCTGGAGGGCCACAGGTTGAGCACCCATGGTCTAAGTAGTGACAGGGTTACTTTAAATAAAGAGACTTAAGCTTCAAGCCCATTTTTTGCATATTTTCATCCTCTTTTACCCACCTGGTGTAAAAAAAAAAAAAAAAAGTTTACATACCTCAATAGCTCAAGTCTGCACACAAAAAAAAGAGGGGAGACAGCGTGCCTCAAAGGAAACGGCTCTCTTTCAATAGCTCATAGTGCCCCAGAAATCCTGTATCATGTATAAAATAAATATTATATAAATACAAAACATTGATTAAAAAATGTAATTCAATTTACCCTGTAAAATAAATACTGGATTTTATGCTCAGCTGGTGTGCATACCTTTGATAAACAGTGGCACTGTATCTATCTATTCCTTGTAGGCATTCCAAGGACCCGATCTTCTGAGCCAACATCTTAAAGTCTCCGAACTCATCACAGCTTGCAGCTCCATGATTCCCTGTGGTGCTATCTTCTCCTTCCAAAACCAGAAGACCATAAACAGTTTATTTTCTACAACGCTTTCTCCGGGAGAATTAATAGAGCAGCGGGTGCAGTGAATCATTACTTTTCTATTTCAAGAATCTCATTTCATAAAAAAAAATAACACTAAAAATATGTTCGTATAAATAGCGGTAGATGTTCTGTGAATGGTTTACCAGGAATTTCAGTGAACTTGTCACCCGTTCCTGAGTCACAATACCACGACCAGATCCGCTGGATCAATTTTGGGGAAAGATGGAGGTTTAAAAGGGATGTTTCCAGTTATGTGACTGTCATGCCAACCTTCTGTCTTCAGTACTTACAATGGCAATTCCCATGTTTCTGATAGGTCAGGTTCTTCTAAACCACATCTTCCTTATATCTCTCAGAAGTTCTGGTGCTGAGATCTCAGCACTGGAGTTGTATAAAGTAATACATCTGAGTGTCTTATTTCATCACTTTCTATATGCTGCATCCCGAGGCGGCTCTCTAGTTAGGCGGTCGACTTAAGCCCCATACACACGGTCGGATTTTCCAATGGATTCTGTCCTATCGGACAATGTTGTCGGAAATTCCGACCGTGTGTAGGCACCATCGGACATTTTCCATCGGATTGTCCGACGGACAAAGTTGTATCTCCTGCTCTAAAAATTTTCCGACAACAAAGTCCGATCACACCAATTCCGATCGTGTGTAGCGAATTCGACGGAAGTGCCACGCATGCTCAGATCACATTACAAGACCAAAGCTATTGGCTACTAGCCTCTACTTAGTCCCGTCGTAGGCAACAAATGTCACCACGTTCAGAATGATCGGATTTTCCGACAACTTTGTCCGACCGTGTGTATGCAACACCAGTGTCGGACTAAATTCGTCGGACCAAATCCGATGGATTTGGTGGTCGGATTTTCCGACCGTGTGTATGGGGCTTTAGGCCTCGCACTCCCAGGGGCCTCGCGGCTGCCTAATTTGCCTGACGTGTGTCAGAGTTGGAGGGATTGTGCACTTGAATTATTTTTCCCGTTTTGGGCATGAGTGGGTCTTAGATTTGCCTAAGGCCTCACAAAGCCTAGAGCCGCCTCTGGCTGCATCCAAGGGCGGCTCTCCCATCCAAGGGGGCTAGCAGCACACTGGAGAGCCGAAAATCTGCTCAACACAGAGCGCATCAGTCTTGACCTCCAGTGGTCCGACACGCCCTCTACACACTGCTCCAATCAACAGTGCTGCCCAGGGAGCAGGAGTTCTAGTGATTGGAGCAGTGTGTAGAGGGGCATATCGGTTCACCGGAGAACCAGACCTCTGCAATCCGCGTTGAGTAAGTTCGGCTCTTGGGTGTGCTGCAAGTAGGGGGTGTTTTTTAACCCCATTCGTGCAGCACATAGAAAGTAAACAAAATTCTGTTGCAGCAAATTGAAATTGCATACAAAAAGCCAGTTGACTGCTTAACTAATAAAATCAGGTTCACCTGGGCTTTAATAATGCAACAACCACCTCACTACAATGTCTCCCTTGACAAAAAAATTGATCGAAATATGTGTGAAAACTTACAGACTGCAAATCCACAATGATGGCCAGATACAGGTAGTAGAAACACTTGCCATACACATCACGAATGACCAAAGAAATAGTTGTGCAAGACCCACCTACACTAGATCAGCCATTTGCATCCAAGGGTTACATGGAACTCTATGGTTTCTCCAGAGGTTGCTAGGAGTTTCTTGAGCTATAGCTGATTGACCTCCATTTCATGGTGTCTGCAAAGTTCCAAAGACACTTGGCAAAACCGGGAGCAAGACACCAATTGGCTTTTTAGCTGTTTGTTATGCCCCGTACACACGATCGGAAATTCCCCCAGCAAAAGTCTGATGCAAGCTTTTGGTCGGAAATTCCGACCGTGTGTATGCTCCATTGGACTTTTGCTGGCCGAATTCCCGCCAGCAAAAGATTGAGAGCAGGTTCTCAATTTTCCGGTCGGAAAAAGTTCCGATCGGAAATTGTAGCAATTCCGACGGGCAAAATTCCTACGCATGCTCGGAAACAACTTGACGCATGCTCGGAAGCATTGAACTTCATTTTCTCGGCTCGTCGTAGTGTTGTACGTCACCGCGTTCTTGGCGGTCGAAAGTTCAGAGAACTTTTGCGTGACTGTGTGTATGCAAGACAAGCTTGAGCGGAATTCCGTCGGAAAAACCATCCAAGTTTTTTCTGACGGAAAATCCGCTCGCGTGTACGGGGCATAAGAGTGAAATTCCCAGTAAAAGGTTGTGCTCTTCTTACTGATCACCAATGTAAGGGCAATATCCCCACTGACCGAAGTGCTTTTAGTAAAGACCCAAAAATTATTTTAGGGTTTCCTCTGGGGTAATACTGATGCACTAGATAAGGGGCCTCCAAACTTTCTAAACAAAGGGTTTCAGGCTTTAGGGTAGGCCAGACTGTGGCCTGTGGGAGTAGAAAATGTCCTGGTGTCATTGGGACTAAACAATGCCCCATTCTTGTGAGAAGTGAGAATCCGAGCAGAAAGCTGACACTCACATAAGCTCATCCTAATAGGGATATGTACTGTACATGTGAAAGCCTCAGTCAATACCACTCCGCGGACCATGCCCCCCTGATATGTTTTACCCCGCCTGTTGGGGCTTAATCAGAGAGATCATATAATTAAACTCCAGTGGGCTGGGCGAAACCTGTCAACGGGCATGATCTGAGAAGTGGCATTGACTGAGGCTTTCATGTACTATTAGAATCGGTTTAAGTAAACGGCGGATTTCTGCTCTAATTCTCACTTGATGAGTTACTCTTTACACCAGCATCCCTACAATCCTGAACACCAACAGGACTTTACACCCCAGCTTGGAGTGGAACCACTAAGTACAAATACGCCACTCTTGGTATCAGTGGGATGAATGGTGCCCCATCAATGGTGTCATTGGGAGGATTGCTGCCCCATTCTTGGTATCAGTGGGAGGAATGGTGCCCCATCGATGGTGTCATTGGGAGGATTGGTGCCCCATTCTCGGTATCAGTTGGAGGAATGGTGCCCCATCAATGGTGTTGCTTTGATGAAGGCTTCTTAGCTGAAACGCGTCAATGTATAGCCTGTACCCATGTAACCAATAAAGGACTTTTATTCAAGAGCATCCGAGTTGCCAGCCCTTTTTGATTCAGCCATCAATGGTGTCATTGGGAGGATTGGTGCCCCATTCTTGGTGTCAGTGGGAGGAATGGTGCCCCATCAATGGTGTCAGCATGGAGGAATGGTGCCCCATGGATGCAGTCAGTGGAAGGAATGGTGCCGCAAGAGCTGAATAACGGCAAGCAAAAGGCCAAATTTGGCTCCTGGGCTACAGTTTGGAGACCACTGCACTAGAAAATGCAGATCTCATACGACTAAATCTTTCATAATGGAGTTGACTTGTATGTGGCTGTCCCAATAGCTGGAGCCACATCCTGGGATGCCCCCTACAAGTCTGAATGAATGAATGATTTTGTATAGGGCTGCAAATGCGAACTGAATCGCCTCAAGGCGCTTGATCCGACCTGCGTTGATCCTTCTTAAAAGAGGTGGGTCTTGAGTTTTTTCCTGAAGGCCCGATGGTTTCCTTCCAAGCGGATGGTCGTGGGTAGAGCGTTCCATAGCCGTGGTCCTTGGACTGCGAACAGGGGCGGACTGACAACACATGGGGCCCCCGGGCAATAGGAGATTATGGGGCCCCCAGGCAATCAGAGATTATGGGGTCACACAGTATACACACACACACAGTATACAATCCCACAGTATACACAGACATGTTTCTATTGGCTGAGAAGGTACTGTAGGAGGTGGGGCAGCTATAATCTCTGGATTGCCGGAGTGGCCGAATGGTCAGTCCGCCCCTGACTGCGAATCTTCGTTCTCCCCTTGATTTGTAGTCTATGAGGCTTCAGGTGAAGGTGCAACCGGTGCTGAAGTGAATTTCTTCCCAACGTGGAGTAACATTGCACAGGACCTGGCTCTAGTATAATGGCGAGTACGATGCTGGTGGTCAATGCAGGTGAGCTCAAGATCAAGGGCATGCAATGGAAGACTTTAGTTGGCAAATACAGTTGTCCTCAAGGTACACATGACAGTAGCAGCTCAAAATATGTGCCTACTGAAAATATACCATTAAATCTATTGAAGAACAATGAATGATGTTCATGCCAACTATGTACTATTATCTCCAGCAACAGTGATAATAAATCTTGGTAGGAATTGAAAGCGTATGTAAAGGCAAACCTGTTATTTTGGATGGTGGGAAAGGGCTGGACCCTCCATCAAGTTTCTATTGCCATCTGTGTCACCTCTCTCCTCTATTCGTCCTGATGACCTTGTCACTGAAATGGTGAGAAGATACCCAAAAGGTTAAAAGGAGAACTCCACTTTTGTGTAAAAAAAAATAAAAAACATTAAATTGCCACACAAGCCACTTTGTAATTTCATGGTTTTAAAAATTACTTTTTAAAAAAACTACAGCAACTTCAAATTGTAATATAAATGTTCAAAAAATTTGAATGCAATACGGCAACCTGGAGGCGTTCCGTACAATGCTGGTGTATAGAACACCCACAAAAATATCATTTTCTGCTTGTGCGATTGGCTCACTGATTTCCTAGGATGTGAGTGCCAAGATACAAATAACATTGTAGGCGCCCCCTTCAACAGGAATTTCATTTTTTTGGCGAGATACTCCCTAAATGGTTAACTACTTCTAAAGCAGGGGTCTCAAACTGGCGGCCCTCCAGCTGTTGCACAACTACAAGTCCCATCATGCCTCTGCCTATGGAAGTCATGCTTGTAACTGTCAGCCTTGCAATGCCTCATGGGAATTGTAGTTCTGCAACAGCTGGAGGGCCACCAGTTTGAGACCTCTGTTCTAAAGGGATGCTGCTTTTCTCATCAGAACACAGAGTGTGTATCAGGTGATTATAATAAACCAGACCCTCCCATTCAGAAATCAAACTGCTAGGGTTTAAATGGTTTGTCTCATCCATGTAAACTGATACATTCCACTGGAGAGTTTGTGCTGTGAAAAACAGATTTGGGGGCTGGCTCACCTAATGAAAATAGAAGAAAGAAAGCCTAAGGTCCCTTACACATAGGGTGGGGCTCCATTGGAGTCCGCCTGCTCAGCAGGAAATCTGTCCAGTGATCCCCGCTGAGCAGGCGGATGGCTGATCCTTGTCCGCTTCACTTATGCAGAGCGGTCACAGACACAGCCCGCTCTCCTCTCTGGGCGGACGGATGTAAACGGTACGTGCGTATATACCTGACTGCCCTCCAATCCGTTCCACCAGACAGATGAAAAACAGATCCCCATCCATCTGTTTTTATCGGATCGACACAAGTCCATTGACATGCGCTGCTCCATAGAGGAGACTGGAGGGTCCGATCAGGTCCACCTGAAAAACTGACAGGAAGATCAGTCCGCTAATGTGAAAGGCGCCTTAAGCACTTGCCGACTGCCCTATAGCAGTTTTCTGCTACAGGGCAGCCGCTGTGCGCAGGATCACATTATATATATATATATATAGTGATCCTGCACTCCCGGGTAGCAGGTGCCAATGCATGCTACTGCTGGCTCACACCCGCTGTGATTATTTACAGCGGAAGCCGGGGGGCGGGTACTGTGGATTCGATGTTATGCCGGCACCGGCCCGATCATTCAGTACACAGGCAGAACGGCAATCTACCTATGCAAACAAGGCAGACTGTCGTTCTGTCAGGAGCGAAGGCATGGATCCTGTGTTTCTGCAAAGCAGGAACACTGATCCATGTCTTCCCCTAGTAAAAGTACCTCCAACACTGTAAAACAAAACACTGGTTGGGCACACAATTAACCCTTTAATCTCCCCCCTTCCCAGCCAGTGTCATTAGCATGGTGACAGTGCATATTGTTTTTAGCACTGATCACTGTATTAGTGTCACTGGTCCCCATAAAAGTGTCAGTTGGTGTCCGATTGGACGCTGCAATATCGCAGTCCAGTGATAAGTTGCTGATTGCCGCCATTACTAGTAAAAAAAAATGTAAATAAAAATTCCATAATTACATCCCATAGTTTGTAGACGCTATAACTTTTTTTTCACCGCCAACATGTAGCAGAATACATATTGGCCTAAATTGATGAAGCATTAGAGACAAAAACGTTGAGTTCCCGAGGTGCAAGGCGACAGGAGATTTCATACACAGGGTGTGGAGGTGTCCGAAGATATTTAGGTATTGGGTGGAGGTAATAGAGAGGATAAATAAAATCTTAATTTCCACATTAGAACTGAGACATGTCTATTAGGGAATATGGAGGAAGAAAGAATTCCGACTGGCACCATTGAAGTAGTGTTGAGATGTCTATTCCAGGCGAGAAAATTAATTGCACAGAAATGGCAGACATAGACCCCCCCCGACTGTGAAGAATTGGGTTGAGACCATCAAATCAAGGCAGATTGGAGTGAGAGAGTGGCATTTATTGGGCAAGGTAATTACAGGAAGTTTGAGAGTATGTGGAGGCCCCTTGGTTGGACGAGGTGGGGTGTCCCCCATAGGGGTGGTGGGGAGCAGATGGAGTTTATTTTTTTCTCGCTCCCCGCCACCCACCTATGTTTCTACTCCTCTCCAGGGCCGTCTTTAATATTGATTGGACTCTGGGCAAAACTTTTCTTGCCCTCCCCCCCCATGCAATTTTGCTCTCCACCTGCTCTGATACATACAGTAAAAAGCAGCTAGACTCAAAATCAGTTTACTGAATCAGATCAGACAGCGATTGTGATTGATTGCCAGAGGTTACAGTGTATCATTACCGCTCACTGACTGGTTGCCAGAAGTTACAGTGTATCATTACCGCTCACTGACTGGTTGCCAGAGGTTACAGTGTATCATTACAGGTCACTGACTGGTTGCCAGAGGTTACAGTGTATCATTACAGGTCACTGACTGGTTGCCAGAGGTTACAGTGTATCATTACCGCTCACTGACTGGTTGCCAGAGGTTACAGTGTATCATTACCGCTCACTGACTGGTTGCCAGAGGTTACAGTGTATCATTACAGGTCACTGACTGGTTGCCAGAAGTTACAGTGTATCATTACCGCTCACTGACTGGTTGCCAGAGGTTACAGTGTATCATTACAGGTCACTGACTGGTTGCCAGAGGTTACAGTGTATCATTACAGGTCACTGACTGGTTGCCAGAGGTTACAGTGTATCATTACCGCTCACTGACTGGTTGCCAGAGGTTACAGTGTATCATTACCGCTCACTGACTGGTTGCCAGAGGTTACAGTGTATCATTACAGGTCACTGACTGGTTGCCAGAGGTTACAGTGTATCATTACCGCTCACTGACTGGTTGCCAGAGGTTACAGTGTATCATTACAGGTCACTGACTGGTTGCCAGAGGTTACAGTGTATCATTACAGGTCACTGACTGGTTGCCAGAGGTTACAGTGTATCATTACAGGTCACTGACTGGTTGCCAGAGGTTACAGTGTATCATTACCGCTCACTGACTGGTTGCCAGAGGTTACAGTGTATCATTACCACTCACTGACTGGTTGCTAGAGGTTATAGCACACATTATGGCTCACTGATTAGTTGCTACAGCACGATTTCTGCTTGTTGATGGGTTGTTAGAGATTACTGTGGATATGACCTCAGGGGGGCATGATATACTGTACATATGTATGCTGTCGGCCTCCGCTATTTCAATATGAATGCCGGTAATTTACATGTAAACACAGGGTCTGCAGGTGAGTCATCTGTGCACAGCAATAGGGCAGAGCTGGGCAGCATTAGTAGCAGCACTTCACACTGAGATATCGGGACACATCACGGGACTAAAACCTCAAGGGATGATGGAATTTAAACCAGGATAGTTGGCAAGTATGGGGCAGCCTCTTTGGGCCCCACAACAATGACAGGGCCCAGGGCAGCTGCCCCTTTTGCCCTGCCTTAAAAACGGCCCTGCTCCTCTCCCTTATTAGACTCTGGACATCTTTCTCCCCTGTGCTGTTTTTTTTTTTTTTATTTACCCCTAGGGGTGTCCTCTCCCCCCCCCCCCCCCGAAACCTTACAACTAATAGAAGTACTTGCACAACTAACAATTAGGTGGTGTGGGTGACGGGGATAGGGATGTGTTGGGAGGGAGGAAGAGGGAAGATAAAGTAATAACAGTTTTTATGAAATGTAAGGCACCATATAATGTTTTACGATGTTGTATTTCTTTTTTGCTACTTGAGAAATAATAAAAAAAAAAATAAAATAAAAATAAAAAAATTTATGAAGTATTTTTTTACTGGATATAGCAAAAAGTAAAAAAAGTTTTTTATTTTTTATTTTTTTTAATTGTCGGCCTTTTTTTTGTTTATAGCGCAAAAAATAAAATGCAAAGGTGATCAAATACCACCAAAAGAAATCTCTATTTGTGGGAGAAGAGGACATACATATTTTATTTGGGTACAGCGTCGCACAGCCACGCAATTGTCAGTTAAAGTAACGCAGTGCTGCCGGAAAACTTTCTTTTGATGTCATTGTGTGATGGGAGCCATGTGATATCCTTAAATGATGTGACCCTCATTTTGGTTTACTGTAATGTGTTTGTAAAGTTTTCCGAAAAATGACCCCTGCGAGGACCCATCAATGTGAATGTTTTACGTAAACCCTGATGGGTTTTACTTCCTCTTTATTCCCCTACAAAGTAAAAGCATAATGAGCTAGCATCGCATACTAGCCCATTATGTGGCACTTACCTGCAAACGCAGCCCACGATGTCCCCGCTGGTGGAAGCATCCATCTTCGCGCCTCTTCCTTCCTGGGGCCACGGACTCCGGCTCTGTGACTGGCCAGAGCGGCATGACGTCACTCCCACGCATGCATGCGGGAGTCACCAGATACGGCACACGCTGGGGAGGAAACGCCATGAAGAGGCCGTTTCGTCAATGCGCCGATGACCTCATCGGCGCACTGTAAGGTTAATAGCTCCTAAACGGCGCACGTTTAGGAGATGTTTTCAGTACATTTAGGTAAGCTTTATTATTTATTTTATTTTTATTTATTTATTTAAGGTACTTATATAGTGCCGTCAATTTACGCAGCTTTTTACATATACATTGTACATTCACATCAATCCCTACCCTCAAGGAGCTTACAATCTAAGGTCCCTAAATCACATTCGTATACAGTTCTAGGGCCAATTTAGACAGAAGCCATATAGGCTTACCTATATGTAAAAATGTCTCAGGGCGTTTACAACCACTTTAAGTGTTGTCTGTTTGTCTGTTGTAATAAAAAAAGCCAATAAACAGATAAAAAAATAAATAAATTACGCAGTGCCATATTGCAAAAAATTACCGTATATATTACCGTATATACTCGAGTATAAGCCGACTTTTTCAGCAAATTTTTTTGTGCTGAAAGTGCCCCCCTCGGCTTATACTCGAGTCAAGCACTTTTCTGCAGCAGAGAGCATTTTCCAACCCGACTTTGGGGCTCCGTATCTCGGGCCACTTGGTGCTAGGAACCCCAAATCTGGTGTGAAAACCCAGTGGAACTAGCACTACAACATATCCAAAGATGGGGTTCCTGCAGCAGAAAAGTGCTTGACATTTTGGGGCCACGTATCTCGGGGCCACTTGGTGCTAGGAACCCCAAGCTTCTCTTGCATACACACGGTCACACAAAAGTTCTCTGAACGTTCGACCGTCAAGAACGCGGTGACGTGCAACACTACGACGAGCTGAGAAAATTAAGTTCAATGCTTCCGAGCATGCGTTGAATTGTGTCCGAGCATGCGTAGAAATTTTGCGCGTCGGAATTGGTACATTTCCGATCTAAACTTTTTCCGACTGAAAAATTGAGAACCTGCTCTCAATCTTTTGCTGGCTGGAATTCCGCGAGCAAAAGTCCGATGGAGCATACACACGGTCGCATCATTTCCCGACCAAAAGCTCTCATCGGACTTTTGCTGGCGGAATTTCCGATCGCGTGTACGCGCCATTACTGTTGCATTTCAAAGAAATTTCCACTATGGGACACAGACAGACAAAAGTGAAACTGACTTCTTTTATCCAAACCTTCAATAAGAACAAAATAAATAAAAAAAGTTTGGGCTATTGATTTAAAAAAACAAAAATTATATAAAATATTATTGTTTCCAAACCTTAAGGCCCCTTTCACACATGCGGACCGTACATTAGATCAGTTCAGTCACGTTTTTTTATCATCAGTTGTTGTCAGTAAACATCAGTTTTCATCCATTTTCATTTCCGTTTTTCATCCGATTACGTCCGTTCTTTCATCAGTTTTTTTATCCATTTATGTCCGTTTTTTATCAGATTTTTTTTTTAAAAAAAAGTTTTTCATGAATTATGGGAATTTTTTTGATGAAAAAAACGGATGTCAGCGGATCGGATGTGAACGGATCGTCCGCTAAGGTCCGTTTTTCGTCCGTTCTGTTTTTTTTACGGAAGACAAAATAGGGTCTTCTTCCGTTCAGAAAAACGGACCTTAACGGAGACGGATGTTAACTGACGTTAGCGGATGATCATCCGCTAACGTCCGCTATCCCATAGACAAGCATTAATGTCCGTTTTCATCCGTAAACGGACATATGAAAAAACGGACGAACGGTCCGCACGTGTGAAAGGGGCCTAAATGAGAAAAAAAAAAAAAAGTTTGGGCTATTGATTTAAACAACAAAAAAATATTATTGTTTCCAAACCTTCAATAAGAAAAAAATAAAAAGTTTGGGCTATTGATTTAAAAACAAAAAATAATATAAAATATTATTATTATTGTTACTACTACTACTACTACTACTAATATAAAAAATAGTTATGCAATATTGTATAGAGGCATTGATTGGTTTAGGTGCCTCGTGCGCTATTGATTTAAAAAAACAAAAAAATAATATAGAATATTATTGTTTCCAAAGCTTCAATAAGAAAAAATAAAAGTTTGGGCTATTGATTTAAAAAAACAAAAAATAATATAAAATATTATTGTTTCCAAAGCTTCAATAAGAAAAAGAAAAAGTTTGGGCTATTGATTTAAAAAAAAGAAAAAAAAAATACTATAAAATATTATTATTGTTACTACTACTACTACTACTACTACTATTAATAAAAATATAAAATAGTTATGCAATATTGTATAGAGGCATTGATTGGTTTATCTATTGGTCTTCTATTCTCTGCTCTCTTGCCATGCTCAAACCCCCCTTAGCAGAATAATGGCTAATAAAACAGCAGTGCCCCCACGACACGAACAAATATTCCCCAATCGTCCACAAGATCTATTTTTAAGTCTGTCTTCTTCTGCGTTCAGTCCGTCCCTCTCTACTAGAGAAGTTTTTTCCCCCTCTCTCTGTACTCGCTGTGAGAAGTAGCCATTGAGCGGAGCTGGGATTGGGCTATATTTTTGGAACAGCTGGGATGCAATACCCTTGTTAGGTCTGTTTTAACATTCACTCCTCTCCCGCACTCACAGGCTGTGTGCCTGGGACTCTCTACTCTGCTGTCTCGCCCGGACACAGAGAGAGACAAGGGGGGAGCGAGTCCATTTTCCTGGGTGGGGGGGTTAAAAAAAAAAGAAAAAAAAAAAATCCTAGGACCACCGAAATGATATCATGAACAAGAAGAGCCAAATAATGCAAGGACAGGCTGCGGAGCAAGTTAACCCTTTCCTAACTGTGACACGACCCAGGCCGAAGAGATCCAATCAGATTAACCCTCTCTGCACCGTGAGAACTAGCATTGGCTTCAAGCCCGCCACCCCGCACAAATTTTATTTTTTTACCCAATTAAATGCTTAGTGCCAACGCGCAATATTCATGAGACAGTTACACGTTCAATCTGATTTTAAATAAATTTTTTTAAAAATTTTAGAAACCCTTTTTCCCCCAATTTCTCAGAAATTTTTATTTATTTTTTTCCTTTTTTTTTTTGCATTTCAAGTCAGCATGAGCGGAGGTCGGTTTGACTTCGACGACGGAGGCGCATACTGTGGGGGGTGGGAAGGCGGTAAAGCCCATGGGCACGGCATCTGCACAGGACCGAAGGGCCAAGGAGAATACTCGGGGTCCTGGAATTACGGGTTCGAGGTGGTAGGCATCTACACCTGGCCGAGCGGTAATACCTACGAAGGATATTGGTCGCAAGGCAAAAGACACGGCTTGGGAGTGGAAACCAAAGGGCACTGGGTGTACAAAGGTGAATGGACTCATGGATTTAAAGGAAGGTATGGAGTCCGACAGAGTATGGCCAGCGGGGCAAGGTACGAAGGAACGTGGCAGAGTGGCCTACAAGATGGATATGGTACTGAAACGTATGCAGACGGAGGTATGAAACTTTTGCGTGTGTACATAAGATGATTGTGGTGTGTAGCATTTGTACGTATTAACAGTCTTTATTAATTAGTTAATTACAGGTACTTACCGTATATACTCGAGTATAGGCCGACCCGAATATAAGCCGAGGCACTTCATTTTACCACAAAAAACTGGGAAAACGTATTGACTCGAGTGTAAGCCTAGGGTGAGAAATGCGCAGCTACTGTAAGTGGAAAAGAGGGTCAACAATGCCCATTTGCAGCCTCACTGTGCCCATTTGCAGCCATAGGTCCCCTGAACTTCAAACTTGATAGTTAAGGGTTCCTAGATGCCCCCCTAGCTGCAGCCAAAATTTGGGGTCTCTGGACCCAAAGGGTCCTGAAATGACATTGCTGCAGATGGACACAGTTGACCGAATTTGGGGCCCCGTATCTCGGGGCCAGTTATTGCTAGGAACCCCAAATTTGGATATGTTGTAGTGTTGGGTTTGCGCACCAAATTTGGGGTTCCTAGCACCAAGAGGCCGCAAATTCGGGTCGGAAAAATGTCAAGCACTTTTCTGCAGCAGAGAATTACATTTTCCGAACCGACTTTGGGGCCACGTATCTCGGGGCCACTTATTGATAGGAACCCCAAAATTTGGATATGTTGTAGTGTTGGTTCCACTGGGTTTGAACTCCAAATTTAGGGTTCATAGCACCAAGAGGCCCTGAGATATAGGGCCCCAAATTCAGGTCGGAAAATGTCGAGCACTTTTCTGCAGCAGAGAATGACACTTTCCGAACCGACTTTGGGGCCACGTATCTCGGGGCCACTTATTGCTAGGAACCCCAAATTTGGATATGTTGTAGTGTTGGTTCCTGTGTTTGCACACCAAATTTAGGGTTCCTAGCACCATGTGGCCCAGAGATACGGGGCCCCAAAGTCGGGTCGGAAAATGTCATTCTCTGCTGCAGAAAGGTGCTTGACTCGAGTATAAGCCGAGGGGGGCCCTTTCAGCACCAAAAAATGTGCTGAAAAACTCGGCTTATACTCGAGTATATACGATACTTATATAGCGCCGTCAAGTTATGCAGCGATCCAGGTCAAGGAGCTTACACTCTAAGGTTGGTGCCCATGATCCAGTGGGGAGCACGTTGTGGGATAAGCAGTGAAATGAAACACTGTATTAAATTTAAGGCTTGATAATCATGGGAGGTCAATAAAAATACTCTTCTCATGGGTCCTCATGCCTACTGAAACAAATTTAATTTATAACTATGGGTGGATTTGGTGCCCAAATTGTTTTAAACTATCAGGACACAACACGGGCAGTGAAAGAGGGTTCTGGCCCCCAAATCCATTGATTTTTCTTTAAAATTCACAAATAATATTACACAATTTGTAGTTGATAATTCACGACAGTAATAAGAATGCAAACTGCCCCTGACCTTCCCACCACGGCATAAGTAGAGCTGTCATGGGACTTATTTATTCAGTTCTTATCGGGAAAATCTAAAAATTTACCAGGTTTTTGTAACCGAAAAGATTTGTTTTTAAAAAGAAAATTGATCTTGGTTAGCAAACAAAAAAGAAATGTCCCTTGTTAGGTGACCAGTAATAAAGCTCTTATTGGCATCAAACTCCAATTGGGGTAAAAATGCAGATCTATTACATAGTCGCATCACTCGGCAATGCTTCAGCAAATCTGAAAAGTCTGCTTGGCAAATCGTATGACCGCCTACGGTTTGTCTGTTTTGATGATGGTTTTGGAATTACGCACTGGTCACCAGTTGGGGGTCATTAAAGTACTGGCTTGGCACCAGTGAGCTCAGTCTGGGTGTAGCTCTTGGCTATCCCGAATGATCGTTAGACCAATGCTAGAACTACATATATGGATTTTTATCATTCTAATAAAATTAATACTAGGGGTAGCCAACATTACTGCACATGTGCAACATATGACTCCCCAGAGCAAAGATTGTCAGCTTGCAAGGTATTGTGAGGCCTCAGTTGTGGCCCCTGACTTTACCAAGGGCCATCACCAGGGCCGTTTTTAAGGCAGGGCAAAAGGGGCAGCTGCCCTAGGCCCTGTCATTGTTGTGGGGCCCAAAGAGGCTGCCCCATACTTGCCAACTATCCTGGTTTAAATTCCATCGTCCCTTGAGGTTTTAGTCCCGTGATGTGTCCCGATATCTCAGTGTGAAGTGCTGCTACTAATGCTGCCCAGCTCTGCCCTATTGTTGTGTACAGATGACTCACCTGCAGACCGGTGTTTACATGTAAATTACCGGCATTCATATGGAAATAGCGGAGGCCGGCGGCATTCATATGTACAGTATATCATGCCCCCCTGAGGTCATATCCACAGTAATCTCTAACAACCCATCAACAAGCAGAAATCATGTGCTGTAACCTCTAGCAACTAATCAGTGAGCCATGTGTGCTATAACCTCTAGCAACCAGTCAGTGAGCGGTAATGATACACTGTAACCTCTAGGAACCAGTCAGTGAGCGGTAATGATACACTGTAACCTCTGGCAATCAATCACAATCGCTGTCTGATCTGATTCAGTAAACTGATTTTGAGTCTAGCTGCTATTTATTGTATGTCTCAGAGCAGGTGGAAAGCGAAATTGCATGGGGGGGCAAGAAAAGTTTTGCCCAGGGTCCAACCAATATTAAAGATGGCCCTGGCCATCACACAATGTTCAGTATACACTATATCAGGGATATGCAATTAGCGGATCTCCAGCTGTTGCCGAACTACAATTCCCATGAGACATAGCAAGACACTGAGAGCCACAAGCATGACACCCAGAGGCAGAGGCATGATGGGATTTGTAGTTTTGCAACAGCTGGAGGTCCGCTAATTGCATATCCCTGCACTATATTGTTAAAAGTATTGGGACACCTGCCTTTACACGCACATGAACTTTAATGGTATCCCAGTCTTAGTCCGTAGGGTTCAATATTAAGTTGGCCCACCCTTTGCAGCTATAACAGCTTCAACTCTTCTGAGAAGGCTGTCCACAAGGTTTAGGAGTGTCTATGAGAATGTTTGAGCATTCTTACAGAAGGTGTTCTATCGGGTTGAGGTCAGGACTCTGCAAACCAGACAAGTTCCTCCACTCCAAACTCGCTCATCCATGTCTTTATGGACCTTGCTTTGTGCACTGGTGCACAAGTCATGTTGGAACAGGAAGGGGCCATCCCCAAACTGTTCCCATGAAGTTGGGAGCATGAAATTGTCCAAAGTGTCTTGTTACGCTGACGCCTTAAGAGTTCCCTTCACTGGAACTAAGGGGCCAAGCCCAAGCCCTGAAAAACAATCCCACACAATAATCCCCCTCCACCAAAGGATTTGGACCAGTGTACAAAGCAAGGTCCATAAAGACATGGATAAGTGCGTTTGGGGTGGAGGAACTTAACTGGCCTGACCTCAACCCGATAGAACACCTTTGGGATGAATTAGAGGGGAGACTGCAAGCCAGGCCTTCTCATCCACATCAGTGCCTGACCTCACAAATGCACTTCTGGAAGAATGGTCAAACATTCCCATAGACACACTCCTAAACCTTGTGGATGGCCTTCCCAGAAGAGTTGAAGCTGTTATAGCTGCAAAGGGTGGGCCAACTCAATATTGAACCCTACGGACTGAGACTGGGATTAGCATTAAAGTTCATGTGTGTGTAAAAGAGGGTGTCCCAATACTTTTGGTAATATAGTGTATATTGCAAAGAAGGAGAAGGGGTGTGTCTGACCAGGTCTTTTACTGAGAGCTGATTACTGAATGAATTGGGTCTAACTGGTGGGTATTTGACTGCACAATCATATTTAAACACCCTGCACAACTGTTGTATTAAGAAAGTGGATGTAAAACTACACAAAATGTACAATGTTTATCTGATTTAATATCTATTCATGTGGCTTCAATTAGGCTTTACAAAGAGCAATAGCATATAAAAAGAGTGAAAGTCTCACCATGATTCCATGACCAGTGTTATCAAGGGAAGAGAAATGAATGGGATTTCTGGTATATGTGGACTTTGGTTCTTTTATTCTCTCCATACACAATTTTTTGAGTGTATGGAAGTCCTTACCTTAACCCGATAGAACACCTTTGGGATGAATTAGAGTGCCTGACCTCACAAATGCGCTTCTGGAAGAATGGTCAAACATTCCCATAGACACACTCCTAAACCTTGTGGACAGCATTCCCAGAAGAGTTGAAGCTGTTATAGCTGCAAAGGGTGGGCCAACTCAATATTGGACCCTACGGACTAAGACTGGGATGCCATTAAAGTTAACGTGCGTGTAAAAGGCAGGTGTCCCGATAATTTTGACAATATAGTGTATGTAATGCTACAGAATATAGTCTGCAGACATACTACAAGAGATAGTAAGAGATAGTGAGAGATTGTAGATATGCTACAGGTGTTGTTGACTGAACACATGCATCAGGACGCAGAAAGACTGAGAACATTTTATAGGAGACTACAAGAGATAATTGGCATTGCAGTCTCTTTAGAGCCGGTTTACACAGGGGCGACCCTGGGATCCGACTTCAAGTCGCGCGGTTGAGAAAATCAATGGAAGTGAATGGAGCCGTCTTAATGTACACTACTGAAGTCGCTCCGACTTCAGAAAAGGTTCCTGTACGACTTCAATCCGATTTCTAGGCGACTTGTACCCATTGATTTCAATGGAAGTTGCCTCCAAGTCGGATCCCCTGTCTTAACTGAAGCAACTTTCCAGGAAGTAAAAATAGTTTTCTAGGCAAACCCCTCCCTCCCACAGAGCTGATTATTATGCGATTGGCCACTGGCAAAGTCCCCTGTCCTGGAGGCAACTTCAAGTTGCCTTGTAAGTTGCCTCAAGTCGCGCTGCGATTCATACTCAAGTCGTGTCCAAGTTGCCTCCCAAAGTCACGCTGGAAGTCGTGTTGCCCCTGTGTGAACCGGCTCTTACTGTTGGGATTCTCAGCAAGAACCAAGTGGCCTTCAGGCCACAGGTTGGGCACCAAGGCCATAGGATGTAGGCCACACAAGTATTGTGTTGCATCATCCCATGACTGCACAATGGTACTTGGTATAATGTGATGGTACTTGTGTAGCTTACACTATAGGAGGGCCATGTGTTTCAACTGCGTAGTGATCCATAGCTACTCTAAGAAATTTTAGCAGCATGGCTGAGTTATGAAAAAAGTCTGTGTAGCTCTAGCCTTAGATCAGCCATAAATACATGGCTGGCAGGAAGATCTGTCCAATCAGGGGCGGACTGACCATTCGGCCACTCGGGCACTGCCCGAGGGCCCCAGGCCACTAGGGGGCCCCATCAGGGTTACCAGCCTCAGTAAAACCAGGGACAGTATGTAAAAATCTGTGTTTTTTTTTTTTTTACATCTGTCTCTGAAATGTCCCTTACCGACATCCTTTTGGTCTAAAAATCCCGAGATTATAGCTGCCTCACCTCTCCAGTACCTTCTCAGCCAATAGAAACATGTCTGTGTATACTGTGTGGTTGTATACTGTGTGGCCCCATAATCTGATTGTCTGGGGGCCCCATACTCTATTGCCCGGGGGCCCCATGAGTTGTCAGTCTGCCCCTGTGTCCAATATGCAGGTTTTTAAACAATTTAAGAATTATAATCTTGACAACTAAAGTGAAGTCACACATGGCTCCACCTCTCCTGTGCCTCACCATTGGGCCAGCCTTATAATAGACAGCCTCATAGACCAAACAGGAACTAAAGCCATTGTTACCGCCCACCAGGGTTTGGGGCTGACTTTAAAGGCCTGGTTCACACCTATGCAGGTTGCAGTTTTGCATATTCCAGGTGCATTTTGAATTTTTCAATACACGTTTTTGATCCATTGAAGTCTATGGAACCAAAAAACAGAAAAAAAGTCCCTGGTCCTTTCCATAAAATGCACAGGTGTGAACGTGACCCATGGGAAACCATGTTAAATGAACTGTAGTGTGTTTCTGCAAAACTGAAAACGCACTAAAAAAAATGCATAGGTGTGAACTAGGCCTAACGTCATGTTTGAGTCACTGACTGAGGTGGCCATAGACCGAAGAGGATGTTTGGATGTATAGACACAATTTAACTGGCATATTGTCTTGGTCACCTTTCTCTACGTATGTTTGAATCACCCAAGCATATATTGAAGCATGGGAGACATCTCTGGTGCCACTTGGTTCCTGGGAATAAGAAATGCTGTCCGATTAGGTTGTCTAAAGGTGTACAATACTGTACATTAAAGTGCGCTTTGCTTTGAATGGGCTGCCAATGCACCATTTTGTTTTAATGCACCACCCCACAACACACAGTTCTTTGCAGGTACATTAGGATGTGCTGGCAAGACCCCCCTTGGGTGTCATTCAATACAAATGTCCCTTCAGGACAGTATGTACATTCCTATGTGTTGTTGTAATGCTCGCCTCACCGTTCATCACCACACCGCATAGATGCAAAACCAACCCAATACTTTGCCCATCTAGTTTTCATAATTTTCCTTATTTCCCTATGTGTACAAAAGGATCATAAAGCACGTGGAGTACCCACTGGGAAGTATATATAGTGTATTTTATTCACTGCCATAGAGTAGCCTAGAGGAGCATTTCTCAACCTTTATTCAGTCATGGCACACCTTAAAATTGTGCAAAAATCTCAAGGCACCTGTAATACGGAGAGCCCAGGATCACCAGGCAGCTGCATGTCAGTAAAAGTAGGGCACACCGTCCACAAGCTTGGTATATTAAAGACAACCTAATGGCTCACTGCCAGTATACCAGTCCCACACTTGGGTTTAGGGTTCCCGTCTACTTCATGGGTACCACCAAGGTCGCAGGAGCTCAGCAATCCAAATATCTCCGTCACCACACAGTCCACAATGCCTCATAGCTGTAAACTATTCCAATTAGTCTCACAGACAATGTGCGGACTCCTTCTTGTTCCTTTTCAGGCCTTCCTTGCAGGACAAAAGTCCCTGTAATCAGGGTTTGGAGGATCTTTTCCACCTAAAGTCTCTCTGAGGCTCCGAATTCCAGGTCCCTAATGAGGCTTTACCCATCCAGAAAGCCTTGTCCACCTCTTCTTTTCGAGTGGACTTCCTTGGAACCCCTCATCCTCTATGGGTGGGAACCCCTGAGTACTAATATGTTCCCATTATCCCCCTTAAAGGGACCACAACCCAAACAGTGGAGAAATATACCTCTCGTCCAGGACCCATCCTTGGTGTCCTGTACACACCCCAGTCTAAAATGTAAAAGACAAATATTGCTTACCATCAATGGGAAGGGATCCATTACTAGACTCTAGGAATCCTCTATACCAGTGATGGTGAACCTTGGCACCCCAGATGTTTTGGAACTACATTTCCCAGGATGCTCATGTACTCTGCAGTGTAGCTGAGCATCTTGGGAAATGTAGTCCCAAAACATCTGGGGTGCCAAGGTTCACCATCACTGCTCGATGTGAAGCCCACATTGACCTATAATTTTTAGCAAATCGGCTTGTATATGGCAAGTTTAATTTCCATACATGTGGACAATTGCTTTAACAAGCATCTATATTTGACTGATCTCATCGCCAGGCAATCTGGCACCACCCTCTTCAACCTTTCAATAACCTCACCAACAAGGGCACCAACCCCCCCACCAATCTTTCCCACCAGCGCTCTTGCCTTTCTGCTGACCCATCTGGCAGCCAACCAGGAGTCCTTCTCCTATGCACCACCTATGCCGATCGGACTTTCCGACAACAAAACCGTGGATTTTTGTTCGAAGGTTGTTGGCTCAAAGTAGTCTTGCATACACACGGTCACACAAATGTTGGCCAAGAATTACGAACGCGGGAACGTGGTGACGTATGACGAGCCGAGAAATAGGAAGTTCAATAGCCAGTGCGGCTCCTTCTGCTTGATTCCGAGCATGCGTGAACTTTTGTGTACACACGATCGGACTTTCCGACAACAACGTTTTGTTGGCGGAAAATTTGAGAACCTGCTATCAAACATTTGTTGGCGGAATGTGCGACAGCAAATGTTCGATGGAGCATACACAGGGTCGGACTTTGCGACAACAAGCTCACATCCAACATTTCCCGTTGGAAAGTCCGACCGTGTGTACGCGGCATAAGAGTTCCCCTTGACCGTTGGCAGCAAGTGGGTAGACAGGTGGGCTTTGGCACAGGGTGAATGTGTATTGCTGGCAGCATTCAATGTGTACAGCGTCCATTACCAAGTCTATTGATGACACCGCTGACGAATCGAGATGGCACCCTGGTTGGGAAAGCTGGCCTACGGAAACATTCAATGCCAACATTTCCTCCCAAGCAGACTTGCTCACTAGTTACTTCAGGAGCCTGCACAGGCACAACAGGAAAAGACAGATAACATACTTTACAGAGTGGGTGATTCATACAATTTCCTTAGACTGGGCATTGATTCTTAAAAATAAAACTCCAGCCAATATCAATACTTCCCAGAGCTGTTTAGATCACCAAATATAAAAAATATGAATTTTGCTTTCCCTCTCTGAAGCTGGAAGATCTGTGAATAAACCAGCAGTCATGTCCTTTATTCTGCTCCCAATGTTCTCCTACTGTCAGAATGTGTCAGAACAGCCAGGAACAGCAGTCCCCTTCTATAGTTCCATGGGGGGCCATTCACCGTACAGCTGTTCACATTATTCCCACATGAATTTCATGAGTCACCACCGAGAGGCTTACACTATGAAGACGACACTGCTGGGACTGGAGGAATGCATGGCTGCAATCCCAAGGACCGGATTTTACAGAAACGTGGCACTAAAAAGTCAAATCGGTGACATTTCCCAGAGAAACCAGATTCTTACAATAACATTTCTAAATCTGATTGGTTGTTATGAGCTACAGCCTCTCTTCTGCTCCAACTTTAACCAATCAGACACCAGGAGTCCCAGGGACCCAACTACCAGTACAAATGTGTTTATTGCCCTGCAAACACAAGAAGTGGCTTATGATATTCACATGTGGCTCTCCGCTTACATTTATGGAACTTCTGATGGATTCTAGTTGCCTGCCTGATGACACGGCTATGCTCCTGATAAGCATCAAGCCAACCTCATGATGCCTTAACCACTTCAACCCCGGAAGATTCTCCCACTTCCTGACCAGGCCATTTTTTGCGATACGGCACTGCGTCGCTTTAACTGACAATTGCGCGGTCGTGCGACGTTGTACCCAAACAAAACTGACGTCCTTTTTCCCCCACAAATAGAGCTTTCTTTTGGTGGTATTTGGTCACATCTGCAGTTTTTATTTTTTGTGCTATAAACAAAAAAAGAGCAACAGTTTAAAAAAAAAAAAAAAAAACACACAATATTTTGTACTGCCTTGACCAATCCCCAACTTGGATTGGCAGGGGGCAGGCCTTTTTAAATACCCAGGGTCAGCCCAGCTAGGGAGGAGTTGTTGGGTGGAAGAGCTGGATGAAAAAGAGTGTGGAGGCTGTTGGGGCCCATGGGGAGATCCCTAGTCTCCGGGGGGGGGTGACCCCGGGCCTGGGCTCGGGTGCATCCAGGAGGAGAGAAGAGATCCTGGAAGGAGAGGCACATAAGAGGGCAAAGAGAGGGCAGCGGGAGAGAACACTGCTGAGAGACTCCAGGGGAGGACAACTGATCGAAGCCTGGAGGGCTGGTGAGTGGCGCACAGTCGGGAGGACTAGGGAGGCACGCCTGAGAGAACTGGGAGATTGCAGTTTGAGATGGGTGCAGAACCAGAAGAGAGGACTGTGGGAAGGGCAGTGGAGAGAGGTCATTGCTGCCAGGCTGGCTGGCAGGGCCTATCTGGGTTCAGTAGCTAGGAAGAGGACAGCTAGCACCAAGGACTTTCTATTTGCTACACTTTAGGGGCCCGGGGTCCCTGCCTGCAAAGGGCAAGTTGCTGAGGCCTAGCTGAGTTAGTGCCAGGCCTAACCATGTGGTGCAAGCTAGGAGGAGGAGTAATGGTCTGCAGCAAGTGAAGTGCTGGAGGAGTGAAGGATAAGAGGTCGTAAGCAAGAGTTGCGCTGGAGAGAAGACTGGAGTGTATATACTGGAGTGTATATAGACGTCCCAAGCAATCTTTCTGGGCATCTCAGAATTTCCTATCCCCACCCAAGTTTAATCCCCTCAATAAAACCCCCAAAAACAAAGCTTATGGGCTGCTCTATGTCTCTGAGTGTCTGAGAGATGGATGCCGGGCTGTGCAGTGTGACAGGTGAACCACAACACTCAGCAACCCCTATGGGGGCATGGCTACATCAACAAGGCATTTTCCTCCACACAACTGCATATCACTGGATATTTTCTCTTTTTGGACCATTCTCTGTAAGTCCGAGAGATGGATGTGCGTGAAAATCCCAGTAGATCAGCAGACCAGCCCGTCTGGCACCAACAACCATGCCACGTTCAAAGTCACTTAAATCCCCTTTCTTCCCCATTCTGATGCTCCGTTTGAACTTCAGCAAGTCGTCTTTACCACGTCTAGATGCCTAAATGCATTGAGTTGCTGCCATGTAATTGGCTGATTAGCAATTTGTGTTACCAAGCAATTGAACAGGTGTACCTAATAAAGTGGCGTGGGGCTGCAATAGGTGATCACGTTATAAAAAATGCTAGTTCCCTGGCTGTAATGGTGATTCAGTGGCTTCAGTGCTTTCCAAGTCACTAAAAGTATACAGATAATAATACTGCACACTTCACTTTACATAGTTCATCTAGTTCAACCAATAAAAAGGGAAAATAAAATAAAAAAATCATACAATGCCATATACACAATCCTTCGCCCACAGTTGATCCAGAGGAAGACGAAAAACCCCAGCAAAGCATGATCCAATTTGCTCCAGCAGGGGAGAAAATTCTTTCCTGATCCCCCCGAGAGGCAATCGGATTTTCCCCGGATCAACTTTACCTATAAATGTCAGTACCCAGTTATTATTATGTACATTTAGGAAAGAATCCAGGCCTTTTTTAAAGCAATCTACTGAGCTGTCCAGAACCACCTCTGGAGGGAGTCTATTAAACATTTTCACAGCTCTTACTGTAAAGAAACCCTTCTGCTACTTTAACAATGCAGGGGATGCTGGACTGCTTTGTATACCAATAACGGGCACAATGGCATGCAGGGGATGTGTGTACTGCATTGTATAGTGCACCCTACAGTGGGATGCAGGGGGTGCCTTACAACATTGTACAATTTACTGTGCAATAAAGGAGACAGTGAGATGTAGGGGCTGCCTGTACTACACTGGATCGTTCAATAACGTAGACAGTGGGATGCAGGAGATGCCTTACTACATTGTACACTGTATTGTGAAATAAAGGAGACAGTGGGATGCAGGGGGTGCCTTACTACATTGTACACTGTATTGTGAAATAAAGGAGACAGTGGGATGCAGGGGGTGCCTTACTACATTGTACACTGTATTGTGAAATAAAGGAGACAGTGGGATGCAGGTGTACTACACTGTTCAATGTATCCTGCAATAAAAGAAACAGTGGGGTGCAGGGGATTCCTGTGCTGTACTGTACATTAAACCATGCAATCAAGAAGAAAGTGGGATGCAGGGGATACCTGTACTGTATTATATACTGTACCATACAATAAAGGAGACAGTGGCATGCAGGGGGTGCCTGTACTACATAGTATACTGTATAGTAGAATAATGGAGACAATAGGATGCCTGTACTGCATTGTACTCTGTACCTTATAATAAATGAGACAGTGGGATGCAGGGGATGCCTGTACTGTATTATATACTGTTCCATACAATAAATGAGACAGTGGGATGCAGGGGGTGCCTGTACTGTATTATATACTGTTCCATACAATAAATGAGACAGTGGGATGCAGGGGGTGCCTGTACTGTATTATATACTGTTCCATACAATAAATGAGACAGTGGAATGCAGGGGGTGCCTGTACTGTATTATATACTGTTCCATACAATAAATGAGACAGTGGGATGCAGGCCAACTGCATACCTCCCAACATTTTGAGATGGCAATGAGGGACACCTACTACCAAACGTATGTAGGCATAGGACACGCCCCCTGCCACACCCCCTTAAAGGAGAATTAACCAAAAAAAAAAAAGGTTAATTAAATCCACAAGGACTTTTTTTTACCACTACTATTCCTTTATATTGGCTTTTAAAATTTACAAATGCAGCAATTTAGAAATCAGATGAAAGGTTTAGCCCTGGGAAACACTTTTTGATAGATAAAAAGTGCATTTTATATACAACTATATAGATCAGAGCAAAATGAGGGACAAATGAGGAGGAAAGAGGGACAGAGGGACATTGCTCCAAATCAGGGACAGTCCCTCGAAATCAGGGACAGTTGGGAGGTATGGGCAACTGTCTTTTATCACTGTCACGGACCTGAAACAATCACGCAGACTGGTGAGGTGAGTGATTTGGGAAGTCCTGAGTAGCATACTTGTTCCTAGTCAGGGACTCAAAGTACGGAAGCAAGAGTGTCACCAAGACAGCCAGGCAACTTGCATTTTCAACAAAAGGTCAGAAATGTCAGATTTTTTTTTTACACAACAAATTAGCAATCGTGGTGTATGGTGTTTTTTTTTTTTTTAACATCCGTCCTCCTCATAAATAGGACATATTTCCCTCTGAGCTTTACAGATCAATCATCCCAGGTATCAGATCACAGCACAGTCTATTCAAGAGATCAGCTGATGCGAAACGCGCCGTGTCAGCGTTCTATCCGAGTCTCCAGTAGCATACCATTCCCAGCACTCCGAGTTACAGCTTGGGGGTGGAAAATGAGCTGTCTGGAGTACCAAGTACCATACCAATACCATACCAAGTATAATTCTGACTACTGAGATGTGGAATGGGGATTGAAGACCATCATCTACCCACCACCACTGGACTACCTTACACAGCACTGTCTGTGAAGACATATCATGGGGGTCTTTCTGTGCAGAGAGAAGAACAACAAAAAAAATCCTTCCACAGTATGCAGTTCAGAAGGTCTGATCACACCAATGATGCAAAGGGAACCCTTACCCTTACTTCTCATTGCTGGAGACCCACTGGGGACCCTTACTTTTTATTGCTGGGGACCCTTACTTCTCATTGCTGGGGACCCTTACTTCTCATTGCTGGGGACCCTTACTTCTCATTGCTGGGGACCCTTACTTCTCATTGCTGGGGACCCACTGGGGACCCTTACTTATTGCTGGAGACCCACTGGGGACCCTTACTTCTCATTGCTGGAGACCCACTGGGGACCCTTACTTCTCATTGCTGGAGACCCACTGGGGACCCTTACTTCTCATTGCTGGAGACCCACTGGGAATCCTCTTGTCTCATTACTGGGGACCCTTACTTCTCATTGCTGGAGACCCACTGGGGACCCTTACTTCTCATTGCTGGAGACCCACTGGGAATCCTCTCGTCTCATTGCTGGAGACCCACTGGGAATCCTTTTGTCTCATTACTGGGGACCCTTACTTCTCATTGCTGGAGACCCACTGGGGACCCTTACTTATTGCTGGAGACCCACTGGGAATCCTCTCGTCTCATTGCTGGAGACCCACTGGGAATCTTCTTGTCTCATTACTGGGGACCCTTACTTCTCATTGCTGGAGACCCACTGGGGACCCTTACTTATTGCTGGAGACCCACTGGGGATCCTCCTGTCTCATTGCTGGAGACCCACTGGGGACCCTTACTTCTCATTTCTGGAGACCCACTGGGTCCACAGCAACGGCTGTAAAGGTTTTTCTGTGAATGTATTGATAACAATCCTGAAAACAGAAGTAAATTTAAGCTGTGAAGTGTTTCCCTCCTGCTTCCACTTTCCAAGCTTTAGTAACACACTGAAACACAGCGGCCCACCATAAACAACGACCCAGCGTGAGGCTTTACAATGCGCTGGCGGTCAGTTTTCTGTACCCTTTCCAGCAATGAGACCCAGTGGGGACCCTCTTTTCTCATTGCTGGAGACCCACTGGGGACCCTCTTTTCTCATTGCTGGAGACCCACTGGGGACCCTCTTTTCTCATTGCTGGAGACCCACTGGGGACCCTCTCTTCTCATTGCTGGAGACCCACTGGGGACCCTTACCTCTCACAGCTGAAAACCCACTGGGGACCATTACCTCTCACAGCTGGAGACCCACTGGGGACCATTACCTCTCACAGCTGGAGACCCACTGGGGACCATTACCTCTCACAGCTGGAGACCCACTAGGGACATTACCTCTCACAGCTGGAGACCCACTGGGGACCATTACCTCTCACAGCTGGAGACCCACTGGGGACCATTACCTCTCAGTGATGAAGACACACTGGGGTCCCTTACCTCTCAATGCTGGGGACCCACTAGGGTCCCTTACCTCTCAATGCTGCGGACCCACTGGGGACCCTTACCTCTCAATGCTAAGGACCCACTGGGGACCCTTACCTCTCACTGCTGGAGACCCACTGGGGACCATTACCCCCTACTGCTGGAGACCCACTGGGGACCCTTACCTCCCACTGGTGGAGACCCACTGGGGACCCTTACCTCCCACTGGTGGAGACCCACTGGGGACCCTTACCTCCCACTGCTGGAGACCCCCCCCCCCCCCAGTGCTGGGAAATACTAGAACATTTGTAAGTCTGTTCAGCTAGTCTTGCAGTCATAGCTTTTCAACCTAAACTGCTTCAACATCAACAGTACATTAATAACATCATCACTCTGCTCTCTCCTCCTGCTAGTATGTTGCCCGTCAACACATGAACATGAAGCACCAGCGGAGCCCTTACTTCTCCCTGAGTGCTACGGTATAGGCGTATATCAAGGCAGATTCAGATACTCAACTAGCTGCATGTTTTAATAAATACATAAATGGCATCAATTGGTCTTCATCTTTATGCTGAACACATTCCCATCTGCAGGAAGGCTGGAAATACTTTTACATTGTAATGTGGTATTCTGGTCAGGCCTGACCCTGGGCTGAGATTGCTGTCAGATGGACTTATGACCTCAGCTAGCTTTGGGACAACAGTCTGTGTGTGTCCATAGAACTGTCCAGAATAAGGAAGGAGTTCTTTAGAAGGCAGAGAATAAAGGCTGCATTGTTCTCGCCGCACTAATTGGCCCTTCTTCAATACTGGAGGCTGCGGGTACAGAAAGCTGACCGCCAGCGCATTGTACAGCCTCACGCTGGGCGTTGTTTATGGTGCGCCGCTGTGTCTTACTAAAGCTTGGAAAGTGGAGGGAAACCCTTCACAGCTTCAATTTACTTCTGTTTTCAGGATTGTTATCAATACAGAAAACCCTTTACAGCCGTCCCTGTCCATAAAGAAATTTGCAATAAATATTCCCCATCACAGTCATACATTATGTACATAGATTGCTTGTATTGGATGATCATACATGTGTTATGGAACCTGCTGACACCCCGCTGGTGTATCCATCTCTAGGAAACAGTGTGCAGTTGGCTTCAAGACTTTTCCTAGTCACCAGTGCAGTACAGCATCATCATAACTGGTGCGGTGGTGACCAGGGACACTGGTGACAGTATGCATAAAAAAAACAAAAAAAACAAAAAAAGTTACTTTTTTTATTCAATTTTTTTAAAATATTTTTTCATTATTATTTTTTAACATACTGTGACCAGAGCAATACAGTGTTACCATAGTAACACTGTACCACTCTGGGGGGTTGATCAGGATTTTTTTTTGTTACATACTATGCTTATAGCAGTGAATTTTGCTGCTATAAGCACATATTTTTAGTGTGTAGACACGGTCTATTGTTGTGATTAGTCACAGCTAATCACATGGTACAAATGGGCTGTTATTGGCAATGTTTGTACCAAGTGATCACTGTGACCAATCACAGCTAGGAACACAATTGTATACAATGAATGGCACGAAAGGAAGTCACAGTGATCACATGACACTGGCAGTGGGCCGGTATAGTGATCAGTCAGCCACTGTGTCCGCTTATAGCAGCGAATTTTGCTGCTATATGCACATATTTTTACTGACTGACAGTGTGTAGACACTGTCTATTGTTGTGATTAGTCACAGCTAATCACATGGTACAAATGGGCTGTTATTGGCAATGTCTGTACCAAGTGATCACTGTGACCAATCACAGCTAGCAACACAATTGTATACAATGAATGGCACGAAAGGAAGTCACAGCAATCACATGACACTGTCAGTGGGCCGGTTTTAGTGATCAGTCAGCCACTGTGTACGGTGGACGCAGCAGTTGACAGATTGCGCTGGAGCACGGCCCGTTCTCAGGAAGACGTCATATGACCATCTCCCAGAACAACAGGGTTCCTGCTTGTCTGTCATTTTACAATGACGTGGGCAGTTAAGTAGGGTACACACTATAAGAAAATCGGGCGAACGATCTTCCCATTTTTTTCGATAGATCACAGCAGGTCGAAACCGAGTATGGAATTAATGTACGAAAAATCTTTAAAATTTGTTGTTTCTGATCATGCGCAGTCTTTCTTATCTAATTTTTTCTTGTACGAAGACTGTACAAAAACAGTGCACATTAAAAACGAAAATCGTTAGTTCTAGTCACATACGAGGAATAGTTTGGAAAGTCTGAATCGGATGTCGAAAGTTGTGGGCACTATACGAAAATCGAACGATCGTGCCTCGTATTTTCTTATAGTGTGTACATGAGATCATAGTGGTCTAATCTGTTTTTGGCTAGATGTTGTGACAATCTCATGTCTGTGGATTCCCACCAATGCCGGCACCTGGGGCACAATCAGATTATAAAACATATCCCAGTTGCTACTGATTGCATTGTAATTTATCCTTTAAGGAATGCAGTAGAATGTGTGGGAATATCTCCAAGGTTAGTGAACTTCTGCTTGGTGGGGAGATCTTTTTGCAGGAAACCCCAAAAGGAGCTTGACCTTCCAAAGATCAATGTCTATACAAAATGAAAATATGAACATATAAAATTAACAAATTCTTTGTTTTTTCTTCAGGAACCTACCAGGGTCAGTTTGGAAATGGAATCCGTGAAGGCTATGGTGTACGCCAGAGCGTCCCATATGGAATGGCGGCAGCTGTCAAAAACCCCTTACGCACCTCCTTGACCTCCCTCCGCAGTGAACACAGCAACGGCACATTGGCTCAACACGATGCCATGACCCCTTCACCAGATAACATTGTGTGCTCCACCATCACCAGAGGAGGCTTCGCCCTCTCCCTCTACGCAGACCCTGAAGTTCTCAAGGCACAGAAGAAAGGGATCTTCAGAAGAGGGTCTCTTCTAGGTAAACTGAAGAGATCTGATTCCAAGTCCTCACTTTCCTCCCAGAGAAGTAAGCTGAGCTTTCTGAAAAGTGTGAGTGGGATGAGCTCTGGAGCTAGTGATGCCACCTCAACTGTGAGCTTTGGTGATGCAATAGAAGGAGAAGAATTTCCACCAGTGGAAGCAGATATTGATGCCACCACTACCGAGCTCTACATGGGTGAATGGAAGAAAGACAAAAGGTCTGGGTTTGGGATCAGCGAGCGCTCCAGTGGGCTGAAGTACGAAGGAGAATGGCTGGACAACCTGAGACATGGCTATGGGTCTACCACCTTTCCAGATGGATCAAAGGAAGAAGGAAAATACAGGAACAACTATTTAATTAAAGGGATGAAAAAGAGGGTGATCCCCTTGAAGAGTGCCAAGATCAGGCAGAAAGTGGACAGAAGTATTGAAGGGGCCCAGAGAGCGGCAGCCATAGCAAAACAGAAATCGGAGATTGCTGCGTCCAGGTAAGATCGAACGTTAGTCCTGCCAAGAAAATTATTTCACATATTCTAAGATGAATTACATGAACGTAAATGCTTTATCCATAGATCCATCCATCTCATTACAGCTTTGTTTCGTTAACGCACGTTATAATTTGGTAGTTTCTCCACTTTTGTATTATTCAAAAACAACATGGTAAATGCTTTACTGTTAATGAGCAAATATAACTGAATTGCCTTGAAAGTATAAATGAGGTTGGTTACCATATGGAGAAAGAAAGGGAGGTCTACAGCACATAGGAAATAGACTTCCAATTAACCTGTGAGGTGCTTTCTGCATACTGGCTCCAAAAAACTAAACTCAGTAGGAGTTGAATTAACCCTCTGATTCATATACGTTTTACCTGCCAAAGGATTTGTAGTATTGGCCAACCAATGGTCTCATACGAACACTTCCATTAAGCTGGCCATACACTGATCAAAATTCAGTCGGCCCCTGCTGGACCGGCAAAATTTCAATCAGTGTTTGGCCTTCCCTGCTCGACAGACGTCAATTATTTAAATTGACTTTTATTGAAGGGACATGTTGGAAACATTTCCATCAATCAGTGGCTGCAGCCAATTAGTTTTAGTCATTGGTCAGTATATTCTGATAGTGGCGGGTGCCGATGTCAGATTACCTGTCCTGGTGGGCGAGAATTACGCCATCCACCTCAATTGTAACCTCTGAAAAAATATTATTGTTTCTATTGGGTCCTACACCAAACTATTCAGGTAGAGGAGCACAAAACGGTCTAGTGACGTTTGTTGGCCAACTGTAAAAACACAGAGTGCCAAAGTTACTTAATCTTAAAGGGTTCCCATACTAATTTAGTAATCATCCATTGAATGGGGAAGGGGTAGGGGGCCTCTTTGCCCATACTGACTTTCTATACCACCAGAGTACATTGTACCCCTACCCATTCACCAAAAAAAAAAAAAAAAGTAGTGTAGTGTGAAAAAATACAGTAGACAGATTTTGACAAGTCTTATTAAAAAATATCTTCTTTTTCCCTGCTTCTTCCTCCTGTCTTCCTCCATCTTCTCCCGCATATTCCTCCTCGGGGCTTATTCTTCTCCTGCTTCTTCTTCTTTCTTCTGTCTTCTTTGTCTGGTGTTCTTCCTCCTCTGCCGCCACGACCCTCCTCGGATGCTGCATCCCACTGATCTGTCCGCGCTGATGTCAAGCATGTCTTAGATAACGATGGGGGCGTGGCCTTCAGATTATGCCATCCGGAGGCCCTGCCCTCGTGTGATATCACGGACCATCTTGCCGGGGCGGTGATGTCACAAGGGGCGGGGCCTCCGGGTGGCATCATCTGATTGCCACTCCCCCATCGTTATCTAAGACATGCTCGACATCGGCGTGTACAGATCAGCGGGACGCAGCATCGAAGAAGGGTCGTTGGCGGCAGAGGAAAATGAACCCCGGACAAAGAAGACAGGAGAAAGAAGAAGAAGAAGAAGCGGGAGAAGGAGAAGCCCGGAGAAGGAAAATACAGGAGAAGATGGAGGAAGACTGAAGAAGCGGGGAATAAGTAGATTTTTTTTAATAAAAGACTTGCCAAAAACCGTCTACTGTATTTTTTAACACTACAATACATTTTTTTTGGTGAATGGGTAGGGGTACAATGTACCCAATACTCATTCACATAGGCCGGGATCTGGGGGCTTGCTTGTTAAAGGGGGCTTTCAGATTCCGATATGCCCCTCGCCCGCAGACCCCGACAACCACCCGGCAAGGGTTGTCGGGAAGAGGCCCTTGTCCCCATCAACATGCGCCCCCCCTCCCCGCCCGAAGCACTAATCCCCCCATGTTGAGGGCATGTGGCCTGGTATGGTTCAGGAGGTGGGGGCGCTTGCTCGTCCCCTCCCTTTCCTGACCTGCCGGGCTGCATGCTTGAATAAGGGTCTGGTAGGGATTTTAGGGGGGACCCCACGCCATTTAAAAAAAAAAAAATTTGGCCTTCTGGGTCCCCTCTGAATCTATACTCGACTCAAGGGCCTGGTATGGACCTGGGGGGGACACCACGCTGTTTTTTTTCACAATTTTTTTTAACCTGTAATTTTTTTTTTTTTTTACATTCAGTAGGGAACTCCGCTGACAGCTGATGACTCATCGGTTGTTAAGGATGTGGCGGCCGGCCCCCTCCTTAGCAACCAGCTATATACAGTGTAAAAAAAAAACGCAAATCGCAGTAAAAACGTGTGTCCAAAAAACACGGCAAGCACTGCAAAAAGAACTGCAAAAACGCTCAAAAGCAGCATGCATAGATGTGAATCGAGACGTAGAACACTCCAGCCTTGAACTATAGGCCAGGTACAGACATCTCATCCATTATAGCACTCCAGCCTTGTACTAAAGGCCAGATACTGAGATCCAATCCTTTAGAACGCTCCAGCCTTGTACTGTCAGGCTGGGTAATAATGAGATCCAATTCTTTAGAAGACTTGCACTGTCAGTCGTGTCCATACTGGGGAAGTTCAGATGAAGTTATGCAAGTGTTGCTTCTTGTACTGTTTGAACAAAACAGAGCATTCCCCCCGCTGACGAAGAGCAGATCATGTTTACTGCTTGTGTAAACTCTCCAATGTTCTCTACAGGAACAAAGCTTAGACTTATTCTCAGCTTCCCTTTGCTCTCCCCACTCCTCCGTTCACCACCGGGAGAGGTAGCCCTGTGTAAGCTCTGGCCGGAGCTTACATGGGGCTGAAAAAAACGTCTCCCTGCCCCTGATGTGGCAGCATTGGGCCAATCACCAAGCATTAGTGCTGTGACACAACAGGAAGCGCAGTGGGTCATACCATCCCAATACTTTGCTCCTGGTAGCCGAATAAAATGACAAAGGAGCAAAGGGAGGATAAGTATGTGTTGTTGGGAGAAGAGGGCATTAAAGAGAACCTATTCCATGGATGTCCTCCAGACAGGGAATGAGGGGGGCTCTGACCTTCTGCAGTGTCTAATCAATGTTGTGAGAAGCTCACAATGTGCAGTGAAATCAAGATTAAGCAATGCACACAATGCCGGGACAAGGTCATCTAGAGCCCAGGGCAAACATGCAAAACTGCACCCCCCCCCCAAAGATGTCACAAATGCCCCCCAACAAAATCACCCCTCCTAGCACAAATCATCTAACCCTCCTAGAACAACCCCCCCAAACTATCCCTCCTAGCATAAATGACCCCCCCCCCCAAAAAAAAGTTCGCCTCCTAGAACAATTCCCCTCGCCCTCTACAATATCACCCCTCCTAGCACAAATCCTCTAACCCTCAAATTTTTTCCTCCAAATACACATCCTCTCTTTCCCACTCCAAATTCCCCCTCCCAGCACAAATTCCCCCCGGCCCCCAAAACATTTTTTCCCCTCCTAGCACAAATGCCCCCCCCCCCAAAAAAAAATGTTTTCTCCCCTCCTAGAACAACCCCCCCCGAACTATCCCTCCTAGCACAAATGACCCCCCCCCCCCCCCCCCAAAAAAAGTTTGCCTCCTAGAACAATTCCCCTCGCCCTCTACAATATCACCTCTTCTAGCACAAATCCTCTTCTCCCACCCGCCTCCCAACAGATTCCCCCCCACTCCTAACACCTCCTACACATTTCCACTCCTAGAACAATTCTAACCCCCTGCTGCCCCCCCAATTCTCTCTCTCAACACAAATCCCCCCAATCTCTTCACAGTGCCCCCCACACCTCACATAATACTACAGTGCCCAGGGCAGACCCCCACCCCCCAAAGTACACGTCCTCTCCCTCCCACTCCAAGTTCCCCCTCCCATTACAAATTCCCCCCGGGCCCCAATTTTTTTCCACTCCTAGCACAAATACCCCCCAAAAATATTTTTTCCCCTCCTAGAACCATTTCCCTCCCCCAATACCACATCACCTCTTCTAGCACAACCCCCCCCCCCCCCCCCAAATATCACCTCCTAGCACAAATCCTCTCCTCCCACCCCTCCTCCCAACAGAAATCCACCTAAATCATCACTCCTAACACCCCCCCCCCACACACATCCCCTCCTAGAACAATTCTTATCCCCTGATGCCCCCCCCCCCAATTCTCCCTCCCAACACAAATCCCCCCAATCTCTTCACAGTGCCCCCCACCACACCTCACATAATACTACAGTGCCCAGGGCAGCTGCCCCCACTCTCAGCACAGATCTTCCCGCCATCCCCCAAATCCTCCCAGCACAAATGCCCCCCCCCCCAAAAAAAAATCACCCCTCCTAGCACAAATCCTCTACCATCTCATATTTTTTTCTCTCCTCCTAGCACAAATGCCTCCCAAAAATGTTTTTTCCCCTCCTAGAACAATTTCCCTCCCCCTCTACCATATCACCTCTTCTAGCACAACCCCCCCCCCCAAATCCCACCTCCTAGCATAAATCCTCTCCTCCCACCCCCCTCCCAACAGAAATCCCCCTAAATCATCACTCCTAACACCTCCCCCACATTTCCCCTCCTAAAACAATTCTAACCCCCTGCTGCCCCCCAAAATTTCCCCACCCAACACAAAATTCATTCCCCCAATCTCCTTACAGTGCCCCCCCACCTCACATAATACCACAGTGCCCAGGGCAGCTTCCCCTCCTGCCCACCCCTTGTCCCAGGCCCTGCATGCAGTAGAGAAGCCTGTATGTGCAAGAGTGAAGGGAAGGCTGAGGTTCAGCTTTAAATGGCCTCTCTGCATTTATACCTCAAGCTTAGTTTATGGGGCCCTTAAAGTGATTGTAAAGGATCGTTTTTTTTATATAAACAAACATATCATACTTACCTCCACTGTGCAGCTCGTGGCCCCGATCATCGACTTCTGGGGTCCCTCGGCGGCTCTCGCGACTCCTCCTATTGTCAGATAACCCCCTAGGAGAAGCGCTCTCCTGGGGGGTTACCTTGCGGGAACGCTCCTGAGTCCAGCATTTGCGTCCATAGATATGAATGCCGATCTCGGCCCCGCCCCCCGCGTCATTGGATTTTATTGACAGCAGCGGGAGCCAATGGCTGCGCTGCTATCAATCTATCCAATCAAGAGCCGAGACCCCGTGTAGGGAGGGACAGTGCATCTCCAACGAGGGAAATACAGGGCGCAAGTAAAACGGGGGGCCAGTGACTGCCAGAAGTTTTTTCACCTTATTGCATAGGATGCATTAAGGTGAAAAAACATGAGGGTTTACAACCCCTTTAAAACCCAACGCTCCATTCAACTCTCTGGTTACTACATATCTCTTCATGCACTGAGATGTAGAAATGTAATGTGCAAAATAAGAGAAGGCGAGGAGACCCTCCCATTTCACTTTACAGCGCAGATAAAGCCAATGTCTAAAGATTATTCAAAGTATGCAGACAGTAACCTGATGACAATGAGCATTTTAAACAGACAGAAGACGGCAGACTTCACAGACAAAACAACATAAACAGTTGCACTTCCACTAAATTCCAATTACATCTATTATGTACTAAAAATAGCAGCCCTCTGTCACTCACTACTATCAGGTTGGATCACAATATTATAGCAGGTGGAAAGTCTACTTTACAGGCCTGCAGATAACACAACTAGAATAATTACATTTATTTGGGGTGTATTTTCTTGGGTAAGGGGATCTATTGAAGCTAGTTTCATTTATATAATATAGTGTTCTATATATTGGTGTTTTTTTGTGTGTACTTGATCTCTGTGTACTGTTGCTTTCTATTTTCACTTTTTTTTTTCGTGGTTTTAAGTTTTTTTTTGTGTGCAAAAAAGTCAAATAAAAAGCCTAAAGAGCCAACAGGATATTCTGTAACATTAATGAGCCAATTAAAGCCAATTTCACCCTTAACCACCTGATTACTGGGCACTTAAACCCCCCTGGTGACCAGACCAATTTTCAGCTTTCGGCGCTGACGCACTTTGAATGACAATTGCGCGGTCATACAACACTGTACCCAAATGAAATTTTTATCATTTTTTCCCCACAAATAGAGCTTTCTTTTGGTGGTATTTAATCACAGCTGGGTTTTATTTTTTGCTAAACAAACAAAAAAAGATGGAAAATTAAAAAAAAAAAAAAAAAAAAAAAATCATGTTTAATAGTTTGTTATAAAATTTTGCAAACAGGTAATTTTTCTGCTTCATTGATATGCGCTGATGAGGCGGCACATGTGGGCACTGATAGGCTGCACTGGTTGGCACTGATAGACTGCACTGGTGGGGACAGATAAGTCGGTACTGATGGGGACAGCAAAGATGGCACTGATGGGTGGCACTGATGGGCACTGGTAGGGGACACTGATGAGCACTGGTAGGTGACACAGATGAGCACTGGTAGGTGACACAGATGAGCACTGGCAGGTGACACAGATGTGCAGCACTGGCACTGTGGGCACTGACAGATGGCACTGGTAGGCGGCACTTTAATTGGGCAAAGGTGAGCACCATGGATTGGGCACATTGCAGTGAGAGGGACTGATGTCTCTCTCACTGCCGCCGGTGATTGGCTTTTTTTTCCTCGCGCTGTCAGCGCGAGGAGGAAAAAAAGCCGATTACCGGCTCTGTTATTATCACATGATCAGCTGTCATTGGCTGACAGCTGATCACGTGGTAAGGGGTCGGGATCTCACAGACTCGCTGATCACAGAGCGCGCCATTCAGGGGGCGCGCAGGCCGCTCGTGGCCGGGACGACGTCAATAGACGTCGTCCCGGCATATTAGATCTGCGCTATAGCCGTCATTCGGCTATAGCGCGGATCTCAGGTAGTTAAAGTGGTTGTAAGTCCTCAGACATGAAATATGAACAAAGCAAATCCCTCTATAGTGTATACTTGTCTCAATCCAGAGCACTTATGCTAGGGTCACACCTATGCAGTTTGCAGTTGGTTCGTTTTCCATATGCGTTTTTTTTCCCGGTGCGTGTTGCATTTTTGTACCTGTGTTTTTCATGCATTTTGCGCTTTTTGTGTTGGCCAATACAATGATTTTGCAGGGCAGCATGGGAAGTCTGTTTTCAGTGGGAGGTGTTTGCAGTGAAACATGATCAAAAAAACTTTTGGATGCAGGCCCATTAAAGTCTATTGGACCAAAAACGCAAAAAGCTGCAGGGAAAAAAAATCCCAGACCTTTTCCAAAAAGCGCATAGATTTCGACCTTACCCATAGGAAATCATGTTAAATGTCTTGCACTGCGTTTCTGCAAAGAACGCAAGCTGCACTAGAAAACGCAATAGTGTGAACCTAAGCCTAATGCCGCGTACACACAGTCGGAAATTCCACCAGCAAAAGTCTGATGAGAGCTTTCGGTCGGAAAATGCGACCGTGTGTATGCTCCATTTTGCTGGCGGATTTCCAGCCAGCAAAAGGAAATTCCGATCGTCTGTACCAATTCCGACGTGCAAAATTCCTACGCATACTCGGAAACAATTCTGCGCATGCTCGGAAGCATTGAACTTCATTTTCTCGGCTCGTCGTAGTGTTGTACGTCACCACATTCTTGGCGGTCGAAAGTTCAGCAAACTTTTGTGTGACCGTGTGTATGCAAGCTAAGTTTGAGCGGAATTCCATCGGAAAAACCATCCAAGATATTTCCGACGGAAAATCCGCTCGTGTGTACGCAACATTAGTGTCATTCCTGTCTGCTGCTTCGTTCCTCTGCTATCTGTGTGAGTCACTTCTGACAAGTTTTCCTGACACCAACAGAAAAAAGGTGACAGGGGACGGATCTCCAGCTGATGGAGATGGCAGCCTCAGCTCTGTTCCTGTGAGCTGTGTGGAGGGGGGTGTGCCCCTTCCCGCCAATCAGCTCTCCAATCAGCTCTCAGAGCTCTCTTTACTGAACGCGGTAGAGTGTAGCTTCAGCTCTTCGCCCCCTTTTTTCTGAACGTTATAAATTCAGAACTTTGAGCAGATGTAGAGAAGAGAAGACTGCAGATAAACAGGTGCAACTTATGTAGGAGGATTTGTTTCGTCCCTCTGTATCACCTGAGGCCAGTAACTTCACTGGGTATATGTAAGGGTTTACAACCACTTTACTTCTTCCCTGTTAACTTCAAACGCATTTTGTTAAAATGGTGGAATATCTTGGAAATGAATACTCCCCATTTCACTCATCTCTTCTACTATTTGGATAGGCACGCTTGTGTTTTTAGATGTTGGCTGCCCGTTCGCCCCTGCTACCCGCGCCCGCTCTCCCTTGTGCCGACCATGATGCAACACAGCAGACGCGGCCAGCGCTTGAATACATCGCAATGGTCAGCTCTGATTTTAAAAATATTTATTTTACTAGACCGGTGTCAGCGGGTGCGGGCACCCATCTGTCTTTATTATGTCTCTTGGCATGCGTGCCTTGGTCCTCGTCAGGGGACGGTTGGCACTGTCCAGCACATTGACACTTGATGAATTGATGAACCTTGGCCGTAGCGCCGGGCAGATCGAATGTCACAAACAGATCCATTTGCTCTCAGAATAGCTGCTCCCTCTGTCAGTTTGACTCAGAGCTGGTTTGTGTCAAGCTGCCTCTTCTGCACTTTGTAGTTGGGTTTGTGGAGGGCCGGAGGCGAGCTGGTGGTGCGCAAATGCTGGTAGTAGCCAACAAGGCTGAGAGCTGTAATGAGTTACGAACTAGCGGCGCTTCTGTTGTGGTTTACTGGAATAGATCGAATCGCGTACAATTCAAGAATCTATGTGTGGAGTTGTTGGATAATTAATTGTAAGAGGTACTGCTCTTGGGCAATTGCTTGTATATAAAGCAGTCATAAATTACAACATGTATAGTGTGTTTAAAGGAACACTCCATTCTGATATTATCTGCCTTAGGGGGCACGCCTTCCCACCAAGTGGATGACCCACTCATAATAGCACTATGGTTCTCAGAATATCTTCTTTTTCGGAATGGTCGGAATACAAGCCTAGGAATATAAGGAAGCCCCCGTAGCATCAGAGGGGGGCGGGGTCACCCATTTATGTCACCGGGTGGCCTCGCCCTCAGCTATATAACAGCTGTCACCCATAAGAAGCGTCACTCCGTGGGAGCCTTCCATGGAGGCGGAACTGTTGTGGCTTTTTTTTTTTTAAATAAAGGACTTGTCCCAAGCCATCTCTTGTCTTTTTTACAATTTGACACTTTTTTTTGTGAAATGGTAGGGGTACAATGTACCCCATTGCCAATTCACAAAAAGGGGGGTGGGATCTGGGGGTCCCCTTGTTAAAGGGGGCCTCCAGATTCCGATAAGCCCCCTGCCCGCATACCCCCACAACCACCGGGCAAGGGTTGTGGGGATGAGGCCCTTGTCCCCATCAACATGGGGACAAGGTGCTTTCAGGGTCAGACCCCAAAGCACCCTCCCCATGTTGAGAGCATGTGGCCTAGTACGGTTCAGGAAGGGGGGCGCTCTCTCGTCCTCCCCTCTTTTTCTGCTGCCTGCCAGGTTGCATGCTCGGATAAGGGTCTGGTGTGGATTTTGGGGGGACCCCTACACCATTTTTTTTATTTTGGCGCAGGGTTTCCCTTAAAATCAGGTCTGGTATGGATTTTGGGTGGGACCCCACGCCATTTTTTTTTTTTTGGCGCAGGGTTCCCCTTAATTTTCATATCAGACCTGGAGGGCCTGGTATGGATTTGGGGGGGACCCCCAACACAATGTTTTTTTAGATTTTGGCTTGGGGTTCCCCTTAATACTCATACCAGACCCAAAGGGCCTTGTAATGGACTGAGGGGAGGACCCATGCTCTTTTTTATTCAATGAGTTTTATCTATATTCCCGGGACCTGACAATTCAGTTTTAAATGACAATTTTTCCTTTAGAAATGTCCTTTTGCTGTGGTACTGTTCTAAACATTTTTATTGTTTCACTTTAAGCATTATTAAAATCAGTAGCTTCATGCTCTACATGTTTCGCCATGCAATGGCTTCCTCAGGAGACTTTCAATAGGCACTGTATAATGTGGTCACTATAGGTAAAAGACAATATGTTAGAAGATCTATATTCAATAATCATAAACAAAATTTAAACAAATCAAAAACAAAATCAAAACAAAAATATTTGTATCAATAATCTCAATATATTTTTTATATATTTGACTATTATATTTTCTTGGGCACCCTAAAAATCGCATTGCCTTTCTTCTGCCAATATAGATAAACCAAGATAGTTAAAATAAATACTTAAATTAATTTAAATAAAAGCATAAATCCATATGTATCCACTTGTACATCTGAATGCTTGCATATGTAAAACTGACTGGTAGACAAAAGTGTCAGGTATTGGATGACTCCCGGTCCCACAGGGGAATGTACCGGATTCCGGATCTCTGATGGAATGGAGAATTGTCAGCCACCAGAATGCGGAAAACTGAGCCACTCAGGGACACAGGGAAGCTCAGCAATCTGGCTGGAAGGACTGCTGAGCTTCCCTGTGCCACCAGAATTCTTCTGCATTCCATCAGAGATCAAAAATCAGGTACATTCCCCTGTGGGACCGGGACCATGAGCCATCCAATACTTGTCTACCAGTCAGTTTTACACATGCAAGCATTCAAATGTACACGTGTATATACAGTGGGGAAAATAATTATTTGATGATTACATGATGCAAATGTTATAAATTGAGTTGCAGTTCAGTGAGTAAAATAAATATTTGATCCCCAAGCAAAACACGACTTAGTACTTGGTGGAGAAACCCTTGTTGGCAAGCACAGAGGTAAGACGTATCTTGTAGTTGGTTACCAGGTTTTCACACATCTCAGAAGGGATTTTGGTCCACTCTACAGATCTTCTCTAAATCTTTAAGGTCTCTTGGTTGTCGCTTGGCAACTCAAAGTTTCAGATCCCTCCATAAATTTTCTATAATATTAAGGTCTGGAGACTGGCTAGGCCACTCGATGACCTTAATGTTCTTCTTGAGCCACTTTTGTTGCCTTGGCGGTATGTTTTGGGTCATTGTCATGCTGGAAGACCCATCCATGACTCATCTTCAGTGTTCTGGCTGAGGGAAGAAGGTTCACATCCAAGATTTTACAACACATGGCCCCATCCATTGGCCCCTCAATGCAGCAAAGTCGGCCTGTACCTTCAGCAGAGAAACAGCCCCAAAGCATCATGTTTCCACCTCCGTGACCCTAAGAATGGTGTTCTTAGGGTCACAGTCAGCATTTTTCGAGTTAATGCCAAAGAGCTTAATTTTGGTCTCATCTCAGAACTTTCTCACAATCCTTCTCTAAATCATTCAGCTGTTCATTGGTAAACTTTAGATGGGCATGTACATGTGCCATCTTGGGGAGGGGGACCTTGCAGACACTGCAGGATTTGGTATTGTGTTACCAATAGTTTGGTGACTGTGGTCCTAACTGCCTTGAGATAATTTACCAGCTCCTCCCGTGTAGTTCTGGGCTGGTCCCTCACTTTTCTCATGATCATCCTTACCCCATGAGGCAAAATCTTGCATGGAGCTCCAAACCAAGAGCGATTGTTATTTTGTATTTTTTCCATTTGCGAATAATCACCCTAACAGTTGTCTCCTTCTTACCAAGCTTCTTGCTGATGGTCTTGTAGCCCATCCCAGCCTTGTACAGGTCTTCAATCTTGTCCCTGACGTCCTTTGACAGCTCTTTGGTCTTGCCCATGATGGTGAGGTTTGAATAGAAGAAAGAGATTGTGTGGACAGGTGTCTTTTATACACATAACGTGTTGTCGTTAGGAGCATCTTCTTTCATTGACAGGACTAATCTGTGTACCACATGAGCACCTACTGTAGCCAGACTGTGGGATCCAGAATTATTGTTGGTTGGTAGGGGATCAAATACTTATTGTACTCACTGAACGGTAACTCAATTTATAACATTGTATCGTGTTTTTTATATATTTTTGGTTGATATTCTGTCTCTATTATTTAAAATACACCTATGATAAAAATTATAGACCCTTCATTTCTTTGTAAGTGGGCAACCTTACAAAATCTGCAGGGGATCAATTAAGTATTTTCCCCACTGTATATGGATTTATGCTTTCATTGAACTTCATGGATAAATGCAACTATTTATTTTACTATCTTGGGTCTTGGTTTATCGCTTGTCTTTATCGGTTGGACACCTTCAGTATTTCACACAGTGTAGGCGCTCCATTTTTTTTGTTTTTTTTATCTTTATGGTCAGCTGCTATACAAGTTCTCATGAGTAGGGGAAAATCATATAAATTCTCCCACAGCAATAAATCAAATCCTTATGCCGCGTACACACGAGCGGACTTTCCGACGGTCTTTCCGACAGACTTTCGACAGAGTTCCGACAAACTTTTCGAATGAACGGACTTGGCCACACACAATCACACTAAATTCTGACGGATTCGAAGGTGATGACGTACGACCGGACTAGAATAAAGAAGTTCGTAGCCAGTAGCCAATAGCTGCCCTAGCGTCGTTGTTTGTCCGTCGGACTAGCACACAGACAAGCAGATTTTTTGATAGGAACTGGGTCCAGCGGAGTTCCGGCGGGAACATTTAAGACATGTTCCATTTCTAAAGTCTGTCGGATTTTTCCGACAGCAAAAGTCCGATGGGGCCCACACACGATCGAATTGTCTGACGGATTCGTTCCGTCGGACCTTTGCTGTGTGTACGCGGCATTAGGCCATATACAGAGAGAAACATTGGAAGACCACAAAGCAAAACCAGCAGTTAATCCTATAGACCCAAAGACACAGCGGTCGCCTTCTTCACAACAACAGAAGCGTCTCTGCTCCAGAATGTGGCATTTAGAGTACTGCCCATTGTAGTGATGGAGTAGACTTATGATGCAATTTTACGGCATATTCAGGCTGAGTTATGAGGCTCACGCTGCATTTCACACCCTGATTAAACACACAGAGATGAATGTGCCCTGAGGCTGAATGGTGACCACATGTACTGTATTTGAAGTATGTGACTTGGCGTGTTGATATATATATCTATCTCGCCGAGTGCACTCGGACACCTTGGAATGTGCGGGGTGTGTCTAGGCCTCAGTAAGTTGATGAGGTGGCACAAGCTGGCCCGCTCCAGTTTCGGGTTGCAGAGATGGTCGGTTGGAATTATAGCAGAGTAGGCATTTAAAGTGACAATCCCCCAGGAGCAGAATTATCTAGAGGCTGTGGCATGTTTAAAAAAAGGGGTCATGTCTGGGGGGGCAGCCTGCTGCCATTTTTATCCAAATCTGACACCTGGTGGTTTTCTGATACATCAGCAGAGCTTAACCCTTCTCGCTGTGGGGACATTTATAAACTGACTCATGTTCTCTCAGGGTTTTGTGACAAGATGGTGTCCCCACAGACCTTGAGATTCTATACAGATCGACACCACACCGGCTAAACCTGTAGATGCTTTCATTAATAACACTCCCTAAGAGCTGAAAGATGAACATTATTGTGTAAAAAAAAATCTGCTTTAAAAGGTCTCTGTCCCCATCAGGGAAATCTCCTCTCACTTTCTGCGTGGTCACCGGGACAGGAAGTGAAAGGCAAGCTACTTAACAGGCACACAGATAGCAAAAAAAACCCTGACAGATTCTAACCCTTTCCTATGTAGCCAGGTCCTGGGCCTCTTCAGGCCTAATGGTGACCTCCAGAGTTGGGGACAGCTGACATCCTTCTATGCAGAGTGGGTTATGAGGCATGGTGGGTGCAATGCTAGGTAGATTAATGGGACACTTCTTGAATGCAAAGAGATTTATTGTCTCTTATCAGAACTGTGGGAGAGAGGGTTAGGGCCAGGACACCGTCTCTAGTAGTTGCAATGTTAATTGGCTCAGAGACTTCTACAGGTAGACAGCCATGCAGGGAACCATGTCTGCATGAATGTCTGCATGAATAGGATCGCTGTCTCCTATGGCAACAGTTTTGTAACAGTTTCTAACACAAGTTGTAACAAACTCCTTTACTTCCTCTATAACCTACTCTTGTAGATCTTCACTCAACTAAGCTCTCAGTCTCTCTCACTAGACTTGCGGATCCACTGCCACTGGATCCTCTGAGCTCTTCCAATCCTCTCACTCAGTATCTTCCTCAAGCATCTCCCTAGGGATCCCTGCTCGGTCCCTAGCTTGGCACTCAGATACTCCTCAAGCCTCAACCCGCTGGCCTGCTCGGTCCCTGGCTTGGCACACAATAATGCTCTGCAAGCGTCACCTCCACTGGCTGGGTCTCTGGCTTGGCACCTGCTTAAGTTTCCCAATTCTTCACCGTCCCCGGTTGGTGAGAATACTGCTCTGGTACTTGCTTCAGCTACTCACAGTGGTCCCTGGTAATAAGGTGGATGGTAGTCAACAGCTTCCCCTCTTGCTCTGACCACGACAGGTTCCACGCCTGGCAGAACCGTCACTTCTGGTTGGACTGCAAGCCGCAACCCCAAACCTAGGCTGCTGGATAGGCCCCTCAGACAGTCTAGCAGCCAGATACCCCCGGGATAGGCCTCAGACTCCAGCCTAGCAGCCCGGGGCAGTACAACACACGTCCACCCAGACAGCCATCAAGGTGGCACAGAACCCCAATCACCTGACCCCACCCAAATAAACAGCCTCTCCCAGCAGGCCAAGGGATCCAAGAAAATCCCTGCCCATTGGCTGAGACACCCCATTAATTTCTATTCTGTCCTTGCAATGCCCTTGTCTTATCTAATGTCACCAGGTACCCGGCCACCTAGCGACAGATAAGAGAAGTGCCACAATTCCAGAATTAGGGTGAAATCATTTGACCTCCTAACAATTGGCAAAGGCAACTACCGCCTGGCAACTAAATTTAACAGCATCCCTGCCCAGACATCAGGGTGCTACACCTAACCATTTGGAAGTATTTACATAATTGTTATGATTGACACCCCTGGCAGATGATGGAGGCTTATCCAAGGAGTGGAATCTGAGTGACAACTTGGTCCTCACCAGAGCAAGGAGTGATGAGCCAGTGACCCTATTGGCCTTCAGTATCATCCCACCAAGTGGTTGTAGGGACTGGGTAGCTACAATGTGGAGACAGGGTAACAATATAGTGAAAGGTCCAGTCAAAGCAGAGGTTGAGGCAAGCAGCAGGCAAGGAAGCAGTTGGTGTCCAGGTAGAGGTCAAGGTAGGTGACAGGCAACGAGGGCAAGAGACATGAGCAGAGTCAGGCAATCCGGGTCAGTAACGAGCAAGGCAGAATAACAGTAATCTCACACAATAGTTAGCTGGCAAGAAAACACAACACTGCCCCCCCCCCCCCCCCCCTGCCCATAAGGGAAGACGTTTAAATTCCGTGTAGGTTTGTGAGCATGGCCAACGTCAGGGACACACACTAATTTACACTAGCAAATGCACATTAATGCTTATGACCAGCCATAACCAAAAGGCCACAATCCGGCATGCACAATGATATACGTTCCCTTAAACCTTGCGGTGCTGCATTCTGAGCAGAATTGAGCCAAGCACTCTACCAAACTCTCTATTCGTATTTATCAAATAGCAATACAGAATCAACTTCACTTCTTGAATACTTTTTATTGGTCTGTAACTCAAAATATTGAAGTACAGGATAGCCAAGTAACCATCAAACAAGAAAGGGTCAAGTGCAAATCAAACCAGGGATAGCCAGGTGACCATCAAACCAGGGATAGCCAGGTGACCATCAAACCAGGGATAGCCAGGTGACCATCAAACCAGGGATAGCCAGGTGACCATCAAACCAGGGATAGCCAGGTGACCATCAAACCAGGGATAGCCAGGTGACCATCAAACCAGGGATAGCCAGGTGACCATCAAACCAGGGATAGCCAGGTGACCATCAAACCAGGGATAGCCAGGTGACCATCAAACCAGGGATAGCCAGGTGACCATCAAACCAGGGATAGCCAGGTGACCATCAAACCAGGGATAGCCAGGTGACCATCAAACCAGGGATAGCCAGGTGACCATCAAACCAGGGATAGCCAGGTGACCAACAAACCAGGGATAGCCAGGTGACCAACAAACCAGGGATAGCCAGGTGACCAACAAACCAGGGATAGCCAGGTGACCAACAAACCAGGGATAGCCAGGTGACCAACAAACCAGGGATAGTCAGGGGACCATCAAAACCAGGGATAGCCAGGTGACCATCAAACCAGGGATAGCCAGGTGACCATCAAACCAGGGATAGCCAGGTGACCACCACCCAGGGATAGCCAGGTGACCATCAAACCAGGGATAGCCAGGTGACCATCAAACCAGGAATAGCCAGGTGACCATCAAACCAGGAATAGCCAGGTGACCAAACCAGGAATAGCCAGGTGACCATCAAACCAGGGATAGCACAATGACCACCATTTTCAGCAGGGCTCAGCCCCCATAATTCTTGCCAGGTTCCATTTAGGCTTCATGTACACGGGAGGTTTTTACAACCTCTCCTGGATGACTTAACTTGACAGATAGTAACCCACGTTTAAAACATCAGTTTTGCTGCGTTTACATGCCGCGTTTGCGTTTAGAAGTGTTTTTTTTTTTAAAAAAGAAAAAACGGCTGTAAACAAAATGCGGCTAAACGCGAGTTACCGCGTTTAGCCACGTTTAGAATCGTTTGATGCTTGAAATGCCTCTAAACTCAGCTTATGAACCAATTTTTTTGCGTTCCAAAAAAAAGCCTCTAAACTCAACTTCCTAGAAACGACTGTAAACGACCCTGTGTACATGTACTGATAAGATAACAGAGGAGAGTTCAGGAGCAGTTGAAAAAAATGCCCAACTACTCCTAAACGTCCGTTTACCAACAGCAGTGTACACGAGGCCTTGGAGAGCAACTCCAGCCATACAGAAAATTATACCTATGAAATACTAAGTTCTTCTTTTAACCATTCAAACATTTCCTAAAGTAGTACAAAGTATTGCAGAAGTAAAAAAAAAAAAAAAATCCAGGATTGTATGGGCAATTGAAATGTATATATAACACACACACACCATATATAGACACTACAAACAAAAATGGAAATTTTGCACTTACTGACTCAGTACAGGACAGAATGACTCACTGGCTCTGAATTCTATTTTGGTCTTCACTCTAAATTCCTATACAACTGTCCGTATCCTGACCTTTTGGCTGTCCCTGGATCTGAGATCACAAAAAGGCAGGCTAAGGTGTTACCTGGTACAAAACCCCGCCTCTTTCTGAAGGCGCTGCAACCTTCCCCACACTAGAGCAGGTACAGTAAATAGCAACGTATGGGAGCACTGTAAAAAGCCTGCTGAATCCGATTGCTCTAGAATCTATAAAACGTACACTGGGCAGATTCTGTGGATTCAGTAGAATTATAATATTTCCTGGATCATAGCAGTTCAGGGATTAACTACCAGTTGCTGCGAGTCGATATTCCACTGTTACAAAAACTTTACCGAAGTACATAGAAAATGTTTATGTGTCCAATTATCCATAGTAATATACAATGTAATAAGGAGGACATGGAAAAATAAAGACTTGAAAGACAACGGTTTTACGCAGTTATAAATGAGAACCTTTAGATCAAGGTAAGCATCTTGTATATCATTCAGATTACAGAGGAATTCCATCCCCGTTTAGGGAAATTTCCCCTAATTTCCTGTGACACCAAAACAGGTGTTGAGGGGAAATCTCCCACTAGGGACACCTGTTCACCTTCTTGTTAAATAAAAAGGTTAAGCATAGTTTTGATTTTTTTATTGAATATTTTTTATATTATAATAATGTTTCCCATTTTAAAAGTTTATCTTATGAATTGAGAACTGAGAACTAAGCCTGGTTGGACGTGTTAGGTACCAATCTTTCTCAGAGCCAGTGGGCGCGTCTGGCCCCGCTCCGTAGCCTGGGAAGGGGTATTTAAGATGCTGAAGTCACGTGTTCAGGGTTGCTCTTTGATTCCAGTGTTGCCCCCTGGTCGCTTGTATGAGTTGTTGTGTCTCTCCAATGCCGAGAGCACACCGGGACACCTCCAAATCCTCATTCAGTTACTGGGCCTCGAACTAGCCAGTTCTGAGGCTCGGGAATGGACAGATCCCCTCCCCAGACCATGAGGGCTTCTGGGGCTGGTCAAGATGGCCATGCTCACGGGGATGGCAGACACTCCTGGGTCCGGGACCCCTCACGGGGTTGGTCTGGACCGGGAACCAGGAATCACGTGGTCAGGGTCGCTCTTTGATTCCAGGGTTGCTCTTTGATTCCTGGTTCCGGTCCAGACCAACCCCGTGAGGGGTCCTGGACCCAGGAGCGTCTGCCGTCCCCGTGAGCATGGCCATCTTGACCAGCCCCAGAGGCCCTCATGGTCTGGGGAGGGGATCTGTCCGTTCCCGAGCCTCGGAACTGGCTCATACAAGCGACCAGGGGAGGACTCTTCGGAGGAGGGCCAAGAAGCTGGCTCGGTAAGAGCCTGGGAGCTGAAGTTGTATGGACACTAGTGAATCCACATTCCTTACGGTATCGCCAAGGAGGCTGAAAGATCCAGGTACCATGGGAAAAGTTCCTAATTTATCTTCAGTTACAACCTAGTCTGTGGCAGAGCCTTTGCAAATTTTCGAGTCACTTGTTGGCTGCTAAATCTACAGCTCTAGAGGTTTATCCAGCAGTGAAGCGCCCAGTTGAAAGTGGCTACTCTCTGGGCTATCTAAAGAGACATTCAATTGATGTCAGCAGTTCTGAAGTGCCTGAGTTTTATCACCCGTGCCCTCTATTCCCAATTGAGAGACTGTGTTATAGTTGAACGTTACCCTTGCAAATAAAAATCCTTAAAAGGACTTTTGCGTGTCAGCTTCTGAAGTTACTGGGTACTAACCCTGGGAACCCCTAGACAAGGAACGACTAACTGCAAGGATAGCCTAAGAACATTTGAGCAGAAGTGAGAATAGCCTGAAGCACTAGCGCAAGAAGATTCAAATCAAAAGGAAAGATTACGTAAAACACTAGCCCAGTAACAGTCAACCAAAAATATAGTAAAAAATTATCCCAAATATATTTGGCCAGAAGAGAAAATAGTCTAAAACAATAGACTAAGACAATTCAACCAGAAGAAAAAAAAGCCCAAAACAATAGCCCAAGTAAATTTGATCAGAAGAAAAATTGCCTAACACATGTGCCCAGTAATACTCAACCAAAGAGGATTTAAAACAATATCCCAAGAATATTTAACCAGAAGAGAAAATAGTCTAAAACAATAGCCAAAGAATATTCAAGTAAAAATAGCCTAAAATAATAGGCTAAGAACATCAGAAAAAAAAAAAAAAAAAAAAAATTCCACTAGAAGAGAAAAAAAACGTAAGCACCCTAAAACGAATGACCGAATGTTTATTCAGACAGAACAAACGTACAGTTTTGCTTGATGAATAGCTGTGCAATTTTTCTTTATGAATCGACCCCTTAGTCTGTAAAGTATAACAATATCCCCAAGTTTAGAATCACCTAGAGTGTGATTTGGAGATGGCTTCATCAGACACCATTATCTTTGGAGTTGGAAGCCACCATACATGTATGGATTATATGTAGTTCTGGGTTCTGACTTCCCAATATTCTCTGAAACAAAGAGAGGTTACTCCATAGTTACATACATAGTTACATAGTAGGTGATTACTTAGGTACGGTAATCGTTTTTTTTTTTTTTTTAATGTGCATATACTGTAGCTTTAAGATGACTGATGGTAGTCAAGGAATATATATTGTTTATTGACCCGGTCAGCTGTAGCCTTTCCCGATAACATTTCTCCCTCGCAGTGCTCCACCTTCCAGGTGATTAGGGGTACCTCTGTCTAGAAGGTGATTGGTGGTTTCTTTACAGGTAGTTGTAAATCTCTAAGAAATTTTACCGATTATTTCAAATTTTTAATGACCCAAGAGAAGCCCCCCCAGGAGGTCACATGTATAACAGCTACACACACACGTTTCCCTGTCCATCAATGTCCACCCATGGCCAGTCCAACTCCAGTCTCCACTAGGAAGACCTGGCATAGAAATCAAAGCACTTTTCAAGTGTCTTTAGAAGAACCGCAGCAATCCAATCCCGGCACCAGACACAACATCTTGACATTTCTGGTGCACTACAACCTTTCAGCTATATACAAATCTGTGTCTCCCCGTTGAGACCAGTCACAATATTTGTCCTGGTGACAACCGCGACTGGAATGGAGAAAAGATCCAACATTTTTACTGTCTCCAGAAATGAAATGGATGGGAAGTCTTCCAATAGGGTCACCATGGTAAATATTGTATCTAAGAAAAGACCCTTTGCAGACATCTCCTCCAACTTCATGTTGTGTCTTGAGATGATCCCAAACACCTGGTGGGTTTTAACTATACTCAACAAGAACAGTTTGGGCTTCGGATATATTTAAAGAGGTCTAATGTTCCTTTTTTCAACTATCCCAGTTGTGTTTGATGTAAAATTCTGAGCTGTGGGACCTCTCCTCATGCAGCCAAGGGAAGGGGACTTTAATCAATTGCGGGGGGTACCATTAAAGTACCCAGCATGAGTAAAACATTAGTTAACGGCATGTTAACCTCTTCCCAAAGCCCCACCCATTGACATCCTGCGTGTTGGGCAAGTCTTGCCCTATATGGTAATTGAAGGGTGTGGCATAATGCAAAAATGAATGACCATGTGATATTAATGATGTGGCAAAATTGGGGAAATCCTTGTGTAATTTACTGGTCCTTGATTTTCACTAACATTTTCTCACCCAGTATAAACTTCATCCTGTAGTAGACACAAATGTTAATACATTTTTGACTCCCTTACGTCACCTCCTGGTATCCCTTTAGTAGTGGGCTTTAATGTCCCAAGGTGGTGCAGTTTCACTGTGATTAGGCCAGAATTTTGGTTGGAAGCCAAACAGTGAGGACACTGTGTGGAGAGTGAACAAATTTTGCTTTTTTGACTGCTGGTGATTGCTGGATTGCATTTTTAGGTTCTTCTGGACCTTTTCCATTTTATCTTCTTAATACCCTTTTCTTCTTACACTTTTTAAACAGTTTTTTTTTTTTCCTTTCCTTCCTTCAGCTTACTAATTAAGGGGAGTGCCTAATTGCTCCCAGGTGTTTCAGGCCTATATAAGTTTGTGTAGAGCTCATCGTGAGCCTGCTCATCCTTGAGACTGGTTGAACTCTGTCCAAGTGGAACTTGTCTAAGTGGTGAGTTAAAACCAGGAGTTTATAACAGGAGGTTGTAACAGGGGTCATAGTACCTGTGCAGGGAGATCAACTTCAGGATCCACCCTATCGCCATCATTGGATCACCCGGTAAGGTAAATATTCTGGTAAGTAACGCAGGGACCACCACTTAGCAGTTGATCCAGGGACCAACATCCGACCGCCCCTCGGGGGGTCAGGAAGGAATTTTTTCCTCTGCTACAGCAATTGGCCGCGCTAGTAGGGGTTTTTCGCCTTCCTCTGGATCAACGGGAGGGAGGGTGTAGGTCTACAGGGTTTTCCCACAGATTCGCAACATCTTCAACTAGCCTGCGCAAGACCGTTATCGCCTCAACAACAGCATCAGCGTTTTTTCAACGCATCATCTCGTCCACAGCAGGGAATTTTTTTGGCGCACCTCAACATGTGCAATTTCAAATACTCAGCAGAGTCCCTATGCAGACTAAGAAATTTGACCGCAACTCTACCGACCGACATTCAAAAAATATTACAAAAAGAACGACTACTAAGAATCGATCCACAAGCAACGATCAAACATAAGAAGACTACAACTCAACCGCAACAGTTAGCATGCGCTTTGATTAACACCAGATCGGCAGTCAAGCACAGGCACGAAATCCATGACTTCATCACACAAAACAACATAGATTGCCTCTTCATCACGGAAAGCTGGCTAACACCCGACTGCAACACCATCCTAACAGAATTAGTGCCAGAAAACTACAGGATCCTAACCGAGCATCGGAAAGGAAAAAAAGGAGGAGGCCTAGCAGTGATCTTCAAAGCTCATCTAGCGCTCGTCAAACCTACGGTACAGAACAAAGCAACGTTTATGGAGACACTTACTCTACAGATGCAAACCACACCACAAGAAACCATCCACATGCTGCTATGCTACAGACCACCAGGACCAAAGACAAATCTACCGATACCACTCACGGAATTCATCTCGGCACACACCCTGAGAAACAACAAGATTCTGGTACTCGGAGATTTCAACCTCTGGGCGAATTCCACCGAAGACCCCATCGCCACCACCTGCATCAATCAACTGGAAGACCTAGGGCTTCAACAACTAGTAAAGGCTCCCACACATGGGTCGGGTCACATCCTGGACCTCATCTTCAAGCAAAATACGGACATCAGCATTCAAGACAACATAGCGCTACCATGGTCAGACCACCACGCTATCAAATTTGAGATCGCCACCAACATCTCCCTGCAAAAACCAAACCCAGCAGCAACAACACACTGGATTAGATCGCAGAAGAAACTACATTCGGAAATCTTCAAAACCACACTAACACACAAAATGGGTACACTAAATCAAAACCACTCAACAGAACGAATACTCAGCTTCATAAACAAGGCACTTCTACAAACAGCAGACGCAGTCGCCCCGAAACATCGAGTACCCATCCGCAAGAAAAATTCTGGTTGGTTTAATGGCACGCTTACTCTACTGAAACGGGAACACAGAAGAGCAGAAAGAGCCTGGAGAAGAAACACCACAAAGGAAAATCACACAAACTACAGAATACTCACCAAGAGATATCATAAAGCAATTTTCACAGCAAAAAAAGAACATGTCTCAAACACCCTCTCAAAAGCCTTAAACCGACCACGGGAACTTTTCAAACTAGTCGCCCAGACTATGAACCCCACCTGCCTTGAGCCCCTAGGAAACGAAACTCAAGAATACTGCAACAAATTATCAGATTTTTTCATCAACAAAATAGACAACATTCAGAAAATAATTCAAAAAAAAAAAACAACAACCAGCTCTACTCAACTCAACCCAGGTAAGGAATTTTACATCCACAGCGCACAAGCACCACATTTTTCACTTACCCCGATCACAACGGATGAAACCAAAAATGTCATCAAGAGCCTCCGAGACAGCACCTCGCCAAACGACATCATCCCCACAAAACTCTTGAAAGAATGCTCCGACATTCTGGCCCCCGCTATCACACACCTAGTAAATCAGTCGTTCAAAGAAGGATTGGTTCCGAATTCCCTCAAGCAAGGCATCATCAAACCATTACTAAAGAAACCCAACCTCGACCCCAAGGATCCGAACAATCGCAGACCGGTAACAAGCCTGAACACCATTTCCAAGATCATGGAGAAAGCAGTAGTACAACAGCTTCAACTTCATCTGGACACACACAAGCTCCTAGACCCACTACAATCGGGCTTCCGCCCAGGCCATGGCACAGAAACGGCACTTCTGAAAATATGGGATGACGCCCTAGAAGCAGCGGATGAGGGAGAATCGTGTCTTCTGGTATTGCTGGATCTCAGTGCGGCGTTCGACACAGTGGACCACAACATGCTTCTCAGCCGCCTCAAGGAAGTGGCAGGAGTTACAGATGGAGATCTGCCATGGTTCGCTTCCTTCTTAGGAAACCGGTCACAAACAGTGAAACTAGGAGCCTTCACTTCGGAAACTCGGGCAATCACTTATGGAGTCCCTCAAGGATCACCATTGTCACCAGTACTGTTCAACATTTACATCCGACCACTCTTCAAAATTATTAGCAAATTGGATCTGTGCTTCCACTCATACGCGGACGACACTCAACTGTACTTCCGGATCACCGGACAAAAAGACCAATACCAGGAACTAGGAAAATGTCTCACATTGATAGATGACTGGATGACCACTAGCTCCCTCAAACTAAATGGATCAAAAACAGAATTACTGCTCCTCGACGCAAACTCAAGGAAAAAGACGAAGACCCCTTGGACACCACCAACCATCTTGGGACAGACCATCCTTCCAAGCAACAAAGCCAAAAGCCTCGGAGTAATCTTTGATTCAGAGATGACAATGGAGGCACAAATAGGATCCGTAATCAGCGGATCCCACCATCTCCTTCGCATGCTACGCAGACTCATCCCCTTCATCCCGGAAAAGGAAAAAGCGGTAGTAGTAGGAACGATCATCAATTCACGGCTCGACTACGCAAACTCACTCTACATAGGATTACCGGATTACCAGATTGCGCGCCTTCAAATTGTCCAAAACACAGCAGCAAGAATAGTCACCGGAAAGAAACCCTGGGAATCCATCTCCCCATCCCTAAGGATGCTCCATTGGCTCAAGGTAAAAGACAGGATCACATTCAAGACCCTCTGCCTCACCCACAAATGTACACAAGGAAATGCGCCTCAATACCTTTGTGAGAAAATAGAAAAATACATACCGAATCGCAGACTTCGATCAACAAACCAAAATCGCCTTCTCATCCCCAAAGCCCGCTACAAATCGAAGGGAGAACGAAGATTCGCAGTACAGGGACCCCGGCTATGGAATGCTCTACCAAACAACATCCGCATGGAAGAAAACCATCAGGCCTTCAGGAAAAAACTCAAGACCCACCTCTTCTAAACATGGCATCCCAACAAGAGCAGTCAAGCGCCTCGAGGCGGTTCAGTTCGCAGTTGCAGCGCTATACAAATCATTCATTCATTCATTCATTAGCTCTCACGGTGATCACATGATTTGGCACCAGCAGGATGGACTCCAATCAAAGACCATAACCAAGAGCCGTGGGTGCATGGAAGGGTTTTTGGCTGTTTGTGTCCCATTTGGGGAACTTTCCCATCACTTCCTATTAGAGGCACAATAATAAGTGAAATAAATCTCATAGACAGATGTCCCTACTGGAAGATTTCCCTCCACCTCCTGTTTTGGTGACCACTGTAACATTTAGAATTTCCCATCACTTCCTGTCTTGGCGACAGTAGTGACCAGGACATAGACAATTAATCTACTCATTGGGGAGCAATAAAAACCTCAATGAAGAAATACACTGTATTACCAAAAGTATTGGGACCCCTGCTTTTACATGCACATGAACTTTAATGATATCCCAGTCTTAATCAGTAGACATGGGAGCCGTCAAAAAATGGAGTTTAGTTTCGTTCCATATACAAAAAAAAAATCGTAATTTCGTGTACGAAATTTAATTCGGATTCGTACGAATTTGGTACAAATCGTTAATTTGGATAAACGAATATCGACACTCTACGAATAATAACGAATTATCCGAAAACGTATCAACGTTACATAACACAAGTCTATTGTCTATTGTTCATGAAATTTAATTCGGATTCGTACGAAATACGAATTTCGTACGAATCGTGAACTTTAAACTTTTCTGTTAATTTGAATTACGAATATCGACACTCTACGAATAATAACGAATTATCCGAAAACGTATTAACGTTACATAACACAAGTCTATTGTCTATTGTTCACCAATCACTCAGAGGAAGTACGAAATACGAAATTTTGTTTACGAATACGGGTGATTGGTGAACAATAGACAATAGACTTGTGTTATGTAACGTTAATACGTTTTCGGATAATTCGTTATTATTCGCAGTGTCGATATTCGTTATACTGAATCTCTAATTCATTTGAATCAGTCGTTATATCCACTATAATTTCTTTCGTATTAGTTGAAATTAGTTAATTTGGTAGTTTGGATTCGGATAATTTGGATCCGAAATTCGTAAAACTAAATTTCGTACAGAATTCGTATTCGTAAAAATTCGTAATTCGGAGTCATACGAATGTACGAATTTATGGAAATTCGTACGAATTTCCGATTCGTACGAAACTAATCGCACATGTCTATTAATCAGTAGGGTTCAATATTGAGTAAGCCAACCCTTTACAGCTATAACAGCTTCAACTCTTTTGGGAAGGCTGTCCACAAGGTTTAGGAGTGAGTCTATGGGAATGTTTGACCATTCTTCCAGAAGAGCATTTGTGAGGTCAGGCACTGATATTGGACAAGAAGGCCTGGCTTGCAGTCTCTGCTCTAATTCATCCTAAAGGTGTTCTATTGAGGTCAGGACTCTGTGCAGGCTAGTCAAGTTCCTCCACCACAAACTCGTTCATTCATGTCTTTATGGGCCTTGCTTTGTGCACTGGTGGGAAGTTTAAAGAGTATAGGACAGTATAGTATAGGCAGTCATGTTGGAACAGGAAGGGGCCATCCCCAAACTGTTCCCACAAAGTTGGGAGCATGAAATTGTCCAAAATGTCTTGGTATGCTGACGCCTTAAGAGTTCCCTTCACTGGAACTAAGGGACCAAGCCCAACCCCTGAAAAACAACCCCACACCATAATCACCCCTCCACCAAATAATTTGGGCCAGTGCACAAAGCAAGTTTGGGTTGGAGGAACTTGACTGGCCTGCACATAGAACACTTTTTGGATGAACTGGAGTGGAGACTGTGAGCCAGGCCTTCTCGCCATTGCCAGTGCCTGACCTCACAAATGCACTTCTGGAAGAATGGTCAAAACATTCCCATAGACACACTCTCCTAAACCTTGTGGACAGCCTTCCCAGAAGAGTTGAAGCTATCATAGCTGCAAAGGGTGGGCCAACTCAATATTGAACCTTATGGACGAAGACTGAGATGCCATTAAAGTTCATGTGCGTGTAAAGACAGGCGTCACAATACTTTTGGTAATAAAGTGTGTGTTCGCTGCTCACAAGCTCATTACACTGGCCCCCTGTCTTGGCTGATCGGTTGCCAGGAGCCAAGCAAGGGCTCATCCTCTGCCCCAACCAGGAGTAAATCCAAAGAAGAAAAGCCGTGGATACACTGTTAAAATTCAATGCAGGTGTAACTTTATTGTTACGAAAAAGCAGACACAAAGAGGGGGGGATTTACTAATGGGGGACATTTTTTTACCTAGCCAAGTAGACCTGCATTCACCTGAAGTCAATCATGTACAAAAAAGGGATTTCATTTGCACATATTTGGATGGTTGAAGAGAATACTTAGCGAAGTGGGAAATATCCTATTTCTGTAAATTAACCCCACCAGCTTCAGCAGCATTTCATCCTAAGCCACCATCTTGTCCTGGATGATCCCTCTGGAACAGGGGTAGACAACCTTGGCACTCCAGCTTTGGTGAAACCACAAATCCCATCATGCCTCTGCTTCTAGGAGTCATGCATTGCTTGTCAGGTTCTTGCAATGTCTCATGGGACTTTCACCACAGCTGGGGGGGGGGGGGGGCGTGGTTGCCTACCCCTTCTCTAGAAGCTCAAAATCCATGAAGCACGAACCACTACTTCAGTGATCTCCACTAGCTTCCAATTGCCATGCCGAGTTGCCTGTTGCATAGTGAACACAGGAGTTCGCTCGCTCGGCACACCTGTCATTCAGGAACACTGCGCATTTTCTCAATGAATACAAAGCATTCTCTGACTGGACCAGGTGGAGAGGTGGGGCGGTGACGTCACAATATCATAGCTCCCAACTGTCCCTGATTTTGAGGGACTGTCCCTGATTTGGAGCAATGTCCCTCATTTGTCCCTCATTTTGGTCTAATCTATATAGTTGTATATAAAATGCACTTTTTATCTATCAACAAGGGTTTTCCAGCACTACACGTTTCATCTGATTTCTAAATTGCTGCATTTGTAAATTCCAAAAGCCAATATAAAGGAATAGAAGTGGTAAAAAAAAAAGCACTTGTGGGTTTAACCAATCTTGTTTTTTTGTACAATTCCCCTTTAAGGGGCGTGGCAAGGGGTGTGTCCTATGCCTGCATACTTTTGCTGATAGGTGTCCCTCATTCCCATCTCAAAAAGTTGGGAGGTATGCAATATCCACCTTGTCCAATCAGAGAATGTTTTGCATTCACTGAAAACAATTCAAGGCGTTCTGTGAATGGTGCCTGTGATGAGCGAGAGACCTCCTATGGTTCACTAAGAAGCAGAGCAGCGGATCAGCACAGGACCCAGTGCCCATCACAGTGATTTCCAGCTTCCATGAGGATCGGACAGGCATGGCACATACCCTGTTTCCCCGAAAATATGACCTAGCGTAATTGTCGGTGATGGCTGCAATATAAGCCCTACCCCCCAAATAAGCCCTAGTTAAAGTCCTTGTAGGTCTAATTTTCAGGGTAGGGCTTATTTTCGGGGAAACAGGGTAGGGCTTATTTGGGGGAATGCAAATTCTCCATTACGAACGCTAGTTTACAAGACCGACCGCTTCTGCTTCTGAGCATGCGTGGACTTTTTTCCGACGGACTTGTGTACACACGATCGAAAAGTCCAACAACAAAAATTTGTTGGCGGAAAATATGACAACCTGCTAGCCGACATTTGTTGGCGGGAAGTCCGACAACAAATGTTCGATGGAGCGTACACACGGTCGGACTTTCCGCCAACAAGCTCACATCCAACATTTGTTGTGGGAAAATCCGATCGTGTGTACGAGGCATAACCCTCCGATTTCCATAAAACACTCACACGACCATAACATTGTATTCTCTAAGGTTCAGTGAGGCCATAGGTCCCGCAGATCCTACTTTTTGAATTATTGTTTTACATAAACCATATTGAGATGAATTGAGGAATTTTATGTGTTTATACCATTAGAAAGTACTATAAAATTTTATTGATTTTGTTTATTGCATACCATTACATGTATATACTGACTAATGGTCTACCGTATATACTCGAGTATAAGCCGAGTTTTTCAGCACATTTTTTGTGCTGAAAATGCCCCCCTCGGCTTATACTGGAGTCAAGCACTTTTCTGCAGCAGAGAATGACATTTTCTGACCAGACTTTAGGGCCCCCCCGTATCTCGGGGCCACTTGGTGCTAGCAACCCCAACCCCAAAGTTGGTGTGCAAACCCAGTGGAACTAACACTACAATAGCCAAAATGTGGGGTTTCTGGACCCAAAGGGCCCCGAAATGACATTGCTGCAGATGGACACAGTTGACCGAATCAGGGGCCCCATATCTCGGGGCCACTTAGTGCTAGGAACCCCAAATTTGGTGTGGAACTAGTACTACAACATATCCAAAGCTGGTGTTCCTAGCACCAAGTGGCCCCGAGGTACGGGGTCCCAAATTCGGTTCGGAAAATGTCATTCTCTGCTGCAGAAAAGTGCTTGACATTTTCCAAACCAACTTTAGGACCCTGTATCTCGGGGCCACTTGGTGCTAGGAATCCCTGCTTTGGATAAGTTATAGTACTAGTTCCACACCAAATTTGGGGTTCCTAGCACTAAGTGGCCCCGAGATATGGGGCCCCTGATTCGGTCAACTGTGTCTATCTGCAGCAATGTCATTTCGGGACCCTTTGGGTCCAGAAACCCCAAATTTTGGCTGCAGCTAGGGGGCATCTAAGAACCCTTAACTACCGAGTTTGAGTTCGGGGGACCTATGGCTGCAAATGGGCACAGTGAGGCTGCAAATGGGCACAGTGAGGCTGCAAATGGGAACAGTGAGGCATGCAAATGGGCACAGTGAGGCATGCAAATGGGCACAGTGAGGCATGCAAATGGGCACATTGAGGCATGCAAACGGACACAGCGAGGCATGCAAAATGGACACAGTGAGGCTGCTAACGGACACAGTGAGGCTGCTAACGGACACAGTGAGGCATGCAAATGGACACAGTGAGGCATGCAAATGGACACAGTGAGGCATGCTAATGGACACAGTGAGGCTGCTAATGGACACAGTGAGGCTGCAAATGGACACAGTGAGGCATGCAAATGGACACAGTGAGGCATGCAAATGGGCACAGTGAGGCATGCAAATGGGCACAGTGAGGCATGCAAATGGGCACAGTGAGGCATGCAAATGGGCACAGTGAGGCATGCAAATGGGCACAGTGAGGCTGCAAACGGACACAGTGAGGCATGCAAACGGACACAGTGAGGCATGCAAACGGACACAGTGAGGCATGCAAACGGACACAGCGAGGCTGCTAACAGACACAGCGAGGCTGCTAACGGACACAGTGAGGCATGCAAATGGACACAGTGAGGCTGCAAACGGACACAGTGAGGCTGCTAACGGACACAGTGAGGCATGCAAATGGACACAGTGAGGCTGCAAACGGACACAGTGAGGCTGCAAACGGACACAGTGAGGCATGCAAATGGGCACAGTGAGGCTGCAAATGGGCATTGTTGACCCTCATTTTCCACTTACAGTAGCTGCGCATTTCTCACCCTAGGCTTATACTCGAGTCAATACATTTCCCAGTTTTTTGTGGTAAAATTAGGTGCCTCGGCTTATATTCGGGTCGGCTTATACTCGAGTATATATGGTAATTATTATATGTTACCTTGTACCAATGTTACCGGCAATATATATGGTTATTATCCAGTCTTATTAATAAAATTCCTTTTTATTCATCCAACTATTCCTTTGCTGCCAGGTGCTTCACATAAAGTCCCACTCTTCTTGTATATGTAAATATACCCTCTTCTCTCAATGTATATGGGATGGATATTCATAACTTTACCAAATCATGATATCATTTTTAGTCCCTAGGGATGGAAATACAAGGCCCTACCTGGCCATGGCTTCCTTTCCCCCCAAAAAAACCTTCTCACCCACCAAACACTGAAATCTCAGTTTTGGGTGGACTGACCGGGTACACCGGCGGCGGTCCTTTCCTAGATTGTCTTCTCATACCATCGCACAAGTGCACGGCATGTCCTTAGACAGCAGTGTCAATGTCTTGATACTGATCCTGAAATAACAGATCCCTGACCTCTTGGGACTGATCCCATGGACGGCGTGTCGTGTTCGGCCCAGGGCTGGTGCATTAGAAAAGTGCATCTCAGCAGCAGCAGTCAGTTGGGTATATGGTATAAATGCGGTGGTGGGGGGGGTCCGCAGCCAGCACATACTCCCTGACTATATATGGCAATGCATAGCAATGGTTTATCAGTGCTGGGAGAGAGAATGTGACAGCTGAGAGCCAACACTGCAACTCCCAGCCAAAGCACCTCGCTCCATGTCCTACACAGGACTTGTGAATGTAAGTTCACGGCTTCATAGTACTACACATCCCACATTCCTCTCTATGGAGTCACAATGACTGCGCCCGACCATCACCCGCTGAAAGCACCTAGCTACCCACTGAGCCCTATGCTAGGACAGCCGGATCCAGCATAACTCCAAGCACATATTAACCACTTCAGCTCCAGAAGATTTACCCCCCTCCCCCTTCATGACCAGGACATTTTTTGCGTCACTTTAACTGACAATTGTGCAACGCTGTACCCAAATGAATGTCCTTTTTTTCCTCCCACAAATAGAGCTTTCTTTTGGTGGTACTTGATCATTCTCTGCGGATTTTTGCGCTATAAACAAAAAAAGACCGACAATTTTGAAAAAAAAAAAAAAAAAAAAACAATATTTTTTTTACTTTTTGCTATAAAACATATCCAACAATTTTTTTTTTTTTTTTAAATCGAATTTCTTCATCGGTTTAGGCAAATATGTATTCTGCTAAATATTTTTGGTAAAAAAAAAAAACAAAAAACAATAAACTTTATTGATTGGGTTGCCCAAAAGTTATTGCATCTCCAAACTATGCAATAGATTTATGGACTTTTATTTTTTTTTTTTTACTAGTAATGGCGCCGATCAGTGATTTTTATATTTTTACTTTTTGATATAAAATATATCCAATAAAAAAAAAATGTAATAAATCAAAAATTTCTTCATCAGTTTAGGCCAATATTATTCTGCTACATATTTTTGGTTAAAAAAAAAAAAAAAAAAAATCCCAATAAGCTTTAATGATTGGTTTGCCCAAAAGTTTTACATTTTTTAAAAAAAAAAAAAATCGAATTTCTTCATCAGTTTAGGCCAATATGTATTCTGCTATATATTTTTGGTAAAAAAAAAAAGCTTTATTGATCGGTTTGCGCAAAAGTTATTGGATCTACAAACTATGGGATAGATTTATAGACTTTTTTTTTTTTTTACTAGTAATAGCGGTGATCAGTGATTTTGAGCGGGACTGCGACATTGCGGCGGACAAATGTGACAGTTTTGGGGAAACAGTGACACTATTACAGTGATCAGTGCACTCTCACTGTACTAATGACACTGGCAGAGAAGGGGTTAATCTCAGGGGGCGATCAAAGGGTTAAATGTGTTCCCCGGGAGTGCTTGCTAACTGTGTGGGGGAGGGGCTCTGACTGTTGGGAAAACAGAGATCCGTGCTTTTTCCCCACAAATAGAGCTTTCTTTTGGTGGTATTTGATCATTCTCTGCGTTTTTTATTTTTTGCGCTATAAACAAAAAAGACCGACAATTTAAAAAAAGAAAAAAAAAAACAATATTTTTTTACTTTTTGCTATAAAATATATCCAATAAAAAAAAATAAAAAAAATCTAAATTTCTTCATCAGTTTATTTATTCATGTATTCTGCTACATATTTTTAGTAAAAAAAAGAAATCCCAATAAGCGTATATTGATTGGTTATAAAAAAGTTGTAGCACATACAAACTATGGGAAATATTTATGTATTTATTTTTCACTAGTAATGGCAGCGATCAGCGACTTATAGTGGGACTGCGTCATTGCGGCGGACAATCGGACACTGGCGCTTTTGACACTTTTTTGGGGAACCAGTGACGCTAATACAGTGCTCGGTGCTAAAAAGGTCACTGTAATAATGACACTTGCTGGGAAGGGGTTAAATATCAGGGGCGATCAAAGGGTTAACGGTGTGCCTAGCCAGTGTTTGTGCACTGTGGGGGAGGTGCTTTTACTAGGGGAAGGCATGGATCCATGTCTTCCCTCCTGACAGAACAGCAATCTGCCTTGTTTACATAGACAGACTGCCGTTCTGCCTCTGTTTCCGAACATCAAGTCCACAGTACCTGCTGTGCATTATCCCAGCAGGAGCAAGCCGGTGGCGGCACGCATTCGTGCTCGCTACCCAGAAGTGCGGGATCACGTATATATACCTGATCCTGCTAACAGCTGCCGCCCTGTAGCAGTAAAACCGACACTGCTAAAACTTTTTTTTTTTATTCTAGATTTATTTATTTAACTATATTACTAGGTTGTGAGAGCTATTAGGTGCCTATCAAAGTACACCTTTGTTTAGCAAGCCCTGCTTTACACCAGTGCGATTTGTGGCACCCTATTACCAGCAATGGAACTGTTCAAATTGTTGGGACTCAAGTCTTCTTTTTTGCAATTTCATTGACTGAACATGCAAAACTCCAGGCAGGAAGTGCTGTGGTTGGGATTCGAACCAATGACTCTAGTGCTGCTAGGCGGAAGTGTTAAACACTTAGCCACTGTGTTGCCCAATACCATGTTAGCCTAAAGTCCTAAAGGGAGCGAGAATCTTTGCTCAATAAATTGAGTGACAATTCACTTCAATTATTCAATCAAATTCCTCTTTATTTCATCTGCACATGATTGGCATACCTCCCAACTTTTTGAAATGGGAATAAGGGACACCTATCGGCAAAAGCATGCAGGCATAGGACACACCCCTTGCCACGCCCCCTTAAAGGAAAATTGTACAAGAAAACAAGATTGGTTAAACCCACAAGTGCTTTTTTTTTTTACCACTACTATTCCTTTATATTGGCATTTGCAATTTACAAATGCAGCAATTTAGAAATCAGATGAAAGGTTTAGTGCTGGAAACACTATTTGATAGATAAAAAGAGCATTTTTTTATACATCTATATGGATCAGACCAAAATGAGGGACAAATGAGGAGGACTGAGGGACAGAGGGACATTGCTCCAAATCAGGGACAGTCCCTCAAAATCAGGGACAGTTGGGAGCTATGTGATTGGGTATTCATAGTGAACACAGATACAATTTATAGTGTGAAGATTCTCAGCTTATTTAGTAAGTCAACCCCAGTGCTGTAGTCTTGACCCACATTATTTTTTTTCCAGGTACAGTGCATCCCGAAATTATTCACAGTGCTTCACTTTTTCCACATTTTGTTATGTTACAGCCCTATTCCAAAATGGATTCAGGCCTGTATGGCGGAGTGGCCAGATGGAAGCCACTCCTCGGTAAAAGGCACAGGACAGCCCTCCTGAAGTTTTCCAAATAGTACCTGAAGGACTCATCTCATGAGAAACAAAATTCTCTGGTCTGATAAAACAAAGATTGAACTCTTTGGCCTGAATGGCAAGCATCATGTCTGGAGTAAACCAGGCACCGCTCATCACCTGGCCAATACCATCCCTACGGTGAAGCATGATGGTGACAGCATCATGCTGTGGGGATGTTTTTCAGTGGCACAAACTGGGAGACTAGTCAGGATTGAGGGAAAGATGAATGCAGCAATGTACAAAGACATCCTTGATAAAAAAAACCTGCTCCAGAGCGCTCTGGACCTCAGACTGGTGCAAATTTTCCAGCAGGACAACGTCCCTAAGCACACAGCCAAGATAAACAAAGAAGTGGCTATGGGACAACTCTGAATGTCCTTGAGTGGCCCAGCCAGAGCCCAGACTTGAACCCCATTGAAGATCTCTGGAGAGAACTGAAAATGGCCGCTCCCCATCCAACCTGATGGAGCTTGAGAGGTCCTGCAAAGAAGAATGGGAGAAACTGCCCAAAAATAGGTGTGCCAAGCTTGTAGCATCATATTCAAAAAGACTTGGTGCCAAAGGTGCTTTAACAAAGTATTGAACAAAGGCTGTGAATACTTCTGTACATTTTTTTCCTTTTTTTATTTTTAATAAAATGTATTTTTAATAAATTTGCAAAGATTTCACACAATCTTCTTTCACGTTGTCATTATGGAGGAAAATAATGAATTAAATCCATTTTGGAATAAGGCTGTAACATAAAATGTGGAAAACGTGAAGCGCTGTGAATACTTTCCTGGATGCACTGTATTATGAAATGCTGCAAATTATTATTGGGCAGCCCTCTATTCAGCCAAAAGGAGGCGCTCTGGTCATCTTTTTATTTTTGAATGCCTTCTTCGTCTCATCACAGTGTGTTATCCTTTATAATTGGATGGCTCGCTCTGAAGTTTTAATCAGATAAATGATGTCTGAAAGCAAGCAGCTCTGTCTCTTTAGCCAACCCACATTGCTCTGGGAATTTTTTGCTGTGTAATAAATAAAAAAAATAAATTATTAAAAAACAAAAAAAACAGAGCCTTCAAACAACTAAAATGAAATGGTCTCTAAACTATTCAAGTTTTCCTTTAAATCTGGTACGATACTGAAGGTCTAATGACAACAAATTCTGTCTTTGGAGTATTCTTTTTCAGGAATCAGACAATTTTTTTTTTTTTTTTAGATCCTTCTAATTGTATATAAAAAATTTTTTTTTTAAATGTTAAAAAAGTTGTCCTTCCTGGAAAACTGCTTTTTATATATTAAAAAGCAATTTTCCAGGATGGACAACTTTTTTTATTTTATTTTTTTATTTTTTTTTTTATATATATATATATAATTAGAAGGATCTAAAAAAAAAAAAAATGTACAATGCATTCGTTTTTTTAAACCAGTTTACTTGTCACAAAAAAAATGCCTTTTTAAGAGGCTGCATGGCTTCAGTAGTGAGCCCAGACTGGGAGAACTCCGACTCCTTTTATGGGGAGAAGTCACAACTGTTGGATAGCTGTGATCTCATTCCATTCTAACAAACACTTGTGAGGTCAGCATGACTACTACAGGTCACCCTTCTTATCAGACAAGAGCTGTCTACCCGTCACAGGTATCTGCTGTTTGCTGTCATGCCACCTCATTCTAAAGATGTCCTAGTAAAGAAATAAAAAAAAATGTAATAGTATAAAGTGACAGTACGCATGAATATATATTTTTTCTTATTGCCTTTTATTGCCAGAAAAGGGGAAAAAAAAAAAAAAAGACATACATTTTTATGTAGCACCGCTTTAAAAACCCAAGTCTAGTTTTTTTTTCTTTTTAACCGCTTCAGCCCCGGGAGATTTTACCCCCTTCCTGACCAGCGCACTTTTTGCGATTCGGCACTGCGTCGCTTTAACTGACAAAAGCGCGGTCGTGCAATGTTGTACCCAAACAAAATTAAACGTCCTTTTTTCCCCACAAATAGAGCTTTCTTTTGGTGGTATTTGATCACCTCTGCGGTTTTAATTTTTTGCGCTATAAACAAAAAAAAGCGATAATTTGAAAAAAATATATATATTTTTTACTTTTTGCTATAATAAATATCCCCCAAAAATCTATAAAAAAAAAAACAAACATTTTTTTCCTCAGTTTAGGCCAATATGTATTCTTCTACATATTTTTGGTAAAAAAAAAAAAAAAAAAAGCGCAATAAGCGTATATTGATTGGTTTGCGCAAAAGTTATAGCGTTTACAAAATAGGGGATAGTTATGGCATTTTTATTATATATATTTTTTATTAGTAATGGCGGCGATCTGCGATTTTTATCGGTACATTATGGCGGACACATCGGACACTTTTGACACTATTTTGGGACCATTGTCATTTATACAGCAATCAGTGCTATAAAAATGCACGGATTACTGTGCAAATGACACTGGCAAGGAAGGGGTTAAACACTAGGGGGCGATCAAGGGGTTAAGTGTGTCCTAGGGAGTGATTCTAACTGTGGGGGGGATGGGCTACCACTCACATGACAGCGATCACTTCTCCCGATGAGAGGGAGCAGTAGATCTCTGTCATGTCACAAGGCAGAACGGGGAAATGCCTTGTTTACCTAGGCCCTTCCCTATTCTGTGGCTCCGTGACACGATGGCCGGAAGACCGGCGGACATCGAGTCCGCGGGTCCTGCTGGCACGGTCAAGCTTTACGTCCCATTTAAAAGGGGACATACAGGTACGCCCATTTGCCCACTGCGGAAGCCTTTGGAATATTAATGAGCACGTAGCAACCTCAGTTCCTGAGGTCAGGATTGCCTCCATCCCTCCCTGTGGACCACTATTGGTCAACCACCACGACAGGCAGCACCACTGACCAATAATGATTGATGTAAAGTGACTGATATTTGTTTTTTTCGAAATACCCAGAGATTTGGGGGGTTTCCTGGAAAACATGTCTACCTTCAAGTTTATAGCCTTCAATCGAATACAGATTGATGGCCCTACACATTGCCACAATGGTGTCAGCTCTGGTCATTAGAAGGACCCAATGTCCCAGTCTCAGGTGCTCCAGACACCAGTGTTTCTCAACTAGGGTTCCTCCAGAGGTTTCTAGGGGTTCCTTGAGCAATGAACAATTTCTGCCCCTCAGAAAAGTTCCCACTGACACCATTGATTTTTTTTAGCTATCTGTAAGGGGGGTAATTCTTCCCAATGACCACTTCCCACTGACCATCACACTAATCATGAGTTGTAGATATAGGAACTTTTAGCAGAGGTTATTTCAAGGGTTCCTCTGCGTTAAGGTTGAGAAAGGCTGATCTATATGTATGGTACCCCTAGAATTATATTTTATGATGCCACATGCACATGATCAGATTGGCCCTACACCCTTTTTCCATATATCAGTACATAATGATCGCATGAGAAAACTATCTTTTTAGTTTGGGGTAGCAAAGGATGAGAACCCCTGAGAGACTTTTATTCCTTTCCATGTCCCTGATGTACTCTGTCCATGCGTCTCATGCTAGTCTATGGAGCGATGACATGTCCGCTGACATCCGACCCGGTCCGACCCGGATCGGGTGAGATCTGAGAAAACGGACACGCTGTCCGTTTTCATCCGATCTCTCCATAGAGACCAGCGGCGCTCCACAAGCCCCTCCCCGCTCAGTGAGCAGAGATGGACTTGTCATCCGCCGGCTCAGCAGAGATTAACTGAGAGATCTCCTGCTGAGCCGGCGGACAGAGGCGGACTCTGTGCAAGCGGATCCGCGAAGGCAGGAGATCGTGACCAAGGCGAAGGCAGAGATCATCTGGACTGGACGGCTTAAGTAGGCAGGACTGACGAGCAGGATATCATCAACAGCTGAGTCACTGTGCAAAGATAGGAGGTGGCAATTAGCCGCCAGCTGAGTGGCCAGCTTTGAGAAGGCAGGGCTGAGCTCAGCCCTGACAGCTGTGCGCATAGGAAGAATAAAACTGAAGCACCCAATTACACAATCCATTGTATTGGCGCCCTCGTGTGGTAGAACGCACGTGTAGAAAGAAAGAATTTTGGTCAGGGGGACTTTGAATGAGGCCAATCACTATATAGTAGGCACATAGGATATAAAGCGCAGCATTTTTTTTTTTTGTTTTTTTTTATACATAATATCCAACAAAAAAAACTTTAACTTTAACCACTTGACCACTGGGCACTTAAACACCCTTAATAACCAGACCAATTTTCAGCTTTCAGTGCTCTCACATTTTGAATGACAATTACTCAGTCATACAACACTGTACCCATATAACATTTTTGTCCTTTTTTTCACAGAAATAGAGCTTTCGTTTAGTGGTATTTAATCACCGCTGGTTTTTAAATTTTTTTGCGCTATAAAAAGAAAAAAAAAAGACAGAAAATTTTGTTAAAAAATTAATTTTTCTTCGTTTCCGTTATAAAATTTAGCAAATTTGTAATTTTTCTTGATAAATTTTGGCCAAAATTTATACTGCTACATATCTTTGGTAAAAATAAGTACAAATTGGGGTATATTATTTGGTCTTTGTGAAAGTTATAGAGTCCACAAGCTATGGTGCCAATATCTGAAAATGGATCACACCTGAAGTACTGACGGCCGATCTCATTTCTTGAGACCCTAACATGCCAGAAAAGTACAAATACCCCCCAAATGACCCCTTTTTGGAAAGAAGACATTCCAAGGTATTTGGAAAGAGGCATGGTGAGTTTTTTGAAGTTGTCATTTTTTCCTACAATCCTTTGCAAAATCAAGATTTCTTTTTTTTCACAAAATTGTTATATTGGCAGGTTATTTCTCACACACAGCATATGCATACCACAAATTACACCCCAAAACACATTCTGCTATTACTCCCGAGTATGGCGATACCACATGTGTGAGACTTTTACACAGCGTGGCCACATACAGAGGCCCAACATGCAGGGAGCACCTTCAGGCGTTCTGGAGAACCCAGGCCAATTCTGACATTTCTTTCCTACATGTAAAAATCATAATTTATTCGCTAGAAAATTACATAAAACCCCAAAACATTATATATATGTTTTTTAGCAAAGACCCTAGAGAATACAATGGCGGTCGTTGCAACTTTTTATCTAGCACGGTACTTGCGCAGTAATTTTTCGAACGCGTTTTTTTTGGAAAAAAAATGTTTTGTGCTTTACAAAAAACAAAACTGTAAATTTAGCCCAATGTTTTTGCATAATGTGAAAGATGAAGTTACGCCGAGTAAATAGATACCTAACATGTCACCCTTCAAAATTGCACACGCTCGTGGAATGGCGCCAAACTTCGCTACTTAAAAATCCCCATAGGCGACGCTTTAAAATGTTTTACTGGTTACATATTTTGAGTTACAGAGGAGGTCTAGGGCCAAAATTATTGTTCTCGCTATAACGTTCGCAGCGATACCTCACATGTGTGGTTTGAACACCGTTTTCATATATGGGCGGGACTTACGTATGCGTTCACTTCTGCATGCGAGCACACGGGGACAGGGCGCTTTAAAAAACATTTTTTTTTTATTGTTCATTTTAACAATATTTATTTTAGTTTGACACTTTTTTCCCCCCAAAAATAGTTTGATCACTTTTATTCCTATTACAAGGAATGTAAACATCCCTTGTAATAGGAATATGGCATGACAGGTCCTCTTTACAGTGAGATATGGGGTCAATAAGACCCCACATCTCACCTCTAGGCTGGAAAGCCTGAAAAAAAAAAAAAAAAACGATCCTGGCTTTGATCGTAGTGAGTATTGCAGGGTATTGCATGGTATCGCATGTTTTTTCAGGGTATCGCAGAATATTGCAGAGTATTGCTGGGTATTGCAGAGTATTGCTGGGTATTGCAGAGTATTGCTGGGTATTGTTGGGTACTGCTGGGTATCCATCCATCCATCCATGCTCAGCCATCCCTCCATACCCTGCAATACACTGCAGGCTATTGCTGTGTATTGCAAGGTATGGAGGGATGGCTGAGCATGGATGGATGGATCCCTCCCCCTCTCCTCTCACACTGTACCGATCGGTACAGAGAGAGAAATGACACCGGTTTGCTTACATGTGATCACTCTGTCATTTGACGGAGCGATCACGTGGTAAACGGCCGCGAAGAGCGTCCGTTTACCGTGATCTGCCGGGTCCAGAGCGGATGTTCTCGAGTGCGCGCCCCAGGGGCGCGCAAGAGGGGAATTCTGAGAGGACGTTAATGTACGCCCTCTCAGAGTTAAGCAACCGCCCTGTAGCCGTTTTTCGGCTATGGGCCGGTTGTCAAGCGGTTAAATGAGATGTATACCAAAAAGCAGTCATTGCAAAGAACATTTTACTGTACCTAGTGAGATCATATACAGCATACTCAATGACAAAAAAGGGAATAGACAAAATCGCATAAACGCAAGGAATGCTAAAAACCACATCTACATATTGTCACCATGGTACTTTAGCATATCATGGGATGAAGACAAGTCCTACACAACATAGGCCACTGAAAGGGATGGATGGTATTTAAAAGTCTTGAATGGAACAATATAAACATATAAAATCATCTGTATGGACATCATGCATTTATGTAGGTCCAGCGCGTTTCGTTGGGGTATACCAACTCTTCAGGAGTGAATGCAATGGTGATGTCAGCTGCATAGATGTGAACAGAGGATCTGCTTGAGATGTTTGGCAATAGAGGGTATAAGGATAAAGTTTAGCTCAGGTGCTTGGAACTGCCGACTTCAATAAAAGTCTCTCTCTGTACATAATCCAGGGAATAGCCACTCGCAACTGGATTCTTTAATTGCTGGATAAATCCTTGAGCTTGGATCTAGCAGCCAACAGTTCTAGCTTTGCAAAATCTCTCACACAGACTTGGTTGAAAAGCTTAGTTGTAACCGGAAGGTAAAGGCAGGAACTTTTCTTACTGTACCAGAATCTTTCGGCCGCTCCGGCGATACCGTAAGAAATTGTGGATTCAATCAATGTCCATGGCAGGTCCGCTTCCAGGCTCTTACCGAGCAGCCAGCCTCGTGTGTGGCTCTCTTACTGAAGAGTCCTCCCCTGGTTGCATGTAGAGTTGCTGGTCCTCAAAAAAGATAAATGTTTTATGATGCATACCAAATTAGGGTTAAAATCTACTTTTAACAGCCCTGCCTGATATTTCTACACTGCGCTCGCCATCATCTTCATCGTGTAAAGCTGACAGTACAGAAAGCCTCCACTAGAGAGCAGTATATCACTGTCTATCCGGTGTTCCTGTACCGGCTGATCCCGACGCTCAGTCCCTGGGCTGTCAGAGCTCATTGACTCTGCCTTACAACAACTGTGCATCAGTTACAGGCTCTAAAAAGAAATGAAATATTCAAGCAGCTCATCAATTTCTAATTTACAAGAGAGATACAAATGGAGGGGCCATTCCCAGCAACTGCTCGGCGCTCAGCAGCGCTTTTCGGCATAAGGGACCCAATTAAAACCTGACTTCACACTTCTTCATAAACGCAGAGGTCTCAGCTGTATATACAGGTAAATGAAGTCGCACACCATTATCAGGATGCTTTTTTTTAAATATACACCATATATGTATAATAATTTATATTATATATATATAAATTATAATTATATATAATTAAATTATATATACACACACACACACACACACACACACACACACACACACACACACAGACAGACAGACAGTTGTCAAAAGTATTGGGACACCTGCCTTTACACACACATGAACTTTAATGGCATCCCAGTCTTAGTCCGTAGGGTTCAATATTGAGTTGGCCCACCCTTTGCAGCTATAACAGCTACAACTCTTCTAGGAAGGCTGTCCACAAGGTTTAGGAGTGTGTCTATGGGAACGTTTGACCATTCTTCCAGAAGCGCATTTGTAAGCTCAGGCAATGATGTTGGACAAGAAGGCCTGGCTCGCAGTCTCCGTCTCAGGACTCTGTGCAGGCCAGTCAAGTTCCTCCACCCCAAACTCGCTCATCCATGTCTTTATGGACCTTGCTTTGTGCACTGGTGCGCAGTCATGTTGGAACAGGAAGGGGCCATCCCCAAACTGTTCCCACAAAGTTGGGAGCATGAAATTGTCCAAAATGTCTTGGTATGCTGATGCCTTAGGAGTTCCCTTCACTGGAACTAAGGGGCCAAGCCCAACCCCTGAAAAACAACCCCACACCATAACCCCTCCTCCACCAAATGATTTGGACCAGTGTACAAAGCAAGGTCTATAAAGACATGGATGGGCAAGTTTGGGGTGGAGGAACTTGACTGACCTGACCTCAACCCAATAAAACACTTTTGGGATGAATTAGAGCGGAGACTGTGAGCCAGGCCTTCTTGTTCAACATCAGTGCCTGACCTCACAAATGCGCTTCTGGAAGAATGGTCAAACATTCCCATAGACACACTCCTAACCTTGTGGACAGCCTTCCCAGAAGAGTTGAATTTGTTATAGCTGCAAAGGGTGGGCCAACTCAATCCCTTTGGACTAAGACTGGGATGCCATCAAAGCTCATGTAAAGACAGGTGTCACAATAATTTTGGTAATATAGTGTATATTACATCCAGCACATGCTATCCCTTCCCTTTTAAAACACCCCGTTTTGCCCATTTAAGGCTTTGAACCCCCATCTCCAGCATGTGTTCACCTCTCCTTTGCTCCACCACTCCATTCAGTGCTGGGAACTGCTGGAAATTCTTGGTACTTCCAGGTATGCAGGACTTGGTTACTCCATGTGACAGCGCTGGGCCAATCAGCATCCATAGCCCTGCATACGTTACAGCTTCAGACCTTTTCTTTACTCCTGACAGATGAACTGAGCCACCAGGGAAGGAAAGGAACATACTGTAAGTAGAAGCGGTCAGGGAGAGCTAAAGAGACAATGCACAGAAAAATTATCAGACGTGCTACATGTAGTCGTAGGGCTAGTGTTGGATCCCACCAGTTGTCCTGACACATATATGAGTAGGGCTAGTGTTGGGGCCCACCAGACGTGCTGACACATATATGAGTAGGGCTAGTGTTGGAGCCCACCAGCCATGCTGACTCGTATATGCGTAGATCTAGTGTTGTGGGGCCTACTAGACATGCTAAACACATATGTGCGTAGGGCTAGTGTTGGGGCCCACCAGATGCGCTGACACATATATACAAAGGGCTAGTGTTGGGGCCCACCAGATGCGCTGACACGTATATGCGTAGGGCTAGTGTTGGGGCCCACCAGACGTACTGACACATTTATGTTCAGGGCTAGTCCTGGGGCCCACCAGACGTGCTGACACATTTATGCATAGGGCTAGTGTTTGGGCCCACCAAACGTACTGACACGTATATGCGTAGGGCTAGTGTTGGGGCCCACCAGACGTACTGACACATGTGCGTAGGGCTAGTGTTGGGGCCCACCAGACGTGCTGACACATATGTGCGTAGGGCTAGTATTGGGGCCCACCAGAAGTGCTAACACAAATGTGTGTAGGGCTAGTGTTGGGGCCAACCAGACATGCTGACACATATATGCGTAAGGCTAGTATTGGGGCCCACCAGAAGTGCTAACACAAATGTGTGTAGGGCTAGTGTTGGGGCCCACCAGACGTGTTGACACGTGCATTACACATCAGGAGAAGTGATTAAAATTAACCTGTTGTTTTGCCCTGCATACGGGTTCACTTTAAAAGTTCACACCCATGGCTTGCTGTCAGAAACCATGAATCAGACAGACAGAAGTACAGTTAAATCTCACTTGTTTAATAATAAAAAAGGTAAACAGAATAAACGTAGTTAAAAAATAACCAGAGTTCAGGAACCGGAACGGATAGCCAGCAAAGCCAAAATGTCAGGGAGCCAGAAATGAGCGTAGTAGGACATCGAGCAGGATCTGGAGCCAGAAGGAATGTCAGCCAAGCAAGTCTTAAACAGGAACACGTCTCTAGAGATGTGACCAAGACAAAGGCAGAGATCATCTGGACTGGACGGCTTAAGTAGGCAGGACTGATGAGCAGGATATCATCAACAGGTGAGTCACTGTAGAGCGATAGGAGCTGGCAATTAGCCGACAGCTGAGTGACCATCTCAGAGAAGGGAGGACTGAGCCCAGCCCTGACACTTGCATATATGACTGCAAATTCTGCACAAATTCTGTTATTGATCCATCAGTGCAAAGGACATGTGCCAGGGGCAATCTTACGTATGGGGCCCAATGGACTTATGTGCACATTCACAATAAGATTGCAGACAGTTCCTTTATTAGCAGGGATCTCAGTTTTCATTACATCATATATAATATTTTTGACACACACATAAAAAAAAAATTATTTTCAAAATGCCAAAGACTACTGAAGTCTAAGTAGGATAAGAAGACGGCTCTCGGGTTTAACAAAAGTTCAGGCCATTGTTTCTGGTGACATTTTATCTGTCGAGATTATTTTAACAAGAACGCAGACGCCTCTTAGAAAAATCCACTTGACATTTTTTCAGGTGACACTCTAGTATGATAAGCCGCGTTGTTTTAATTGGTCAAAAATTCTGGCATTTCTATACCCACATCTGATACAGTCTGAGGCGGCCTATTGGCAAAGGTTGAATATTTTCACCGTACCGGTGTGGCATTTAGGGCACTTGTATGATGTTACAACAGGTGGGCTCACGGAATAGAGGCAGTTATGGGATAACCAAACTAATGGAATGTGTTTGAGATTGTGAGAGGAGAAGGGAGTACCTGGCGTTGGGTTGGAGGGTGGCCCTTCACAAAGATCCTGAATGGGCAAAGTGACAGTACCCCTTAACTCTCTCCAGATCTTACCAGTTTTACCCAAGTTGGGTGTCTTTGGAGCAAAACAGTCAACCAATATAACCAACCAGATTTAGGATTAGGGAAGCCCAGTAAAGGTTTTCGTTAACCACTTGCTTACTGGGCACTTAAACCCCCCTCCTGCCCAGACCAATTTTCAGCGCGGACGCACTTTGAATATAAATTACGCGGTTATACAACACTGTACCCAAAATTAAATTGTTATAATTTTTTTTCACACAAATAGAGCTTTCTTTTGGTGGTATTTAATCACAGCTGGGATTTTTATTTTTTGCTAAACAAAAAAAAGATGGAAAATTTAAAAATAAATAAAAATAAATCATGTTTCATAGTTTGTTATAATATTTGCAAACAGGTAACTTTTCTCCTTCATTGATATGCGCTGATGAGGCGGCACTGATGGGCACTGAGAGGCACAGATAAGGCAGCACTGATGGGCACTGATAGGCGGCACTGGTAGATGACACTGATGTGCAGCACTGTTGATGAGGCACTGATAGGTGCCACTGTGGGTGGCGCTGGTGGGCACTGGTAGGCGACACTGTCATGTACTGTTGGTGGCACTGGCAGGTGGCACAGGTGGGCACTGAGGAGCTGGTTGCAGGTCTCCGTCATCAGGACTGATGTCCCTCTCACAGCCACCTGTGATTGGCTTTTTTTTCTCTCCTCGCGCTGTCAGCATGAGGAGAAAAAAAATAGCCGATTACCGGCTCTGTTTACATCACATGGTCAGCTGTCATTGGCTGACAGCTGATCATGTGGTAAGGGGTCGGGACCGACCCCTTACTGCGATCTGTGATCCAGTCTCATAGACTCGCTGATCACAGAGCGCACCGTGTGTGCCCTACAGGAGGCTCGCAGGCCGCTCGGGCACTCGGGCCTCGATAGACGTACTCCCGGCAGAGCAGGTCCGCGCTGTAGCCATCATTCGGCTATAGCGCGGATCTGAACAGGTTAAACACGATGCAATAAAATAAGCCAACACATTTCAGGGGCTCACAACTACACCTTCATCATTGCTTGTGTGCTGACATTGAGTTACCAGTGAGTGGTCTTTATTACAGAGGGAAAGTCCCACACTGGGAAAGCACAGATCTGGAAAAAAGCACACCAAGATTTAAAAAAAAAATACTACGAAGGGATCTTGTATTTAGATATTTGTTAATCCCGGAGTTGAGATTTAAGTATTAGGCTTCAGTTTAAGGAAAGACAATTGCACAAAACAAAAGTGGCAGGAGGCTGTAGTCCCTTTCTATAGTACTATGATCACCCCCACTTGGTCTGGCTGCAAGGAATCATGGGAAATGTACATTCCTATACGACTTGCTGGCAGTTGCAGTGTTTCCCGGCTTACTGAACGCTGCTGTTTAATAAAGAGGGTTCACTGTCATGCCCTTTGTATTGTATGGGAACTCTGGATGGCTCATACAGGAGCTGCTGGTCTGTAATAGACATGCTTGATAAAATGCCACCCGTATAACACCTGGAAAATAGCCAGCGATGGGCTTAGCAAGAGTTAGCTCGTAATTGCTTCTAACCATCTAAATGATTAGCTGGTCTGCTGGAGGACAATTGTCTGCTGTGCGCTGGAATTCTACAGCTCTTGACAATAGCATGAACATTATCAGCTTTAGCTCCTCACAATCCCCCGACACGGGGATCAGTCATAGGAGGCTCTGACAGCTACACCTGCTTTGGCATCACAGGACAGCGAGAGGAGAAACTGAGCAATCATCCTGAGGCCTACAACAGAGGTGTCCATGAGTCGGTGTGCCCTTGTCCTGGTGCCCCCACAAGCCAGCATGCCCTTCTTCTGGAACCCCCAGGGATCAAAGTGCACATGTTATATAACCCCCTAAGGGTCGAAATGCCTCGGTGTTAAAGCACCCCTGATGGTAAGGGTGTCCCTGTTCTGCATCCAACAAGGGTCAGTGTGCTTCTAGTCTGGCTCCCACATGGGTTGGTTGGCCCTGCTCAGTAGTATGATCACCCCCACTTGGTCTGGCTGCAAGGAATCAGTGTGCTCCAGTTATGGTGCCCCCAAGGGTAAAAGTGCCCCTGTTCTTGCACCCCTAAGGCTAAGCACGTCCCTGTTCTGCCTTCCAAATGGATCAGCAAATCCCAGTTCTGAAAACTCTAGTGGTCAACATGACCATGTTCTCACACCCCTAAGGGTAAGTGTACCCCCCTCTTTTGCCTACCATATGCGTTTAAGTGCCCTTGTTCCGGCTCCCACACAGGTCAGTACGTCTGTTCTGGTTTCCACACGAGTCAGTGTGTCCTGTGACTAATGCCGCGTACACACGAGCGGATTTTTCGACGGATTAGGTCCGACGGTCTTTCCGACTGACTTTCGGCGGAGTTCCGACGGACTTTCCGAATGAACAGACTTGGCCACACACAAATCACACCAAAGTCCGACGGATTCGAACGTGATGACGTACAACTGGACTAGAATAAGGAAGTTCATAGCCAGTAGCCAATAGCTGCCCTAGCGTTTTTTTTGTCCGTCGGACTAGCATACAGACGAGCGGATTTTTCGGCCTGACTCGAGTCAGTCGGAAATTTTTTTTCTAAAGTCCATCAGATTTTTGGACAGCAAAAAGGTCCGATGGAGCCCACACACGATCGAATTGTCCGACATATTTGTTCCGTCGGACCTTTGCTGGTGAAAAGTCCGCTGGTGTGTACGTGGCAATACACTCCAGAGCCCAGTATGCTTCTTGGTATAGTCCATACTCCTGACCACTGTGCTCTGTACACTGGGTCTTATATGACATACTCCTGATCACTGCACTCTATACGCTGGGCTTTATATGACATACTGCAGACCACTGCACTCTGTACAGCATATGACATACTGCAGACCACTGCACTCTGTACAGCATATGACATACTGCAGACCACTGCACTCTGTACAGCATATGACATACTGCAGACCACTGCACTCTGTACAGCATATGACATACTGCAGACCACTGCACTCTGTACAGCATATGACATACTGCAGACCACTGCACTCTGTACAGCATATGACATACTGCAGACCACTGCACTCTGTACAGCATATGACATACTGCAGACCACTGCACTCTGTACAGCATATGACATACTGCAGACCACTGCACTCTGTACAGCATATGACATACTGCAGACCACTGCACTCTGTACAGCATATGACATACTGCAGACCACTGCACTCTGTACAGCATATGACATACTGCAGACCACTGCACTCTGTACAGCAAATGACATACTGCTGACCACTGCACTTTGTACAGCAAATGACATACTGCTGACCACTGCACTTTGTACAGCAAATGACATACTGCTGACCACTGCACTCTGTACACTGGGCTTTTTATGACAAAGACAGCATTAAAAAAAAAAAAAAAAAAAAAGACGCCCTGTGCCGAAAGTGTTCCTAAAACCGCTGCAAAGTTGCATTGTGCGACCTTTGTAGATTATAAATAGTGCAGAGCTATTTTAGTGGAATTCCTCCAGTCTCTGGATTGCAGAGCCACCATATGGGACATGGTCAGAAATATTTTCTCATCTGTACTTGGTAAAAATAAATGAATGAGAGACGCGCGGTGCTAAATATAAAGCGTATTCCTGTGGGATCCTGCAATAGTGCGGGCACTGAAAGGTGAGCGGTGCCAGAGAAAAAGGAGCCTTTTGCCAGTTATCACGCAGAACATTCTAATTGCTTTTCCCCCACATTCCTTTGCTTTGATGTCACCGGCTCTTGTTTGCATTGGACTTGCAGCTGAGAATTCTAATTAAATGGAAGCCGCAGAAATGATTCTATCTTGGCAAGCTGAAAAGGCAACAATAAAGGAAGGGGCTTTCTAAAAAGGGGATCTCTGGGATCGGCCGCATGATGTTTATTATTCTTACTCAATTAAAGGGGAAGTCCGGTCTATGGGACAACAACAGTTCCCTTAGCCAGTGGACTGCTGGTACTATCCAGGCAATACCGCAACTGTGCTAAAGTCAGGACTTACTTTACTATAAACACTGAATTCCAAGCAGATATAAAAGACACACATTCCTGCAGCTCTGAATTAATACCATTAATATTTTTAGTAATACCAAGATATTTGTGCGTTTGCAAAAAAAAATAAAACTGTAAAAAACAAAGTAAAACAAATGCAATAAAAACTCAATTAGATCGAATGGACAGCAGCGTCTAAATCACCAATCCAATTAGGATGTGTAACAAGCTTCAAATAAGCAATAAAAAATGTGCTATTCTTGTGCTAGGTATAAGTTAATAAATCAATTAATCACATAAGAGATGCAATAAACATATGATGAACTCATCCTAAATTGACACATCTGTGCAAATAAAATCCACATTATATATATATATATATATATATATATATATATATATATATACACATACACACATACATACACACTAATATATACAGTGGTGTGAAAAAGTGTTTGCCCCCTTCCTCATTTGCTGTTCCTTTGCATGTTTGTCACACTTAAGTGTTTCGGAACATCAAACCAATTTAAACAATAGTCAAGGACAACACAAGTAAACACAAAATGCAATTTGTAAATGAAGGTGTTTATTATTAAAGGTGAAAAAAAATCCAAACCATCATGGCCCTGTGTGAAAAAGTGATTGCCCCCCTTGTTAAAACATACTATAACTGTGGTTGTCCACACCTGAGTTCAATTTCTCTAGCCACACCCAGGCCTGATTATTGCCACACCTGTTCACAATCAAGGCATCACTTAAATAGGAGCTGCTTGACACAGTAAGGTCCACCAGAAGATCCTTAAAAGCTACACATCATGCCGAGACCCAAAGAAATTCAGGAACAATTGAGAAAGAAAGTAATTGAGATCTATCAGTCTGGAAAGGGTTATAAAGCCATTTCCAAAGCTTTGGGAATCCAGCGAACCACAGTGAGAGCCATTATCCACAAATGGCGAAGACATGGAACAGTGGTGAACCTTCCCAGGAGTGGCCGGCCGCCCAAAATTACCCCAAGAGCGCAGCGACGACTCATCCAAGAGGTCACAAAAGACCCCACAACAACGTCCAAGGAACTGCAGGCCTCACTTGCCTCAGTTAAGGTCAGCGTTCATGCCTCCACCATCAGGAAAAGACTGGGCAAAAATGGCCTGCATGGCAGAGTTCCAAGGAGAAAACCACTGCTGAGCAAAAAGAACATCAAAGCTCGTCTCAATTTCTCCACAACACATCTTGATGATCCCCAAGACTTTTGGGACAACATTCTGTGGACCGATGAGACAAAAGTGGAACTCTTTGGAAGGTGTGTGTCCAAGTATATCTGGCGTAGAAGGAACACTGCATTTCAGAAAAAGAACATTATACCAACAGTAAAATATGGTGGTGGTAGTGTGATGGTCTGGGGCTGTTTTGCTGCTTCAGGACCTGGAAGACTTGCCGTGATAAAAGGAACTATGAATTCTGCTGTCTACCAAGAGATCCTGAAGGAGAATGTCCGACCATGTGTTCGTGTACTCAAGCTGAAACGAACTTGGGTTCTGCAGCAGGACAATGATCCTAAACACACCAGCAAGTCCACCACCGAATGGCTGAAGAAAAACAAAATGAAGACTTTGGAGTGGCCTAGCCAAAGTCCTGACCTGAATCCTATTGAGATGTTGTGGTATGACCTTAAAAAGGCCGTTCATGCTCGAAAACCCTCTAATGTAACTGAATTAGGACAATTCTGCAAAGATGAGTGGGCCAAAATTCCTCCAGGACGCTGTAAAAGCCTCATTGCACGTTATCGCAAACGCTTGGTTGCAGTTGTTGCTGCTAAGGGTGGCCCAATCAGTTATTAGGTTTAGGGGGCAATCACTTTTTCACACAGGGCCATGATGGTTTGGATTTTTTTTCACCTTTAATAATAAACACCTTCATTTACAAATTGCATTTTGTGTTTACTTGTGTTGTCCTTGACTATTGTTTAAATTGGTTTGATGTTCCGAAACACTTAAGTGTGACAAACATGCAAAGGAACAGGAAATGAGGAAGGGGGCAAACACTTTTTCACACCACTGTATATATATATACACATATACACACACACACACACACATATATATATATCACACACAGTATCTCACAAAAGTGAGTACACCTCTCTGATTTTTGCAAATATTTTATTCTATCTTTTCATGTGACAAAACTGAAGAAATGACACTTGTCTACAATGTAAAGTAGTGAGTGTACAGCTTGTATAACAGTGTAAATTTGCTGTCCCCTCAAAATAACTCAACACACAGCCATTAATGTCTAAACCGCTGGCAACAAAAGTGAGTACACCCCTAAGTGAAAATGTCCAAATTGGGCCCAAAGTGTCAATATTTTGTGTGGCCACCATTATTTTCCAGCACTGCCTTAACCCTCTTGGGCATGGAGTTCACCAGAGCTTCACAGGTTGCCACTGGAGTCCTCTTCCACTCCTCCACGACGACATCACAGAGCTGGTGGATGTTAGAGACCTTGTGCTCCTCCACCTTCCGTTTGAGGATGCCCCACAGATGCTCAATAGGGTTTAGGTCTGGAGACATGCTTGGCCAGTCCATCACCTTTACCCTCGACTACTTTAGCAAGGCAGTGGTCATCTTGGAGGTGTGTTTGGGGTTGTTATGTTGGAATACTGCCCTGCAGCCCAGTCTCCGAAGGGAGGGGATCATGCTCTGCTTCAGTATGTCACAGTACATGTTGGCATTCATGGTTCCCTCAATGATCTGTAGCTTCCCAGTGCCGGCAGCACTCATGCAGCCCCAGACCATGACACTCCCACCACCATGCTTGACTGTAGGCAAGACACACTTGTCTTTGTACTCCTCACCTGGTTGCTGCCACACACGCTTGACACCATCTGAACCAAATACATTTATCGTGATACGATCCGCAGCCAAACATTTGGATGGTTCTAGACAGCCCTCTGCGGCATAGGTGACTGGCCAGTTGGATGTACAAATGGCATGTAAGTTCCTGATAGAAATTAGGACAAAGGGAAAGCTTAACCAACAAGCAACCTTTTTTTTTTCAGTACATTGGTTTTCAGTGCTATCAAGAGGTGTGGGGCTTTGGACACCTGGAAAAAAATTATACAGAACCCCCCCCCCCCCCCCCTAAAAATCCACAACAGGAACCTACATGGCCTAACCATGTAACCTAGCCCTTAGACAGACACTTAACTCTCACGCAAACCCTAAAACATTAACAGCTATCCTTTCCCTGCTTAACCCTTAACCAAGCCCTAACATGAAATTCCCAAAACATAACCTTGACCATAACCCCCATCCCTTATCTAACACTTAAATTGAACCCTTTTACCAGTGGTCTTACGGTACCTCGTCATTGAAAGTGTCAGCACGGAATCAAATGGCACCTAATGAATCTAATACGTTCTTGCTATGTAGGAGATCGGGTCTTTGAATGGTCATGATGTGCCCACCAGTTTGCACAAAAATACAAGCAAAGGAGGGGGGTGCTTGTTTAGGGTCAGTGATAGTATGAAAACCTTACAGAAATTAGCACCACTGCAGTTTAAATATTGGGAAGGACTGGATAAATCAATGGGTGATTAATCAGCCTCTGCAGATGAAACAGGACCCTTCATTGTAAGGCCCACAAACACTGGCATTGCAGCAATAAGTCACTTGAATTAGGAAAAATATCTGTACATCTGAAGTTCTACTTACAGTGGCTGGGGCCACAAACTTTTCCAGTACATTACGAAGACAATATAATGAGGGAAGTCTTGTTATATCTGATGGCAGCATTCTAGGAGACAATTCCATTCTTCTCTGGAGGTGACCTACACATACAAGTGAAAGGAGCAGGTTTATAAAACTTTCATATGCGAATAATTATTTTAGTAACTACTAACAAATTAAGGTGGGCACTGAGTCACCGGTTCTAGCGGTCCTGGGGGATTGATTGGACCAGAAATAAAGCTCTCACTTTTCTGTAGAAAGCTCATCCATTATTAAGCAGCCACCAGCTCGACAGACTGAGAAATTTGTCACATTTTTCAACTGACCCTGCGTTAACCAGCATTCTAAAAGTTGTACATTGTTCAGATTTTTAAGTGTTTAACATTAACATTTCCACTCTACATAAACCTAGAAAAAAGTTTTGGGCAGAGATACTTTTTGAAGATGTTTTTTTAGTTTAATACCTTTCAAATCCTGACCTTCCTTTAAACAGTATACAGTAACTTTTGTTAGCCTTTTTATCCTTGAGTAGCCCTTGAAATAATTTTTAGGTCTTGTTGAACCCCTGCTAAAACCAGTTAATTTGGGGGCAGTATGAAAAAAAGTCTTCTCTTACATTGGTGATCAGTGGGAAGAATGCCCCTTACATTGGTGATCCGTGGGGAGAATGCCCCTTACATTGGTGATCCGTGAGGAGAATGCCCCTTACATTGGTGATCCGTGGGGACTGGGGAGAATGCCCCTTACATTGGTGATCCGTGGAGAGAATGCCCCTTACATTGGTGATCCGTGGGGAGAATGTTCCTTACATTGGTGGTCAGTGGGAAGAATGTCCTTTAGATTGGTGATCAGTGGGAAGAATGTCCCTTACATTGGCGATCAGTGGGAAGCATGCCCCTTTACATTGGTGATCAGTGGGAAGAATGCCCCTTACATTGGTAGTCAAAAGGGAAGAAAGTCTTCGCTTACATTGGTGATTAGTGGTAAGAATGCCCCTTACATTGGTGACCACTGGGAAGAATGTTCCCATACATTGGTGATCAGTGAGAAGAATGTTCCCATACATTGGTGATCAGTGAGAAGAATGTTCCCATACATTGGTGACCAATGGGAAGAATGTCCCCGTACATTGGTGAAAAATGACCCTTGTATTGGTGATCAGTGGGAGAATGTCCCCGTACATTGGTGATTAGTGGGAAGAATGCCTCTTACATTGGTGATCAGTGGGAAGAATGTCCCTTATATTGGTGGTTAGTGGGAAGTATGCCCCCTTACATTGGTGACCAGTGGTAAGAATTCCCCTTTTATTGGTGATCAGTGGAAAGAATGCCCCTTACAGTATTGGTCAGAATACTACTTAAAGACAGCTAAAAAGATCATTGGTGTCATGCAGCTGGCTCTGCCAAGTTAGCCCTGGAACCATTCAGGAACCATAAAATGGGAGGTCAATCAGCCACAGGATAAAGAATCCCTAGCAACCTCTGGAGAAACCCTTGAGTTTCATGAAGCCCTGGTTAAGAATGCCAGGTATACAGTATAAAATGTTAAAGCAGCATAAACAGTGATCTTCTTTGAGGAAACAACTGTTCCCTCTGGTGCCAGTTATGTGAATGAATGTCAAAGCCTATAGGCAGGTTTGCCCTAAGGCTGAGCCTCCTGTTTTGTGAGATAATGTGACTGATACCATGGCATCTGATCAAAAGGTTGGCACCTTAGGGATCCTAGAGTAGTGTTACATTAGGAAAGGCTATTTACTCTATGCATATACTGGGGTAGGAAGATCAGGATAATAGAGGGGTTACCAGAATAAAGGTCTACTCTAACTTTTGGGCACTGTGTGTGAGTTCTCCGAATTACAGACGTTTTACTCTCATCGTAGAGGTACATGATAAAATATGGTTTCAAAAACAGCTTCCAAATTCTTCAGAATGATTGCATTAAAGCGGTTGTAAACCTCAGACATGAAATATGAACAAAGCATATTCTTCTATAGTGTGTACTTGTCTCTATTCAGAGTATCATTTATGTCTGCTGCTTTGTTCCTCTGCTATCTGCACGAGTTGCTTCCGACAGTTTTTCTGACACCAAGAGAAAAAAAGAAAGAAAAAAAGAAGACAGGGGAGGGGGCTCTTGCACACAGCCTGTGATTGACAGCCTCAGCTCTGTTCCGGTGTGCAAGGGGGTGTGTCCCTTCCCTCCAATCATCTCTCAGAGCCGTGCAGAGTGTAATTTCAGCTCTCCACTCCCTTTTTTCTGACAACTCAGACAAGCTTTATATATTCCGCACTTTGAACAGATATAGAGGAGAGAAGACTGTATATAAAACTTATGTAGGAGGATTTGTTTCATCTCTGTGTATCAGTCACTTTACTAGGTATATGTAAGGGTTTGAGTGGTACCCTGAAAATCTGATCCTTTAGGATCCAAAACCTTAAAATCTATAAACATGGGGCAAACATGGCTGGTCTCACTCTAAATGCTAAAGTGCCTGGTTGTCAGGCTAAACTTGGTTTGCAAAACTCAGCCCTTGACCTAGAACTTGTATACTATAAAGGACATAGGACCTGTCTCCGACTTTCCTGATGTGGAATCTTGTAGTAGTCCATTCATTGGGGTGAAGGTGCATGTTGGGGATTATGGATATTACTGCAGATACTAGAATATTCATCTTTTTTGGGAACACTTTAAAACGTAGAAATCTTGGATATAACGGAACTTTTGGAACCTGGGATGGTGGTTTTGATTTTGGGTTTAGGTTATGGCTTTTTGAGGAGCTAGTTTAGGATAACACTCTATTATTATTTAGATTTAATATGGGTCACATGATTTTAGCATTTGCACCGTAAAGGCATAGATTTAAATCTAAAATCTGGGCTTCAGAGAACCTACCAACTCTAGCCATCCCCAACACGAGACCCACTTACAAAAAAAAACAAAAAAAAAACACAATCAAACAAGACACACAAAGAACAACAAAAACATAAACAAGGGTACATACCCCCCTGGAAGACTGACATCTTGTGGTGCAGAAGAAGTACTGCGATTGAAGGCGAGTATTATAGTACTGGAATTCAGCTTTATTTTGATAGATTTTTTGCTTGCTTTATAGGGGCGCTGCAATTTTTGTATTGTATAGGAACGGGGAAGCAAGATTTCTGTTTTTCCTTTTTTTTTTACAGCATTTCTTCTTCATGGCAGAACAGTATTTTGTCTGGTGATTGAAACTTTAAAAAAAGCTCTGAGAACACAAATATATATATATATATATATAATCTCAGACACACACACACACACACACACACACACACACACACACACACAAACACACACACACACTTATTTTTATTTACTTCTGCTATTTGTGCTAAGCATTTTCATTGTGGTGTATCATACATACTGTATATGGGAGGTTATATAAGGATATTAGGGATTTTGTGCTGTGTTAATGAACATGTTTTAGCATGATAGAATATTGTTCATACATAACTGATAAACACTATCCGACCGGTGAGGGCACTAAGAAAAGCCACCCTGATGAATAAGGTTGATACTGTATATCAATAATTCTTCAACTTTCTCGATTTTCATAGCTATAAACAGGACCCTGTTTAATTTTCCACATGTGGTGGCCGGCCTCATGGACGGTGGCAGCAGGTTATTTAAGTCATGGGTTTAGGTTTCAGCATTTTAAGAATGTCTCAGCACACATTCTTCGAGTTCTGCAGAACGTTTACCATAATCCTTTGAGGTACATGGGTATTTCTGTAGAAATGCGATGCCTTTTTCTCTTTGCTCCATTTCTATAATGTCCTTCGCAGCACTTCACCCCACGACATGGACAGACAACAGCTGGCGGTGTATACTTAGCTCAGGGTGAACTCGGTTTCCTGCCTGTAATCTTCACACTGGAGCAAAATGCTGCTGCTACCTGGTTATTTCAGGTTCAGTATATGAGATTTGACCTTTATCACTAGATCTAGGAAAGTGGAATTATCACTACGGTCTAGCAGCATAGATAGTGTGGGGTCTGTAACCTTAAAGATGTTGGGTGATCCATGGTCTGTAAAGTCCAGCTGTTGGATGGCCTGGAGAACCTGTAACCTTTTTGCAGTTTGATGCCCTCGAAGACCTGTTGGGTGTACATTTCCAGCATCTGAGTGGCCCAGGGAACTTGTAACGTTACAGCTGTTGAATGGCCCAAAGGATCTGGCCTTCCAGCTGTTGGGTGGCCTGGAGAACCTATAGCCTTCTAGAAGTTTGATGCCCTCGAGGACCTGTTAGGTGGCCTGGAAGACTTGTAACCATTCAGCAGTTTGCTGCCCTGGAGGACCTGTAGCCTTCTAGCTGTTGGGTGGACTAGGTGACCTGTAACTTTTTAACTGTTGATTGGACCAGGGAAACTGTACATTTCCAGCTGCTGAGTAGCCCTGGGAACTTGTAACTTTCCAGCTGTTGAATGGCCCAAAGGACCTGGCCTTCCAGCTGTTGGGTGGCCCAGTGAACTTGTAACCTTACAGCTGTTGGGTGGCCTGTAAGACCTGTAACCTTCCATGAAAAAGGTTTACAAACTAAAGAAAAAAAATAGCTAGGAGTAGGAGGATTAATAAAGAAGAACAAGTTTGATTAAAATTATTATTTCAATTATTGTAAACATTATTACAATGCATTTACAAATAAACTTTGCTGCCTGAAGTCTCACATGTGACAGGGTGACACTTGGCAGAAAGTTGTCCCCCAATAAAAGAAGGTGCCTATACAAGGACCTTCATGGCAGATTCACCAGTTATTTATTAACAGCTGCAGATTTTAAAAAGATTGAACATTTTTGATAGGATGTTAAAGTTTATACGCAATTTCATTGATTGAGTTTTTCGGTTTTAAAAAGGTAGCTTAGACAGCTAATATTTCATGACCATTCAATATCTAAATCATTCCTCTGAGCCCTGTCCCTTTCAATTTAATGCACTATATATCTGGTCTGTGTGTTTGCACAATGCCATAAATTTGCTCCTGAGCTCTATTAAAAGCAGTTGTCCCCAATAAAAGCATCAATATATATCTGTCATAGGAGCTTCGCCTTGCCTATATTTGTCATCGCTGCTTCTCCCTGCCTCTACTCCGAGAAATCTTTATCTACATTTCTTCACAAGATCCAATTACTGCAGTTTAGCAAGTTTATTATACAGCAGTAGACATAAATATATATGTTACATTGCAATTCACCTGTTCAGTTACCATGGAAAGTGTAAATCTTCGACAGAAAGATGAAATAGAATACGTGTTCTACATAAATATAAGTGTCTTGGAGATGAGTTTATGATCTGTACCATTTTCTAGCATCATTGAATGGCATTTCTTTTGTCACTACTGAGCAATAGTATTTATTTTATTATATACATTTTTTTTTGCAAAACATACATATACAGTTTATACACACACACATATACATATGTACAAACACACACACATTATATATATATATATATATATATATATATATATATATATATATATATATATATATATATATATATATATATAAAAAAAAAATTCTATATATAATTTTGAAAAACATTTATAATTTTCCTTCCACTTCACAATTATGTGGCACTTTCTGTTGGTTTATCACATAAAATCCATTTAAGTTTTTGGTTGTAATATGACAAAATGTGGAAAATTTCAGGGGGGTATTAATACTTTTTCAAGGCACTGTGTTTGTGTGTGTGTGTAATATATATATATATATATATATATATATATATATATATATATATATATATATATATATATATATATATATATATATATATATATATATATATATATATATACACACACACACACACACACACACACACACACACATATACATACACACACACACACACACACATACACATATATATTACACAGTATATAATGATATGGGGGCTCAGGATCACAGCCAGCCATTTGTAAAAGTGACAGTCTTTATTGAACTTGCAAACAATCCTGAAAACAAAACAGATTTCTTCGGCAAACAAACACAACATAGTCCATAAATCTGGTCCAAAAAGCAAAATAAGAGTATGACTCACCACCACTATAACAGTCCTACACTGGGGTTTCCCCATCTGTTTCAGGGGTCTCAAATTGGAGGTTTTCATTGCTCTGGAACTGTGGCTCAATCCCAAGCTTAATTTAGCCTGCTCACCCAGGTGGGTCCAGCAATCCTTCTCACAGACAGGTGTCGAATAGTTCCTCTTCCTTTTTCAGGACTCAGATGTACCCAGGTCAACCCCTTCAGGACCAGAGTCCCTGTAATCAGGGTTTGGAGGTTCTTCCTACCCAAAACTCTTTGAACCTCCAAAATTTTGAGTCTCTAATAAGAATTTAGCAATCCAGAGACCACTGAAAACCAATCCTCTACAGCCAGACTACCCTGGATGGGTGAGAACTCAACATTCAAAACTGTCCCCCTTAAAAGAAGGGCTACAACTCAACCTACTGTCCAGGACCCAACCCTGGCATTCTGTATGATATATACAAGTATAATATATATATATATATATATATATATATATATATATATATATATATATATATATATATAAATAATTTGATACACAGTAGAAAAAAAAAAAATGAAGTGATTATAGTGGAGTCCACTTGAAGAGTGGGAATTTACAAATCCATATGTCGCGCTTACCTTCGCAGAGGCTACTGGAAATATGCCCAGGTTGCCCAATGTAGTACAGAGCCTGCCAAGCACACAAGCACAGTCCCACGCACACCGACAATTCAGGCTCAGTCAAGGGGATGTCTATTTAGTATACTGTTTATTAATAAAGAACTTTATCAGTGGAGAGGTCACAAGAAACTACAAAATGATCATTAGCAATAATTGGAGGACAAACTCTCTAATGTTCCAATAGCAGCTTTTCCGGGAGGCAACAGGGAATGGTCAATATATCTAGGACCCTACAGTAGAAGCCCATACCGCAACCTCTAGCACTTAGTTCCCTTCTGGTATTGCACAACTAATAGTCCCCAACAAGGTCTTTACTCAGTACCCCAGGAGCTGTCTGCCACCCAGCATCCACATCCCAGTGAAGCAGATAACAAGATCCTTCTCCAGACCAGGACTTCAGTGCAAATTCTTTCCAGCTGGTATAATCCTTTGGCAATCCTCTCCAGGCCCTGAGCCCAAAAGCTGCCGAGGCCTAGACTGCTATTTATTGACTTAATAGAGCTGCCTCAAGGGGCAGCAGCCCCAAGAGAAGTGGAACCCTCACTGGAGGCTCAGACCTCCTGCACATTTATCACTTTCCCACCACCTTCTGGATACCTCCTTCCAGGGATTGGTTTTGGGATGATAAATATTTAACTGATCATTTGAATCTCCCCGCCCTATGCTCTGGAAACTTCATTCAGAGGCAGATGGGATTAATCAAACTCTCAATTCAGGAAAACCGGAACAGACCAACACAATCAATCAATAACTGCTCCATTCACTACAATGGAGACAAAAAGTAAACTTAACTAGCTAACTAGAAGAGAGCGCTACACGTATATGCAGTACAATAGGGGTAATAGGATACAGCAAGAGTGTAAAAATGTGAAAATAGCATGCAAGCCAAAAAGGGATATAAAATATCTAAAGAGATATTTGAACCTTTATTGGGTAACAGATAAATGTAATATGGTAATACAAGATTGTTTATTGCCTATCTGTTTCCATTATGCCTGTGCAAGTTTTGGCCTATTTGCGGTGTCCATTTTGGAATGTGGTTTGTCACCAGAGGCGGCTGTACATACAGCTGTCCCAAATATCTGAACTATGTATACACAGTCACATTCCAGGGTCTCCATTCCTTTATAGCAAAAAGAAACATTTACTAAAAGCGATGTATGCCTCAGTAACTGTGCATATAAAATGTCAGAATAGGAATTGGCATTAAAGCTAAACTCTGGGATAAACAAATATTATCCAAGCACATTCAACATGTGTTTTCTTATTGGTGTGGTTTGTGTATTTCTATAAGATCTGTGATTCTGTACAGTAATCCAATGTGAGGCTTGTAATAAAGACCAGTCACTGCTGCTCTCTCTCTCCTTGGGCAGGGTGACTGGTCTTGTCTCCGCCCCTTCCTGTAGGTTTCTGCAGGCAGACTGTAGTGGGCGGGGCTTGCTGGGTCCCTCCCACAGCCCTGCTCTCTGCTCAGGCAATGTACAGCACAGTGATGAGGTCACTGCTAGTTTTACAAGTTAACATCTGGATGTTCAATGGCATTTGGTGTACACAACATGGATTTCTATATTTTTGTGACTATTGAGGAATACTTCAATGACAGTTTTTGTGCCTAGAGTTCAGCTTTATGTTGAGAACTTTAGTAAAACATTTTTGTAAGTCAGTAATTGTCAGCCTACAAAGGTAAAAGGGGGTGGGTGTTACAATGTTACCCCTGATGTCTCCAAAGTGCTGCATATAATATAGTTATATGTAATGATATAGAAAATGGTCATAGACAGCAGACATACTAGAAGTCAGATAGTCACAGAGCATTCTACAGGAGTGGTTGGAGATGGAGATCATGCTCTAGGTCAGTGGTCTCCAAACTGTGGCCCGATGGCCGGATGCGGCCCCCTGCTAGATTTAATCTGACTCTTGAGGCACTATTCCTCCTACTGATTTGAGGCGCTATTCCTAACACTTACACCAGCAGTGATGCAGAACTCCCCCAACTGACATCAACGATGGGGAACTATTCCCCCCACTAATATAAATGGTGGGGCACTATTCCCCCCACTAATATAAATGGTGGGGGCACTATTCCTCCCACTAATATCATTGATGGGGCACTATTCCTCCCACTAATATCATTGATAGGGGCACTATTCCTCCCACTAATATCATTGATAGGGGCACTATTCCTCCCACTAATATCATTGATAAGGGCACTATTCCTCCCACTAATATCATTGATAGGGGCACTATTCCTCCCACTAATATCATTGATGGGGCACTATTCCTCCCACTAATATCATTGATAGGGGCACTATTCCTCCCACTAATATCATTGATGGGGCACTATTCCTCCCACTAATATCATTGATAGGGGCACTATTCCTCCCACTAATATCATTGATAGGGGCACTATTCCTCCCACTAATATCATTGATAAGGGCACTATTCCTCCCACTAATATCATTGATGGGGCACTATTCCTCCCACTAATATCATTGATAGGGGCACTATTCCTCCCACTAATATCATTGATAGGGGCACTATTCCTCCCACTAATATCATTGATAAGGGCACTATTCCTCCCACTAATATCATTGATGGGGCACTATTCCTTCCACTGAAACCAGTGGTGGGGCACTATTCATCCCACTGTTGCCAATGACGGGACACTGAACACCACACCTGAGACATTGCTTACTTCCACTAATGCCGATCCTGGGACATTTTCTACCCCAACTGGATACAATCCGACCCCCCTAAAGTCTGAAGGACAGTAAACTGGTCCTTTGTTTGGAAAGTTTGGAGGCCCCTTTTCTAGGTGACAGAGACTAGGGATGTGGGCCGCTTTACATGATTGCTGGGGGCCAACAGCTGCACTACAAATGGTGTGACTTGTAGCTCTATGTGTCCCCAATTGAGGACATTTCCCCTTACTTCCTGTCATTTTAACAGGAGAGGAAGTGGGGAAAATCTCTCCATGGGGGTCATATACAGCCAGCCAACCACTATTTTTAGTAAAGGTTTTATTACGGTTTGTGTCCACATTAAGGATAGTTGCCCCTCAATATCAGTTCCAATGACCCCAAAATGTTTTGGTTGGATTTGGGCATGGATGGACCAGGTGTCATTGCTTTAACCATCTAAAAGCCATCCGCACTGTAACTCAAAGTACACCTCTCTTTTTCCTCAGGACTACACATGCCAAAGCCAAAGCAGACGGAGCTGAACAGGCGGCCCAGGCGGGTAATAATGAGTCCAGCATTGCAAGGATGATGGCGAGAGAGCTCTCCCCAGACTTCTACCAGCCAGGTAGGTCAGCCGCAGAACCGTACTCAATGTTACAATACATATGAACTGCCAAAAAACTGATGATTTTTTATTTTTTTTTATTCTGGCTCGGTTTGCGAGTGTTGTCTCGCAAAACAAGCAGAATTCAAGCTAATGGGCGGTGCAGTACCACATTTGGCCATTTGGGACACTCGGAATGGTTCGTAGCCATTCGGAAATACTTGGAATGACTCGGAAATACTCTTTTCCCAAGTGTTTCCGAGGCTTTCCGAGTTCAGCCGAGCTGTCCCTGAGTATTTCTGAGGCTCTCTAGCGCCCCCCACCTCTGGCCACATGCGGTATTTCATGTAATAGAAGTCAATGCGGAACGCATTATCTTCGTTTCCATTGACTTCTATGGGGAAACTCGCTTTGATATGCGAGTGCTTTGGATTACAAGCATTCTCCTGGAATGGATTATGCTCGTAATCCAAGGTTCCTGTACCTGGAACTCCCAGGTATGAGGGAGCATGTGACCACACTGGTGCTTGGCTATTGGTTCAGTGCCATCACGTGGGAGGGAAGGAGAGTCCTTAGCCCTGTATAAGCTCAGACTAGAATGACCCAGCAATTACAAGCGCTTATAGGGGTTAAATGGAGAGGCAGAGGGGTGCAAGGAGGTCAAGTATATACTACCGGGAAGGCGGGCATTAAGGCTGGGTTCACACTGGAACACGCAACGGCTCACAGCAGGAGTTCCGGTGCGTCTCCATTCACTGTTTCAGGTTCAATTTCAGCCCGAATTTTGGGCTGAATTCAGACCTGAAAATGAACCAAAAGACACACAGGGCTCCTGTGCAATTCACATCGGAGCCGCTGTGGAGATGTGTGAACCGGCTCCATAGCGAGCCGGTCACAATCCCCTGCTATGCGAATTGTTCGCATAGGTGTGAACCCAGCCTAAATGGAACCTGTTGCCTTGCCTTGCATGCCTAAAGCACAGTTATATGTGAATTGCAACGTAGCTAAAAATGTAAATCAGACTTGCATGGAGTATCTGCTATGTAACCTATTGAGTAGAAAAGGAGATGGGATTAAAAGGAGAGAACTCAAATGTAGTATAGCAACTAACAGTACCAACAGGGGGCTGGGCAGTGACACAGGGTCTGCAGGGTCTGAAAACCATCTTATTGCCCCCCTCTCCTTGTACTAAGTTCACACATATATATAGCAAGAGATACAGTGCTTTAAAAAAAGTATTCATACCCTTGAGATTTTCCACATTTTGTCATGTTACAACCAAAAACTTAAATGTATTTTATTGGAATTTTATGTGATAGACCAACACAAAGTGGCACATAATTGTGAAGACAAATGATCAATGTTTTTTGATTTTTTTTTACAAATATGTGAAAAGTGTCGCGTGCATTTGTATTCAGCCCGCTTTACTCCGATACTCCTAAATAAAATCTAGTGGAACCAATTGCCTTTATAAGTCACCTAATTAGTAAACAAATTCCACCTGTGTGTAATTTAATCTCAGTATAAATATAGCGGTTCTGTGAGGTTTGTTAAAGAACGTTAGTGAACAAACAGCATCATGAAGGCCAAGAAACACACCAGACAGGTCAGGGATAACGTTGAGGAGACAACCATTAATGGTGCACTCCACAAATCTTGCCTTTATGGAAGAGAGTGGCAAGAAGAAAGCCATAAGAAGTCCGGTTTGCATTTTTTTTTCAAGAAGCTATGTGGGGGACACAGCAAATGTGAAAGAAGGGGCTCTGGTCAGATGAGACCAAAATTGAAGCAAAACGCTATGTGTGGCAGAAAACTAACACTGCACACATCATCCTGAACACACCATCCCCACTGTGAAACATGGTGGTGGCAGCATCATGTTGTGGGGATGCTTTTCTTCAGCAGGGACAGGGAAACTGGTCAGAGTTGATGGGAAGATGGATGGAGCCAAATAAAGAGCAATATTAGAAGAAAACCTGTTGGAGCCGGCAAAAGACTGGAGACTGGGGCGGAGGTTCACCTTCCAGCAGCACAACGACCCTAAACATACAGCCAGAGCTACAATGGAATGGATCTAGTGACAACCATGGATTCCTCCACTTTTGATGTGGCACAGAAAGAGAAGGGAAATTTCCCCAATGAGACACAGATGGCAAAACAAAAAACTAACAGGAGTTACCCCAAAGCATATTCATGTGTTAGAATGGCCCAGTGAAAGTACAGACCTAAATCCAATGGAGACTCTGGGGCAAGACTTGAAAATTGCTGTTCACAGACGCTCTCCATCCAATCTGACAGAGTTTGAGCTATTTTGCACAGAAGAATTGGCCAAAATTTCACTCTCTAGATGTGTAAAGCTGGTAGAGACATCCCCAAAAAGACTTGCAGCTGTAATTGTAGTGAAAGGTGGTTACATAGTTAGCAAGGTTGAATAAAGACACCAGTCCATCCAGTTTAACCCAAGTGGGTATGGGTGAGTATGAGTATGGGTGCTTGTCTACAATTGTCCCTAACCCTGTACATCGCACACTCACATCAGTCCCTACCCTCAATCCAAGGTTATATTCATATACTGGTGCCAGTTTTGGACAGAAGCCAATTAATCTACCAGCATGTCTTTGGAGTGTGGGAGGAAACCGGAGTACCCGGAGGAAACCCACGCAGGCACAGGGAGAACATGCAAACTCCAGGCAGGTGGTGTCGTGGTTGGGATTCGAACCAGTGACCCTTTTTACTGCTAGGCGAGAGTGCTACCCACAACACCACTGTGCCGCCCTAGTGGTTCTACAAAGTATTGACTCAGGGGGGCTGAATACAAATGCACACCACACTTTTCACATATTTATTTGTAAAAAATTTTGAAAACCATTTAATCATTTTCCTTCCACTTCACAGATATGTGCCACTTTGTGTTGGTCCATCACATAAAATACATTTATGTGTTTTTGGTTGTAACATGACAAAATGTGGAAAATGTCAAGGGGTATGAATACTTTTTCAAGACACTGTAAGGTGCTGAGTAGAAAGGGAGATGGCTGGGATTAGAAGAGGAAGACATATATTATAGCAACCAACAGCACAAACAGGGGGCGGGGCGGTGACGCAGGATCTTATTGGCTCCTTGTGCAAAGTTCCCCTATAGCAGGAGATATAGTATGTGTTTTCCATTACTAATCTTTTTGCAGAGGAAACATTCCTTATAGGTGTGTGCTCATTTTGCCCTTTAGCCGGAGTTCCCTTTTTAAATCTCACTCTCCAGGTTTTTTGGGGTCCTGACCTATAAATGACGAGGAGCTCCTGGAGCTTCTAAGGCAGTTAGCTACATTGAAAAGCAATGGTTTCATCTATTTAGCCGAGCTTGCATCTCTCTAAATCTCCAGCACTCCCTTTGTATGTGGGAATCATATGTTTTATTTATCTGCTGCTTTTATCAGATCTGTCTTCCCGCTCTATTATGCTCCCTATTCCCATTTTATGTCCTATTTTAGCACTTTTATGTCTGATCAGACAAACACAGCAGTTTCCCACTCACAGCCCAACAATTGTGGGCCTCTGCCTCCGCACGGGGCGAGACGCGCTATTGCAAAGCGTTGCTTTTAGATCTCACCGATCGCTTGACAGCTGTCATTTTGTCAGGGGAGATGGGCTCCGTCCTTTCTATTCTTTGTTCATAAACACATTGTATAATATTTAGGACTGGAGCCAAGGCTGCGGGGACATTGTCAGAGGAATGGCTCCGCAAAACTCCCTTTACTGTTACCAAAACACACCAATTACATACTCATTAAAACATAATAAAATGGATTTTCACATTGAATCCGACTTATTGGCCTTTTATCTTCCCTATGCACTGGGACAGGACGGGGCTCACGAGTATTTAGGAACATGTTGATAGGTGGAGAAAGAACAGAGAGAGGAATCATTGGTATTCTGCTGCTCCTTCACTGTCCTTTTAGTGGAAGAGGGTGGGGTGGTGACCGGGGGGTGCTACTTATCTTCAGCAAAGAACAGTCAGGTCACAAGGCTGGGAGGAAATCTCAGGACTGGAAAGACAGAAATGTAAACCCTTTGGTAGGTAAAACAGCCCCCCATATATGCATTTCAGCTGTTTAATTAGCAGTTTGCATGGAGCCCACCTTTATCCAAATACTGGAAGCATTCAGTAATAAATTAGGATAGGTTTTCATACATCAATTATACAGTAGAATAAATGTATTGTTGTTATTTTAGCATTTAATAATAAACAACAACAACAAACAACAGTATTTATAATAAAATATTATTAAAAAAATATATTTTTATTGCTAACAACAACATTTTTAAAATACTATTTTATCATTTTAAATAAATCAGAATTTTTACAAATAAAATAGTAATAAAAATATTATTATATAATAGTTTCATTATTTTATCATTTAGAAATTATTTATTATTGTGATAATCTTTTATTATACAATTTTTTATTAAAATAATAGCAACAACAGCGAATATTAAAAATGAAAATTATTAATATAAAACTATTCCTAATGCTGATGCTACTGCTACAACTACTACTACTACTAAAAATACTAACAACAACAAAACAACAATATTTTTTATCACAATTTTATCATTTTAAATAAATCTGAATTTTTACAAATAAAATAGTAATAAAAATATTATTATATAATTTCATTCTTTTATCATTTAGAAATTATTTATTATTGTGATAATCTTAATATACTATTTATTAATAACAAATAATATTAAAAATGAAAATTATTAATATAAAAACTATTCCTAATGCTGATGCTACTACAAATAACAACAACAACAAAACAACAATATTTTTAATCACAATTTTATCATTTTAAATAAATCTGAATTTTTACAAATAAAATAGTAATAAAAATGTTATTATATAATAATTTCATTATTTTGTCATTTATTATTGTGATAATCTTTTATTAAAATAATAACAACAAATAATATTAAAAATGAAAATGATTAATGTAAAACTATTCCTAATGCTGATGCTACTACTACTAAAAATAACAACATTTGTAATGACTATTTTATCATTTTAAATAAAATAATAAGAATTTTTACAAAGAAAATAGTAATAAACATACTATTATATAATAATTTCATTATTTTATCATTTAGAAATGATTTATTATTGTGATAATAATAATAACAAATAATATTAAAAATGAAAAAAATATTAATATAACTATTATAATGCTGATGCTACTACTAAAAACAACAACAAACTATTTTTAATTACTGTTTCATTATGTATTAATGTAATAATAATACATGATACGTTTTACAAATAAAAAACAGTAATACAAATATATTATATAATCATTTTGAATATTTATTATTGTTATAATATTTTATACTATTTTATTATTAAAAAATAATAATAATAAAAATGAAAAATTATTAAATATAAAAATACTTATTATTACTAATGCTGATACTACTACTGCAAATATTATTTTAATATTAAAATAGTTAATATTATTGTAGCGCCAATAACCCACTGCAGGGCGCTATGGATTTCTGGGCTTACCGATTACCTCCTCCTTGTAGCTCGTAGTTTTCATCTAGGGGTTCCCAGGGTTAGTACCCAGTAATTGCTGAGACTGACACTCAAAATCCTTTTGAGGATTTTTATTTGCAAAAAAAAACGTTGAAACAAAAAACAGTCTCTCAGATGGGAATAGAGGGCATGGGTGATAAAGCTCAGGCACTTTAGAACTGCTAACCATCGGATAAATGTCTCTCTAGATGCTCCAGGGAGTAGCCACTCGCAACTGGACAGTTAACTGTCGGATAAACCCTTGTTCGTAGATCTAGCAACCAACAAGTGATTCGGAATTTAGCAAAGTCTCTGCCACAGACTTGGTTGTAATCGAAGGATGCGTTAGGAACTTTTCCTATGGTACCTGCATCTTTCAGCCGATCCGGCGATACCATAAGAAATGCAGATTCAATTAGTGTCCATACATCTCTGCTCCCAGGCTCTTACCAAGCAGCCAGCTTCATGCGTGGCCCTCCTCCGAAGAGTCCTCCCCTGTCCTGAGAGGACACCGGGACACTTCAGAATCCTCCTTCAGTTACTGGGCATCGAACTAACCAGTTCCGAGGCTTGGGAACGGATGGATCCCCACCCCAGACCATGAGGGCCTCTGGGACTGGTCAGGATGACCAGGCTTACGGGGTCATCAGAAGCTCCTGGACCGAGACCCCTCACAGGGCTGGTCCGGCCCAGAGCCAGAACCAACGACAGACCACTGAACGCGTGACTTTAGCACCTTAAGTACCCCTTCTATTTATTATTACACAGCGGGGCCAGACGCGCCCACTGATTGGCTCTGGGAAAAGATTGGTACCCAATGCGTTAAACCAGACTGCGTTCTCAGCCGGTCACAGGTGCCTCACCTCACCTATGACCAGGCAGAACTCTAGTACAGCCCAGCCAAACTGATGCCAAAGCATAACCTTGAATAATTAACCCCAAAACTCAGTCACAGTTCTGTGAGAAAAAAAACTAAATTTACACTATAGCGTACACTTTAGAAAAAAGTGTTGGCGCTACATTACTAATGCTGATACTACTACTACTACTACAAATATTATTTTATATTAAAAGTTAATATCATTAAAAAAAAAAAAAAAAAATAATAATAACAAAAAACAATAATGGAAATTATTTATATTAATATTTATTATTACTAATGCTGATCTACTACTACTATTTAAAAAGAATAAAATAGTAATAAAATCATTACTATTATTATTTAGTAATTTCATTATAATATATTATATTTATTATTGTTAGAATAAATTATATTAATATATTGAATTACATTATACTTGCTCAAAATGCTAGCTTACCTCCCCCACCTTTCTGCATCACTTCAAAGCTGCTGTAAAATAGGAATAATGGAAACTTGTCACAATAGCGTTATTTGCCAGTCATTTCATCTGTGTTTTGCTGTTAGATGAGAAGATGTACTAGGTGTAGCTAGCAGTTAGAGGCGTGGGGGGCACCATAAAAAGGATGGGACTTCAATGTACTTCAATGCCTAAATTTAGCAGGAGCCCTTTGTGAAGGAACATCCATCCAACGGTCTTATTTTGTCAGCCAACTACAATTTCTGATGGCTCCCGTATTCTTTTATGTGAGCTTTCATTTAATTTCCTTGAGCTGAGGATCAGTAAAAAACTGAGGACTGAGATTCTGGGGCTTGCTGCATCTAGGCTGATTTCCGTTCCATGGTTAACCCCTGGCATACTAAACAGGGTCAAACGCCAAATATTCAGACATGTACGGGGTATTGAAACGTGAACCTGTCCATGGGGCACCATCTTCTTTTTCCAATGTACTCCTCATATCCCTAAAATATATAGCTAAAGCAGGCCAACAACATTGTTACTGATATGCCAATCTTGACTTTTTGGGCAAAAGTCAGCTGAGCCCCCATCTCTAACCACACCCCATGACCATTGTTGTATGCAGAAAAACATGACATAGTAGTAACAAAAGGGTCTTTGAAAGTCATGCTGTGATAAACTGTTGGTGGTGCCCAATGGAGGTTTTAATTTGGTAAAAGACTGAAGCCAAGTTTCTGTTCACTTATTCACCAGAGAGATGTTCATAAGCTGAATGATTGATATTTGGCATCAGTTTCTATATGCATTGGCCCAGGAATAGGGTTGCTTTGAAGAGACACTGCCACCATGTCCATGCAGGGCATGGTGACAGAGTCTGTGGAGACGGCTTTGCTTGACAACCCTATACTTACCTTACCTTTGCTCCCTCACAGCTACTTGCTCCTTCACAGCTGGCTCTTGTAGATATGGGAGGAGAATGTGACCTGCTCCCTTGTAACCAGTGATGTAAGTAACTGAGTTAAAATAAACTGAGTTACCTAACGCAGTTACTTTAGAGGGTAACGAGTAATCTAACTGATTACTTTTCCCCTCATGGTAACTCAGTTCCCATTACTTTGGCTTAGTTACCCCAATTACATCTACCGCCACTAGATGGCAGTAGTGTAATTCCGGTGTCCTGCCAAAAAAGTTCCCCCGCCGGATAAGGACCCCCTGTACTGCGCAGGCGCAGGGCTTGCGCAGTACGAAGGACTACGGAGCTTCCGAAAATTGCCGAACCTAAACAGCTCTGAGTGAACTCTACACCGCGCAGGCGCAGTTAACATGTAATTGCACGAGGCGATGCAGCACGCTCCTGATGCTCGTGCTACTCTGCAAGGGGCGTCTATCGTGTAAGTAAGGGGCGGGTCTAGTATTACTGTAACCAAGGGGCGCATTTATTATTATATATCGAGCTCTGCCCATTAATTTTGCATTTGCCCTCTTCTGTAGCCATCCGCCCCTTACACGATATAATAATAATAGACCCGCCACTTGCTTACACGCTATAACAGATCTGCCCCTTGGTTAGAGTGATAATAGAGCAGCCCCTTGGTTACACGATATATAACAATAATAATAAATGCGCCCCTTGGTTACAGTAATACTAGACCCGCCCCTTAGTTACACGTATAGAATATTTAAAAAAAAAGTCAGTTGTTACTTTGCTGCGTAACTAATTACTTTTCCAATGTAGTAACGGAGTTACTAACGCAATTACTTTTTGGGAGAAGTAATTTGTAACTTAACTAATTACTTTTTTAAAGTAAGATGACCAACACTGCTTGTGACGGCATCTGAGACTAGCAGCCAGTCACTAGACCTGGTCACCATTCCCCTGGGTTACCGACACAGGTGATCTCAGCACCAGCTAGAGAGGAGGAAAGAGTGAGGCAGTGCAGATAAGGTAAACGTATGGGGGTCCAGGGATGTACTTTTTCAGAAGCATGTCACTTTGCCATGCAAAGCTGTTTATAGCTCAGCAGAATGTAAAATATCCCTTATTTTTTTATCTGTACATGCAGAGTCGCTGGTATATACAGTCCCTTGCAAAAGTGTTCACCCCCCTTGGCATTTGTTCGTGTTTTGTTGCCTCACAACCTGGAATTAACATGGATTGTTTGAGGATTTGCATCATTTAATTTACAGAAAATGCTCACAACTTTGAATATATATTTTTTTTATTGTGAAGCAAACAACAAATAGGACAAAATAACAGAAAAAGTCAATGTGCATAACTATTCACCCCCCTAAAGTCAATACTTTGTAGAGCCACCTTTTGCGACTATCACAGCTCCAAGTCGCTTTGAATAAGTCTCTATGAGCGCTCCACATCTTACCAATGGGACTTTTGCCCATTCCTCCTTACAAAACTGCTCCAGCTCCTTCAAGTTGAATGATTTGCGCTTGTGAACAGCAATCTTTAAGTCTGACCACAGATTTTTTATTGGATTGAGGTCTGGGCTTTGACTAGGCCATTCCAACACATTTACATGTTTCCCCTTAAACCACTCAAGTGTTGCTTTAGCAGTGTGTTTGGGGTCATTGTCCTGCTGGAAGGTGAACCTCCATCCTAGTCTCAAATCACACAGAGTGGTACAGGTTTTGCTCAAGAATATCCCTGTATTTAGCACCATCCATCTTTCTCAACTCTGACCAGTTTCCCAGTCCCGACTGCTGCCACTACCATGTTTCACTGTGGGGTTCTTTGGGTGATGTGATGTGTTGGGTTTGAGCCATAGTGTTTTCGTTGATGGCCAAAAAGTTAAATTTTAGTCTCATCAGACCAGAGCACCTTCCTCCATACATTTTGGGATTCTCCCACATGCCTTTTCACAAACTCAAAATGTGCCATTTTGTTTTTTTGCTGAAAGTAATGGCTTTCTTCTGGACACTCTACCATAAAGCCCAACTCTATGGAGCGTACAGCTTATTGCCGTCCTATGTACAGATACTCCAGTCTCTGCTGTGAAACTCTGCAGCTCCTCCAGGGTTACCTTGGGTCTCTGTGCTGCCTCTCTAATTAATGCCCTCATTGCCCGGTCCGTGAGTTTTGGTGTGCGGCCGTCTCATGGCAGGTTAGCTGTTTGCCATCTTCTTTCCATTTGGTTATGATAGATTTGATGGTGCTCCTAGGGATCATCAAAGATTTGGATATTTTTTTCATAACCTAACCCCGACTTGTACTTAACAACATTGTCCCTTACTTTTTTGGAGAGTTCCTTGGTCTTCATGGCAGCGTTTGGTTAGTGGTGCCTCTTGCTTAGGTGTTGCAGCCTCTGGGGCCTTTCAAAAAGGTGTGTATATGTAATGACAGATAGTATGACACTTAGATTGCACACAGGTGGACATCTCTTCACTAATTATGTGACTTCTGAAGGTAATTGGTTGCACCAGAGCTTTTTATGGGCTTCATAACAAAGGGGGTGAGTACATACGCACACGCCAATTATCAGTTTTTATTTATGAAAAATAGTTTTTCAAATTTTACTTCACCAACTTAGACTATTGTGTTCTGATCCATCACATATAATTCAGATTAAAAAATTATTTTATTTAATTTTAGGCCCAGAGTATATCAAGAGAAAACTGATGCAAGAAATTATTGAAAATGCTGAACCCATGGAGATAAGAGAACAACCTACTGCAATCAAGGAACAGCCAGCTCATGCACCTCCTGAGAGTCCTCAGCTCCCTGAAAATCAACTGTCCTCTCAAGATGTCTCCCCAGTGCGAACCCCGTCACCTCCACCTGGGACACCACCTGAAGCCAAGAAACTTAGAACAAGTTCGCAGAAGGAAAGGCTGATTACTGCTGGAAACTGGAATGGAGAAAGACGTGGTGGAAGGCAATCCGCCAGCCCATCCCGGAGTCCAATCAACAGAGCTGACTTGAGCAGCAAATATGAGAGCCAGATGAAACCACTTCAGAGGTTGGACAAAATGTCATCCGATACGGATATTGAGTTCCATAAAGGCTATCACAGCTATGCTGTGCGGACCTCCCCAGTGAATCCTCCACTGGACTTTGAAGAAAAAGCATTCCCACCAACAAAAGCTGGAACACCAGATTTGAAAGAGGAGCCAAAGGAAGTTCTATTTTCTCAAAAAGTCCAAGAAAAGAAGACCGCTGTAGAACCTACCAAGAAGGTTAAACCAAGTGAAGAGGTTAAGGATGTAAAAGTGGAAAAGCCAAGTGTTGAAGCCAAAACGGAGACCAAGATTGTCCAGAAAGCTGAGCCTAAGACTGTCCAGAAAACTGAACCAAAGGTTGTTCAGAAACCAGCTCCCCCAAAAGCAGAACCCAAAGTGGTGGCGAAACCCACCCCCCCGAAACCAGAGCCCAAACCTGCAGCCAAGCCAGAGTCCAAGGCGTTGGTTAAGTTTGACTCTAAAAGCTCAATAAAGAAGGGCGCCCAAGCTGTGCCAGCTCCCAAAGCAGAAGAGGAAATTGAAGAGGTCAGTATTATGGTTTAAGGACTGGTTAACCAAAAATTGATCTCCAATGTTGGGTAGATGCTTGCTTTTTTAACAGTTTATCAGCTTTTAAAACTTCTCCAGGAGCATCTCTGTACCCTGGTGGCCAGCTTCACCAACCTGCACTTTACAAGTACTGTAGGTCTTTTACGCCTTTTTTTTATACATTTAGGAAATGGCATAAGGATCATCTTGTGCAGCAGGAAGAGGAAGACTTCATGTCGGTGTGGTGCAGAGCCAAGACTCCCATCAGGGAGATCTCAAAGTTCTAGAAAAATATAAGTTGGGGGCTAAGGCTACTAGCATCTTCTCCTAACTAGTTTATACATTTTGGGTGGAGAGAACTGGTAGGGTATTTTAAGTTTGATCTACCAATGGCTTTAACAAATAATCCCTGTGATGATCGATTCTCATTCTGCCACCACATCCACTACTTTTGTTCAGTATCCCATATTATCCGTGTATTCAACTGATATGTGAACATACTAAAACAATATCTAATGTCTTTCATGCAATCCAGATAAAAAAAAAAAAAAAAAAGTATTAAAAATCTGAGCCTTAGGCATAGCCAATGGTTTACATGACCAAGCTGGCTAAAGCACAGACAATCAGCAGTACAGAACAGAGGACAACCCATAGCTTTAATGTAAACCAACTTGGAGTGCTGTGGGGGCTGCCATTATCACTTGCTGCCCCTTGCTAACACACACGGTACTAACCATGTTATCTTCTCTTTTGCAGAAACCAGATACAATCATGATATGCATGGTCATTTTATTGAATATCGGCCTATCCATCTTATTTGTACATCTACTGACATGAAGAATTGGAGTAAGTATTGGTTCTAATAAAAGGTATTACTGCCTGGTACCACTGAGTAGTAAAATCCATAGCCTGGTTTACCATCTCATGTTCACCATATCAGTAAAACATGGTTTCCAACTGTTCCTCATTTAGAGATACTGTCAGCAAATAAAGCAAATACTGTGGTAAAACATGATTTATATGTATTTAATTATATTGGTCCAGCTTGGACCAAAGTAAATATGCACAACTCATATCCGACTGATCCCGGTGGAAGCTGCAAATCACTGTAGTAGGGACATTATTTTGTCATGGTCTTCTGGGTCCAGTACTTCCACATAGCAGTCTATATAACGTCACAGGCTTTGCTGCCCTCAAGAATAGGGGAATCCTAATAGTCAAAGATAAAAAATGAAAAAAAAGGACGCACCAGCCTTGTGCATTATCCTTTGGATATATATTTATTAAAAGAGATAAAAAAAGAATAACTACTCACAAACAACTGTAGAATTCTTGCATTATAAAAGTCACCGAATAGCAGAAATCAGTCTGAGACGAACAATACACTCCAGAGGTCACGGAGGAAATAACAGGGGCCACTGCTAGCTGACGCGTTACTAAGGGAAAACCCTTCTTCCTCAGAGCTGAGCCTCAACTCTGAGTTTGACTGCTTTCTGCTATTCGGTGACTTTTAAAATGCAAGACTTCTACAGTTTGTGAGTAGTTTTCTTTTTTATCACTTTTAATAAATACATATCCAAAGAATAATGCACTAGACTGGTGCGCCCTTTTTTCCTTTTTTATCTATGATTTTTGGACGAGTGGAAGTATGGAAAGTATTCTCTGAATGGTGCCTGTGCCAAGTGGGTGACCTGTGTTCTGCAGGCATCAGGGCAGTTGCTTGGCACTGGACCCAACTGCTAGTAGCAATCACTGTAGTAGCAATGCCTACTACAGTGATTTCCAGCTTCTACCCACAATTATGGCATTTACAAATTTACATTGGACCAATGTAACTATGTAAAAATTACCATACTTAGAATTCAGCTTTAATGCATGACTTCTTTCATGAGGTTGCTGTATGCTGCACCATATGCTATCTGGACCTGGATTTCTACAAACCCACTTGTGTCAACAGCAATTACTAAAATAAAGGACTAGTGAGAAAATACAGAGTGCATAGTGCACATTTTATAAGTAGAAGATGAAAGCCTTGGGCAGTAGAATTTGCTGGTGGTTTATAGAGTTGAAATGTAGCGCTTGGTATTTGTGGTGATATAATGACATTATTTGCTGACAATTGTGGTTGTGTTTTGCTTGCGCAGGAATTTTACATTTTAAACCCATGGATTGTTCCCATCAGCCTTCCTGATTAGATGAAGAGCTGTCAGGAGAGGAGGCGTCTTTCGCCTTGACGGACTATCATGAAGCCGGGAGACAATCGACGTATCTTTCACTGAACCTTATTTGCCTGTTGTATATAAAGCGAAGATAGCAAGTGGATTTCAACCCCCGTCAGCTGTCACGGTGCACTGGAATGTTAAACTGATCTTGTTTGAAAACGAAAGAATGTAGCATTGAGGTCTATCCTTATGATGTAAAGATAAAAATAAAATTTAAGTAAAAAAAATAAAATAAATGTTAAACTTCCGCAAAAAGTAAAAAAAAAAAAACAAACAAAAAAAATAAAATAAAAACTCACTATTGCTGAAATCGAGTTTTGCAGAACTTTGGAAGCACAAAGCCAACACCCTCCAAGCCTTTAAAAAAGCATGAAGCCAACACCCTCCAAGGCTTTGGAAGCACAAAGCCAACACCCTCCAAGGTTTTGTCCCCCCACCACGGAAGTTTAGAGTCTGCGTTTGGAAAAGTTCATTGATTTATTTATTTATTTTTATGTGTGCAGGATTAGCGGTTGGCGATGGACTGTTGCGAGGAACCAGGATACGATATGTTTACACATTTTCAAGCTATAGAAAATACCACAAGCCAAACCCATGTCTTAAAAAGAGAAAAAAAAAATATATATGTATTAGGATTGCTAGATAAACTTTTTGCATGTGTGGCGGCTTTGTTGTAGAAACGTTTGTACAACGCTCATGGAAGTGCACTGTGGTTCGTAAAGTGGAAGCAAAGTTTTGGGCGTTGTAAACACGCGTGTGCCAAAAATAATGAGAAATAAAATGCACTTTCAAACCATTAAGCCCCAAATTGTCTGTTTATCAACCAAGGGGTTCATTGAGGTTGGCTGGTAGCCATCTTTACACTGAGGTTGGCTGGTAGCCATCTTTACACTGAGGTTGGCTGGTAGCCATCTTTACACTGAGGTTGGCTGGTAGCCATCTTTACACTGAGGTTGGCTGGTAGCCATCTTTACACTGAAGTTGGCTGGTAGCCATCTTTACACTGAGGTTGGCTGGTAGCCATCTTTACATTGAGGTTGTCTGGTAGCCATCTTTACACTGAGGTTGGCTGGTAGCCATCTTTACATTGAGGTTGGCTGGTAGCCATCTTTACATTGAGGTTGGCTGGTAGCCATCTTTACACTGAGGTTAGCCGGTAGCCATCTTTACATTGAGGTTGGCCGGTAGCCCTCTTGGGTGCTGATAGCTTTTGTGGTTGTAATATTTCAGTGGCTTGTTTTCTTTTGCGGTAGTTTACTTTTTAAAAGGAAATCTGTGCTTTGTCCATGGAGGTCAAAGTAACAGTTTTACTTTAATAGTGGCCTCAACAGCTGCCCATACCTTCCCTTTACTTCCCAGATGCTCCGTTTACAATAGACATGGGAACTGTCAAAAAATTTGTTTCGTTTCGTCCCGTTTCGTATATAAAAAAATTCGTAATTCGTGTACGAAATTTCGTTCGAATTCGTACGAAATACGAAATTCGGACGAATCGTAATTTTTTTTTTCGAATCGTTAGTAAAGTTACGAATCGTTACGAATTGTTACGAATCGTTAACGCGGCTAATGAATTGTCGGTTCTCATAACACAGAGAACAATTCGAATCCAACTACAAATATCGAATTTCAATTTCAAGTTACGAATCGTTACGAATAGTTACGAATCGTTAGTAAATCCAACTACAAATATCGAATTTCAACTAATATGAAAGAAATTATAATAGCGGATATAACGAATGCTTTGAATGCTTCGAATGAATTCGAGATTCAGTATATCTAATATAGAGAACTGTTCCTGCACAAAGTGTCATTTTTGCAGGAAAAAAGCTATTTAAAAACACTAGCGGCTAATAAAAAGTCGGCTACGTAACACAGAGAACAGTCATTCATTGATAAAAAAAAAAAAAAAGCCTGGGGGTCCCCCCGATTCAATAACCAGGCCCTTCAAGTCTGGTATGGATATTAAGGGGGACCCCAGCCAAAAAAAAAAAAAAAAATGGCGTGGGGTCCCCCACAAATATCCATACCAGACCCTTCAGGTCTGGGATGGATTTTAAGGGGAACCCCGAGCAAAAAAAAAAAAAAAATGGCGTGGGGTCCCCCTCAAAATCCATACCAGACCCTTTATCCGAGCACGCAACCTGGCAGGCCGCAGGAAAAGAGGGGGGACGAGAGCGCCCCCCCTCCCGCCTGAACCGTACCAGGCCACATGCCCTCAACATTGGGAGGATGCTTTGGGGGTCTGAGACCCCCAAAGCACCTTGTCCCCATGTTGATGAGGACAAGGGCCTCATCCCCACAACCCTGTCCGGTGGTTGTGGGGGTCTGCGGGCGGGGGGCTTATCGGAATCTGGAAGCCCCCCTTTAACAAGGGGACCCCCAGATCCCGCCCCCCCCCTGTGTGAAATGGTAAGGGGGTACAAAAGTACCCCTACCATTTCACCAAAAAAGTGTCAAAAATGGTAAAAATGACAGGAGACGGTCTTTGACAATTCCTTTATTAAAATCTTCTTTCTTCTTTCTTCATCCTTTGGTTTCTTCATCTTCTCCTTCCGTCATCTTCTTCCATCTTCTTCCATCTTCTTCTTCCTCCGATCCGCTTCTTCTTGCTCCGGTCTTCTCGTCCGGCATCGGCGCCGGCATCTGTTCTCGCAGGCCGCTCCTCGCAATGGGAGGCTCCCGCTCTGTGAGGCTTCGCTCCGGCTGACAGGTCTTTTATAATGGAGGGCACCTGGTGACCCCGCCCCCCCTCTGACGTAATGGGGAAAGCCATAGGGAAGTCCCCATGACGTCCCCGTGCGTCAGAGGGGGCGGGGTTACCAGCTGCCCTCCGTTATAAAAGACCTGTCAGCCGGAGCGAGCGGGAGCCTCCCATTGCGAGGAGCGGCCTGCGAGAACAGATGCCGACGCCGATGCCGGACGAGAAGACCGGAGCAAGAAGAAGCGGATCGGAGGAAGAAGAAGATGGAAGAAGATGGAAGAAGGTGACGGAAGGAGAAGATGAAGAAACCGAAGAAAGAAGAAAGAAGATTTTAATAAAGGAATTGTCAAAGACCGTCTCCTGTCATTTTTACCATTTTTGTCACTTTTTTGGTGAAATGGTAGGGGTACTTTTGTACCCCCTTACCATTTCACACAGGGGGGGGCGGGATCTGGGGGTCCCCTTGTTAAAGGGGGCTTCCAGATTCCGAAAACCCCCCCGCCCGCAGACCCCCACAACCACCGGCCAGGGTTGTGGGGAAGAGGCCCTTGTCCTCATCAACATGGGGACAAGGTGCTTTGGGGGTCTCAGACCCCCAAAGCATCCTCCCAATGTTGAGGGCATGTGGCCTGGTACGGTTCAGGTGGGAGGGGGGGCCGCTCTCGTCCCCCCCTCCTTTCCTGCCGCCTGCCAGGTTGCGTGCTCGGATAAGGGTCTGGTATGGATTTTATGGGGGACCCCACGCCATTTTTTTTGGCTAGGGTTCCCCTTAAAATCCATCCCAGACCTCAAGGGTCTGATATGGATTTTGAGGGGGACCCTACGCCATTTTTTTTTGGCTGGGGTCCCCCTTAATATACATCCCAGACCTGAAGGGCCTGGTTATTGAATTTGGGGGGACCCCCACGCTTTTTTTTATCAATGACTTCAATGAATGACTGTTCTCCGTGTTACGGATCCGACAATTCATTTGCCGGCAATAGCCGCAAGTGATTTTAAATAGCTTTTTTTTCCTGCAAAAATGACACTGTGCAGGAACAGTTCACTATATTAGATATACTGAATCTCGAATCATTCGAAGCATTCGTTATATCCGCTATTATAATTTCTTTCATATTAGTTGAAATTAGATATTTGTTAGTTGTTGTATTTGAATTGTTCTCTGTATTACGGGAAGCGGCAATTAGCCGCGAGTGATTTTAAATTTAAATTTTTTTTCCTGCAAAAATGACACATTGTACAGAGAGAGTTCTAAGCACGGGAAACATGCCCCCCTTCTATATACTATATACTCTATAGTATGCCTATGAAGGGGCGCATGTTTCCCGTGCTTAGAACTGTCTCTGTACAATGTGTCATTTTTGCAGGAAAAAAAAGCTATTTAAAATCACTCGCGGCTAATTGCCGCTTCCCGTAATACAGAGAACAATTCGAATACAACAACTAACAAATATCTAATTTCAACTAATATGAAAGAAATTATAATAGCGGATATAACGAATGCTTTGAATGATTCGAGATTCAGTATATCTAATATAGTGAACTGTTGCTGCACAGTGTCATTTTTGCAGGAAAAAAAAGCTATTTAAAATCACTTGCGGCTATTGCCGGCAAATGAATTGTCGGATCCGTAACACAGAGAACTGTCATTCATTGAAGTCATTGATAAAAAAAAAAAGCGTAGGGGTCCCCCCAAATTCAATAACCAGGCCCTTGAGGTCTGGGATGGATATTAAGGGGGACCCCAGCCAAAAAAAAAAATGGCGTACGGTCCCCCTCAAAATCCATATCAGACCCTTGAGGTCTGGGATGGATTTTAAGGGGAACCCTAGCCAAAAAAAATGGCGTGGGGTCCCCCTCAAAATCCATACCAGACCCTTATCCGAGCACGCAACCTGGCAGGCCGCAGGAAAGGAGGGGGGACGAGAGCGCCCCCCCTCCCGCCTGAACCGTACCAGGCCACATGCCCTCAACATTGGGAGGGTGCTTTGGGGGTCTGAGACCCCCAAAGCACCTTGTCCCCATGTTGATGAGGACAAGGGCCTCGTCCCCACAACCGTGCCCGGTGGTTGTGGGGGTCTGCGGGCGGGGGGCTTATCGGAATCTGGAAGCCCCCTTTAACAAGGGGACCCCCAGATCCCGCCCCCCCCTGTGTGAAATGGTAAGGGGGTACAAAAGTACCCCTACCATTTTACCGAAAAAGGTGACAAAAGTGGTAAAAATAATGACAGGAGACGGTCTTTGACAATTCCTTTATTAAAATCTTCTTTCTTCATCCTTCGGTTTTTCTTCATCTTCTCCTTCCGTCATCTTCTTCCATCTTCTTCTTCCTCCGACCCGCTTCTTCTTGCTCCGGTCTTCTCGTCCGGCATCGGCGTCGCCGTCTGTTCTCGCAGGCCGCTCCTCGCAATGGGAGGCTCCCGCTCTGTGAGGCTTCGCTCCGGCTGACAGGTCTTTTATAACGGAGGGCACCTGGTGACCCCGCCCCCCATCTGACGTAATGGGGAAAGCCATAGGGAAGTCCCCATGACGTCCCCGTGCGTCAGAGGGGGCGGGGTTACCAGGTGCCCTCCGTTATAAAAGACCTGTCAGCCGGAGCGAAGCCTCACAGAGCGGGAGCCTCCCATTGCGATGAGCGGCCTGCGAGAACAGACGCCAACGCCGATGCCGGACGAGAAGACCGGAGCAAGAAGAAGCGGATCGGAGGAAGAAGAAGATGGAAGAAGATGGAAGAAGATGGAAGAAGATGGAAGAAGATGGAAGAAGATGGAAGAAGAAGATGAAGAAACCGAAGGATGAAGAAAGAAGAAAGAAGATTTAATAAAGGAATTGTCAAAGACCGTCTCCTGTAATTTTTACCATTTTTGTCACCTTTTTTGGTGAAATGGTAGGGGTACTTTTGTACCCCCTTACCATTTCACACAGGGGGGGGCTGGGATCTGGGGGTCCCCTTGTTAAAGGGGGCTTCCAGATTCCGATAAGCCCCCCACCCGCAGACCCCCACAACCACCGGCCAGGGTTGTGGGGATGAGGCCCTTGTCATCATCAACATGGGGACAAGGTGCTTTGGGGGTCTCAGACCCCCAAAGCATCCTCCCAATGTTGAGGGCATGTGGCCTGGTATGGTTCAGGCGGGAGGGGGGCCGCTCTCGTCCCCCCCTCTTTTCCTGCGGCCTGCCAGGTTGCGTGCTCGGATAAAGGGTCTGGTATGGATTTTGAGGGGGACCCCACGCCATTTTCTTTGGCTGGGGTTCCCCTTAAAATCCATCCCAGACCTGAAGGGTCTGGTATGGATATTTGGGGGGGACCCCACGCCATTTTTTTTTGGCTGGGGTCCCCCTTAATATCCATACCAGACCTGAAGGGCCTGGTTATTGAATTTGGGGGGACCCCTACGCTTTTTTTTTTTATATATCAATGAATGACTGTTCTCTGTGTTATGCAGCCGACAATTCATTTGCCGGCAATAGCCGCAAGTGATTTTAAATAGCTTATTTTTCTTTAAAAATGACACTTTGTCATTCGAATTCATTCGTTATATCTGCTATAATAATTTCGTTGGAATTAGTTGAAATTCGATATTGGTAGTTGGATTCGAATAATTTGGAGCTGAAATTCGTAAACGGAATTTTTCCTGCAAAAATGACACTTTGTCATTCGAATTCATTTGAATCCATTCGAATTCATTCGAACCATTCGGCGATGAAATTCGTAAACGGAATTTCGTATTCCGTACGGAATTCGTATTCAAAAAAATTCGTACTACGGATTCGTAAATTCGTACGAATTTCGAATAATTCGTACGAAACGAATCGCACATGTCTAGTTTACAAACACTGGAAGAAAATTTAAATACTTGGTACCTCCAGGTATAAAAGCATTGTCCGACTCACTCCCCTATTTCCCCAAATAATAGCTTTGTACTTGTGGATTGGCTATTTGAGCACCCAATACATGGGGAAGGTTCTGAGCCTTGTGTAAACTCTAAATCATGACTTGGAGCTCACACAAGTGGCCCTCTCTGTTTTCAGTGGCCAGACATTGGCTGCTAGGATGTTGGGCTGCACAGGGTCATTGGTTACTAGGACATAAGCAGCTGGGCCTTAGGCAGGCCATAGACGATACGATTGTTTCTCCTACAAGCACAGGTTGCAGGAAAGAAAATCGCTTGATTTCCCCCATCAACACAGTCAGTATTGATGGAGCAATCCCTCCCACAGAGCAATTTTGTTCTGCTGGCGGCGGGGAGCCATCCCTGCTGAGTGAAGACAGCAATTATTGCTAGCGGCTATAGCCTCTGGCAATAATCGCATTATAAAAATCTGACATGCTGGTTGTATCCAAGTGGATCGATGGGTACAATCAGCCTGCTCATACATGGTTCAAATCTCAACTGGTCCCTGCTGAATCGTCCAAGATTCAAACTGTCTATGGCTGGCTTTACAGCATCACTAATTGTTATGGTGCAGATAGCCACCTGCACCATAACACTGTGTGGCCCAGCCGCTTACATCCTAGCAACCAGCACAGTAATGCTGCCCAGCGTATACAAGTCAAAATTTACTAAGCTGCAGTGATGAGAGATTGTCCAGTATGGACACTCTGGCCTATGTGCCGCCTGAGGTGGTCACCTTACTTTGCCTTATTGGCGGCACACCCCTATCTAAATCCGAAACTTTTTTTAAAATTTTTGATGGATTAGGAAAGGTTAAAACCCCTGTTGGTTTTGTTCTCAATCTGTGACCCACTGGGCAGATTTTCAATCACTCCCTGTCCCGTAGGGACAACAGGAAGTGAGGGACACGGTCAAAAACCGGAAAGTAAGGGCATCTCCCATAATATATCCAGTAGAAGTTCTATAATGCCTCCGGTTAGACTTTTATTTTTTTTTAGAAATTTATTTTTATTGCTTGTAAAATCCAAGGGTCTGGGTCAATGCAGGTGAGGACTTCTTGTGAGAACGTAAACCAGCCACAATGGCAAAGGACTTGTGTAAGTACTGGAAGATACTGTGTGTCAGAGGTAAGGAGGATGTGCCAACGCATGGTTCACCTTCGACAAGTAGAGAGGAATATGCGAGCACTAAAGAGGGGGTGCTGAAGAAGTCAAGGTGTCCTCAAGCCATCTGGCCCAGACTCTATGGAAATTCTTTGAGCATATGTTCCCAATTATCCTGATATATAGCACAGGTTTGAGTTAATCAGATGTTTCCAGGGTTGAAGAAACTGGAGTGGATAGGTTTACTGGCCTAAAAAATAAATAAAAATAAAAACGCAAGACCTATAAACTTTTTTTCAGCTGTAGTAGGTACCACATCCTCAATTAGTAAGTCCTCATCCATGTCCTTAGTAAGCAAAGTTTAGGAGTAGAGCCCAAACTAGTCTGGGCAGCCACATTCACAGAAGTAAGAATCTCCTGCTGCCAAAAGGTCAGATTTAAACCTTAGTTCTCTAGTGGTCACTTGGGTATGAATTTAAATCTGGTTGGTGGATGCTGGGGGTATTGAAAGATGCAAATTCCTCTGCAAGCATACAGGTGGTGTGCATATACAAAGGGCACCAAGATTTAAAAAAAAAATAATGAAGAGAACTCTTTTAATATGGACACTTGTTCTGGTGAAACTGCGATGCCCCGTACACACGATCAGACTTTCCAACAACAAAACCGTGGATGTTGGCTCCAACTTGTCTTGCATACACACGATCACACAAATGTTGGCCAACAATTACGAACATAGTGACGTACAAGCAGGGCTGGGACAAGGGGTGGGCAGAAGGGGCGGCTGCCCTGGGCACTGTGGCATCATGTGAGCTGGGGGGGCACCACAAGGAGGTTGGGGGGAGGGGATATGTGTTGGGAGGGGGAATTTGGGGGGCGTCAGGGGATAAGTATTATAGGAGGGGAAATTTGGGGAGGTGTGCTAGAAAAAGGTAAAATGGTGGGGGGAAGGAGATGATTGGGGGCATTTGTGCTAGGATGGGGAATTTGGGGGAGATTTGTGCTAGGATGGGGAGAGGATTTGTGCTCAGATGGGGAAATTTGAGGGGTATAGGATTTGTACTAAGAGGGGGGAATTTTTTTGGGGGTGGGGGAGTGGATTTGTGCTGGGGGCATATGGGGAATGAGAGGATTTGAGCTGGGGGGGGGGGAAGATCTGTGCTAGGGGATTTCAGTAGGAGGCAGATTTTTATTGGGAGGAGGGTGGAATTACGGTTAGGGGTAAGCATGCAGATTGGTGCTCGATTTAGATTTTTTCGGGGGGGGGGGATATTTTGCTGACACATAATTCTCATATATCTTGGAGGGGGGGGGGGGGGGTGGAATACAATTTGGCATTTTTGTCCTGGGCTTTAGATGACCTTGTCCCGGCACTGCATACAAGACGCACGTGATATCTCCATTACGAACGCTAGTTATATCTCCGGCTCGTACTCAATTCATAGCATGCGTAGACTTTTGTCCGATGGACTTGTGTACACACGATCAGAAAGTCTGACAACAAATATTTGTTGGCGGAAAATTTGAGAACCTGCTAGCCAACATATTTTGCCATAAAAATTTGAGAACCTGCTAGCCAACATTTGTTGGCGGAAAGTCCGACAACAAATGTTCGATGGAGCATACACAGGGTCGGAGTTTCCACCAACAAGCTCACATCCAACATTTGTTGTCGGAAAATCCGATCGTGTGTACCGGGCATAAAAGAGCGGATTTCCCATCCTTTGGAGAAATTTCCTGTGTCTACAGGATGAGAAATGAAGGGAAATCTCTCCAGCAGGATAGAGGGATTACCTACTCCATCAAAAACTGTAGCTAGAGATACACTTTAAGCCTGAACGTATACAAAACCATGATGGCTGCCTGTATTCCTTTATGGGAAATGAAGGTAAAACAGACGTGTATCTTCTCCTTACTATAAATCCTCAGGGCTTTTTGATGTGCAAATACACTGACCCAGGTCAGACTAATTAGCAGCTAATGAGGTGTGCAGATATCACTATTGTGATCAAGTCCATATTTTTTTTTTTTTATTAAATAGAAAAAAACAAAACCTTGCTGACCTCCTTAATGATATTGCAATGTTATCACCGGCCTGCTCAGCATGGGAGCGGTCTATCGGAGATTGCTGAGGGGTTATGTCGAGTTCATTGAAATGATGCTCAGTGAAGATGCCCTATACATATAATTGTGGCCTCATTTCAATACAGCTAATAAATGAAAAGATTGGTCCCCTAAGGCAAAGATCGGTATATCGATGACATTACAAAAGGCCAACATGCATTGTAATATTACATTTTCTAACAAAGTACAACGGGAGCACCCGATTTGTAAGGAGAGATAACAACAGTTTGTTTTCCGAATGAGAGGGAGGGGTCAGGATTGGATTTTTGCACACAGGAGGCGTGGCAGTGGCACAAGATTTGTTAATGCGCTATACAGCACAACACATGCAGGTGTATAACAATGCATGGGTGGTGTTTGTAAAGGCAATTAAAGTACAGTAGATCTCCAAACAATCAGCTTGGGGACAGACCGCCTCTCCATCTCCAGCCCTGTTTGCACCTCCAGTGGTCCCGATATGCTATCATCGGTGGACCAGGACACCCATGTACATTATTTTGCATGTGGACAGATATGTACTGCGAGTTCTAAAAAATTTTTAAACGGCCCACTAGATGGCGCTTTAATCCCTTTTCTCTACACACACTCACACAGGAGCGGTGGGGAATCGCACCGCATTTCTGTTCAAATCACATGCAAGTCTTTGCAGTGCGATTTGTGCCCATTTTGTATTGGCGCAAATCGCACCCCAAAGTAACGGTTTTGGTATCGGGCAAGTACTGATACTCGTGAAAATGCTTGGTATCACTGCATCCCAAATTACAACCAGTATTGAACCCCCCACATGGGGGAATAACTTGACAGCAGTTGCTGAGCAGCAACGGAGGCCATCTACCCTGTTTCCCCGAAAATAAGACCTAGCGTGATTGTCGGTGATGGCTGCAATATAAGCCCTACCCCCCAAATAAGCCCTACGGTATGGTTTAACCCTGATGAAGGGAAAGTGGCATTGCCCCAGAAACACGCTGGCTGTTTTTATATTACTTTTTCTGTATATTTATTGTTCGAGTTACTGTTGGGTGCCCATCGAGGGAAGCCTTGCTGTTTACGAAGTGGAGCCATTGAGCTTCTTTGAAGTTTTCCTTCATCTAACTACACATGCAAGTCTAAGAGCTCCCACCAATTATGAGTATGTCGATCTGCAATACAACCTTATGACTGCGCCTCCACTGAAGACTTTCCCTCACTGCCTGCCTGGGTGACAATGTTGTCCCCTGGACAGGAAGTCAGGGGTAATTCTACAACAAAGTTTCAGACAGCAAGTAGAATCTATCGTCTCTACTTATTACCTATTGAGAAAACATTGGATCATTTGTGCATGAAGGTCACAGGGATGAGCTGTTAAGAACAAGACATTCTGATCTATCAACTGAAGCTCTTCGGAAATTGCAGAGTGCGCAATTCATCTCAAGTTGAAGGGAATTTTTTTTTTAATGCTTCTAAGAACTACTTCCACGTTCACCAAAACACTTTAAAAGTAACAAAAATGTACCTTGTAATAGAATGGATGGAAATGAAAAGTGCCCAAACATGATTACCATCTCAATCCTGAAATCACAGGTTTCATAGAAAGAATTTGTCAATATTGTATCTATAGGCATAGCTCTGACATAACAGTGTATCCAAACCCAAAATGTAATATTACTAGGGCTGTGGAAATTAAAGATGAATTCCTCGATTAATCGTTCATTTTTTTGATCGATCAAAATTTTTTGATTGGTACTCACCTCTCCGCCGGCTTCAGGGTCTTCAGGGAGTTCCGTCGGAGATCCGGTGACGTCACGGCCATCAACGTCACCGGACTCCTCCCCCTTCCCCAAGTGCCTCTGTCTGCTAATGAAGGGAAGGGGGGAGGAGTCCGGTGACGTCGAAAGTTCTGAACGGAACGCGTACGGGGGAGGAACTATGCATGACGTCACCCGCTTCTGCCCTACGGAACATGATTGCCGCCTTTTCCATGCTGTGTTTTTATCATCTTTATGTGAGTAGTTTGTGTTTGAACACAAAAATTAAATTTTATACTTAACCGCTTGCCGACCGGCGCACGACGATGTACGTTGACAGAATGGCACGGACAGGCATAAGGGCGTACAGGTACGTCCCCTTTAAGATGCCATCGGGCGTGCGCTGCGCGCTAGCGCCGGTCAGGACCCCCATGAGGCCGGTCGCGGGTCCCGCGGACTCGATCGCCGTGGGCACACCCGCGATCATCTCACGGGAAGGCTGAACGGGGAGATGCGGAAATAAACAGCATCTCCCCGTTCTGCCTAGCAACTAGTGACGCCGATCTCTGCTCCCTGTGATTGAAGCAGAGATCAGCATTCACTAGCTGACAGCCACGCCCCTCCCACAGTAAGAAACACGCCTCTAGGAACACTTAACCCCTACACTACCACCCAGTGGTTAACCCCTTCACTGCCAGTGTCATTTACACAGGAATCAGTTCATTTAAATAGCATTGATTGCTGTATAAATGACAATGGTCCCAAAAATGTGTCAAAAATGTCCGATGTGTCCGCCATAATGTCGAAGTCACAATAGAAAAAAAAATAAATAAAAAAATAAAAAAAGATGATCGCCGCCATTACTAATAAAAAAAAAAAAGATTAATAAAATGCTATAAAACTATCCCCTATCTTGTAAACGCTATAACTTCTGCGCAAACCAATCAATAATCGCTTATTGCGATTTTTTTTACCAAAAATATGTAGAAGAATATGTATCAGCCTAAACTGAGGAAAAAAAAAAATTTTTTTTTTTTTATATATTTTTGGGGGATATTTATTATAGCAAAAAATAAAAAAGAATTCGTTTTTTTAAAAATTGACGCACTTTTTTGTTTATAGCGCAAATAATAAAAACCGCAGGGGCGATCAAATACCACCAAAAGAAAGCTCTATTTGTGGGAAAAAAAGGACGTCAATTTTGTTTGGGAGCCACGTCCCACGACCACGCAATTGTCAGTTAAAGCGACGCAGTGCCGCATTGCAAAAAGGGGCCTGGTCCTTTGGCTGCAAATTGGTCCGGTCTGAAAGTGGTTAAGCAGTGAGCACTTAGATCTCAGCAAGGACGCCAGGTCATGGGTAGAAAGAAAAGATCTAAGGAGACGTGAGAGAAGTTTATGGTCCGTGTTAACCCTTTTGATACCCGCTTGCATGACCACCTGTTTGCACAGGGGTCCATGCCATGAGAGTGATTAGTTAGACCGGAGGTGGAGGGATTGTCACGCTACTGTGGAAAAAAAAATTACTTACGTCAGTGCTACAGTTTGAATTTAAAACATATTTGTGTGAACTGTGAAGTTAAGTCATGGATTGTGGAAACTAACTAGTGTCGGGTGATTGTATATAGTGTATACCACATTTACCCTGGACTAATGCAGAGTTGCAATGCAAGGAGATCAGCTAAAAGGAGTAGTAAAAAAAATAAAATAAAATAAAAAAGAATCGATTAATCGAACACGAAAATTTTAATCAGTAACAGCCCTAAATATTACAGCTTGCCGGGTATTTAATGTGGAGGCTGCATTTGTTTTTTCCATGTTTTCCCATTATTTGCACCTGGAGATCCTGCCAGTAACACACTTCGGGGGACAACACTCACTCTACAGCATCTTCGGAGGCGTAGTGTTGTCACCCTAGGACAGGACTTTAGAACACCCCCTTGCAGCAGGAGGAAGGAGGTCCCGATTCTCTTCTTTAGTGAGACCTCATTTAGAATACGATGTCAAGTGCTGGAGACCTCACTTACAAAAAGATATATATAAGATAGAACGAGTCCAGAGACTGGTAACAAAAATGGTGAAAGGTCTGAGGGATAAAAACATATCGGGAGCGACTTCAGGAACAGTCTGGAGGAAAGAAATGAAAGGGGAGACATGATTAAAACCAAAAAAAAAAAAATACAGTGCCTTGAAAAAGTAATTATACCCCTAGAAATTTTCCACATTTTGTCATGTTACAGCCAAAAACTTAAATTTATTTTATTGGTTTTTTTTGCGATACACCAACACAAAGTTGCACATAATTGTAAAGTGAAAGGAAAACGATCAATGTTGTTCACATTTTTTTACAAATAAGTAAGTATCTGAAAAGCGTGGCGTGCATTTATATTTATATTCAGCCCCCTTTACTCTGATACCTCCAACTTAAATCTAGAGGAAACAATTGCCTTCAGAAGTCAACTACTTTAGGAAATAGAGTCCACATGTGTGTAATTGAATCTCAGTATAAATATAGCTGTTCTGTGAAGCCCTCAGAGGTTTGTTAGGGAACTTTAGTGAACAAACACCAGACAGGTCGGGATAAAGTTGTAAAGAAGTTTAAAGCAGGGTTAAGTTATAATAAAATATTCCAAGCTTTGAACATCTCACAGAGCTCTGTTCTATCCATCATCTGAAAATGGAAAGAGTATGGCACAACTGCAAACCTACCAAGACATGGCCGTCCACCTAAACCGACAGGCCGGGCAAGGAGAGCATTCATCAGAGAAGCAGTCAAGAGACCCATGATAACTCGATAACTCTGGAGGAGCTGCAAAGATTTACCACAGGACAACTATTAGTCGTGTACTCCACAAATCTGGCCTTTATGGAAAAGTGGTCATTGTTGAAAGAAAGCCATAAAAATTCCCCTTTGCAGTTTGTGAGAAGCCATGTGGGGGACACAGCAAACATGTGGAAGAAGGTGCTCTGGTCAGATGAGATCAAAATTTTACTTTTTGACCTAAAAGCAAACCGCTATGTGTGGCCGAAAACTAACACTGCACATCACCCTGAACACACCATCCCCACTGTGAAACATGGTGGTGGCAGCATCATGTTGTGGGGATGCTTTTCTTTAGCAGGGACAGGGAAGCTGGTCAGAGTTGATGGGAAGATGGATGGAGGCAAATAAAGGGCAATCTTAGAAGAAAACCTGTTAAGAGTCTGCAAAAGACTTGAGACTGGGGCGGAGGTTCACCTTCCAGCAGGACAACGACCCTAAACATACAGCCAGAGCTACAATGGGATGGCTTTGATCAAAGCATATTCATGTGTTAGAATGGCCCAGTCAAAGTCCAGACCTAAATCCAATTGAGAATCTGTGGCAAGACTTGAAAATTGTTGCTCACAGACGCTCTCCATCCATTCTGACAGAGCTTGAGCTATTTTGTAAAGAAGAATGGGCAAAAATATCACTCTAGTGCAAAGCTGGAGACACCCCCAAAAAGGCTTGTAGCTGTAATTGCAATGAAAGAAGGTTCTACAGAAGTATTGACTCCGGGGGCTGAATACAAATGCACACCACACTTTTCACATATTTATTTAAAAAAAAACTGAAAACCATTTATCATTTTCCCTCCACTTGACAATTATGAGCCACTTTGTGTTGGTCTATCACATAAAATACATTTATGTTTTTGGTTCTAACATGTGGAAATGTTTAATGGTGTATGAATACTTTTTCAAGGCGCTGTACATCAAGGGGGTGAATAAGGTTCAGGAGGGCAGTTTTTTCAATATGAAACCAAGATCAAGAACACGAGGACATGACCTCAAACTGGAGGAAAGTTCAAAACTAATCTTAGAAAGTATTTTACTGAAATGGTAATTGATGCTTGGAATATGATTCCAACAGAGGTAGTGAGACTGGCTCCCAGTGCTTCCGGAAAGCTGAGCTGGAGATCTGCGGTGCACGAAGACACTCAGAGATGATGTCACTTCCGGATACAGGGTCAGTGGGCGGTGCATCCATTTTCAGGGCTAGTTGATTTGGCAGGTGAGTTGTTACACACTCCTTAGCGGATTCCGACTTCCATGGCCACCGTCCTGCGCGGATGATTTTATATACAATGCTGGAAATTATCGCCTTTTTGCGAGTGCTTTCATATCATTTCTTATTCATTAAAATGTCAACTTGCTACACTTAGAAGGCTCTGCTTTTATTTCTCTTCGATGTTCCAGAGTCTGTTCTAGCTTTTTTAGCTGGCGGCCTTCCAAGGACAGCATAATTGTTGTTATCTTCACACGGACTTATTTTTATTGACTTGATTTATTGCTCCGATCAGTGACCTAATCCCAACCTATTTTTATAATTGAATAGCCAGATCCAGAGTGCGCCATATAACCCCATCATAAAATGTCTTATTCATTAAAATGTCAACTTGCTACACTTAGAAGGCGCTGCCTTTTTCTCTTCTGTAGTTCAGTGACCTGGGCAGGGCTGATAAGCACAGCACTTGCCTAAAGCATAGGAGATCGCTGAATTTCTTGCAGGATCAACAGGCGTTTCTTTTCACATGACAGATATAATAAAACATTCAAAAAGGTTCTATTTAACAGACCAAAAAGGTAGCAAATCAAAGAAGGTCATTGTTAGGGTTTACATACACTTTTAGGTATTTTGAGGGGTGTACAGTGGGTGTTGAGTAGGTACTGGAGCGCCCTCATTTGAGCAGCAGTCCGAGTAACAAAAAGACACAAGCAGTGGGCTACTAATGGCATCCAGCAAACACTGCAGCTGAGTTAAATCATAACACTTTTTACTCAGTTTATCTTCAAGGCCATTCAAAAGGTATTATTTGCTTTAAATAATAAACACTAAAGGTTCGAATATTTTTTTTTCTAAATAACAAACATGTCATACTTACCTCCCCTGTGCAGCTCGTTTTGCACAGAGTGGCCCCGATCCTCATCTTATGGGGTCCCTTGGCGGCTGTATTGGCTCCCCCCCGCTTCTGATAACCCCCTCTGGGAAGCACTCTCCCAAGGGGGGTTAGCTTGCGGGCGCGCTCCCGAGTCCTGTAGTCGGCGTCCATAGCCACCGACTACAGGACTCGGCCCCAGCCTGGGGCCCTTATGTCCTTGGAGTTGATTGACAGCAGCGCGAGCCAATAGCTGTGCTGCTATCAATCTATCAAATGAAGAGCTTGCTTGCTTGGTTTGCGCAAAAGTTATGCCATTTTTATCAAATACCTTTTTTTTTGCTAGTAATGGTGGTGATCAGCAATTTTTAGCAGGACTGCGACATTGCGGCAGGCAGATCGGACACTTGACACTTTTTTGGGACCACTGACATTTATACAGCGATCAGAGCTAAAAAGTTAAGTGTTCCCTAAGGAGGGAGTTAAGTGTTCCCTAGGGAGGTGTTTCCAACTGTATGGGGGAATGGGCTGCCTGGGAGTAGAGAGAGATCTATGTTCCTGATCACTAGGAACAACAGATCTCTCTCTACTTCCCCGTCAGAACGGGGCTCTCTTTGTTTACATTAACAGATCCCTGTTCTAGCTCTCTGAGGCACAATCACAGGTGGCATTGGCTCTGGGGACGCGCCTGCTTAAGCCTTTTAAAGAGCCGACGTACTTTCAGACCCTGAAACAGAAGTACCACCTCCCCCAATCCTTTCTCTTCAGATATTGGCAATTGAAGCATGCCATCACCTCGCAGTTCCCGGAAAGGATTACCCTTGAACCAGACTCCATAGAAAGACTGCTTAGCTCCGCGGTTATGGGGAAACCCCTTTCCTCTCTGTACTTCTACCTTACGGCGGCTCACGGCACTGACACGACGACACTCTTCCATAAGTGGAAGGCTGACATTCCCGACCTTACGGAGGAAACCTGGGAGGACCTGGTCTCCACCTACATCCCGTCCATGATTGCATCCAGGGACCGCTTTATCCAACTAAAGTTCCTGCATAGGGCATATTATACCCCGCAGAGACTTGCCAAGATTTATCCCTCCCTGGACCCAAAGTGCACGCGATGCTGCCAGGCCAGTGGCTCCTTTCTCCACATGGTATGGACCTGCCCGAGGATCCAACCTTACTGGAGGGCGGTGGCCGACACTGTGGGGAAGATAGCCAGTTTAGATCTTATGCTGGACCCCCTAATCTTCCTCCTTAGCCACCTTGAAGATGTGGAGGGAGATAGATACACCAAACTGTGCATAACTTTCCTACTGTTCTATGCCAGACGGGAGATCCTTTTGCGTTGGAGGGGTCTGGAGGTGCCCACTGGGGCCACTTGGGAGTCCACCGTGAATAGAGTGCTGCCTCTTTACAAAATTACATATGAAAGCAGAAATTGCCCTGCCAAATTCACTAAAGTATGGTCTGCATGGATGGATGGAGGCGGGGCGGACCCCCTCAGCCCTTAACGATCACCCATTGCTGTTAGGAAATAAGGCTGCCGGAATTGAGATAAGCACCTCTCCCGTCTTCTCGGCCCCTTTCCCTGCTCTCCCCCGTTCCCTCCCCCCCTCCCCTCCTCTCCTCCTTCCCGCCCCCCCTTGGGTGATAGAGACCTAACATGTTTATGTATGATCTACCTGCTTCTAATGAACAATGCGACACCTACTGATGTGATACACGATATATCCCTTGTAAGTTCTACCTGCAATACTTGAAACGTGGATAATCTGTTTTTGTTCTCTCCTAACCAATGTAGAAGATCTGTCAATGCCTTGTATTCACTTGTTATTTTCGAAATAAAAAAGCTTTACTGTTAAAAAAAAAAAAAGAGCCGACGTACAACGACGGCGATTCGTGCAGCCGTGCCAACCTGCTGCAGTACAACCGTGGCGGGTGGTCGGCAAGTAGTTAACAACCAACTAACAGAAAGACATTTCTGTAGCTTTCAATTAGAGATGCACTCTCAAATTCTACCTCAAGATGGCACTCTGCCATCATACATGCCATAGGTTATACATTACCGTTTTACTGTAGCTATAGAGAAAATAGACTGCTCAAACTGTCAGCTGAATAGAACAATGGTATCTACATCCCCATTGTATCCAACAGCATTTGTTTGAAGACCATCCTCAAACTCAACAGTAATCCGATTTCTGTTTCTATGACCAACTACTAAACAGACTGTCCCATGTAATGTTACAGTATGTCTAATATAAAAAAAAAAAAATCATATTGTTTAAACAAACGCAACACAGATCCATGTAGCTCTGCAAATATACAGGGCCCAAGACCTATGAAACTTGACAAATATACAGGGTCCAAGTGCTAAGAATCTGTGAAATTGAACAGAGTCCAAATGCCATGAAGTGCCACGAGTGCAAAGGGTCCTAGAACTATGAAGTGCCACGAGTGCAAAGGGTCCTAGAACTATGAAGTGTCACGAGTGCAAAGGGTCCTAGAACTATGAAGTGTCACAAGTGCAAAGGGTCCTAGAACTATGAAGTGCCACGAGTGCAAAGGGTCCTAGAACTATGAAGTGCCATGAATGCAAAGGGTCCTAAGGCCCTGTAGCTCTGCAAATATACAGAGTCCAAAATCCATGAAGCTCTGCAAATAATCAGGGTTTCAATATCAGGACACTCTGCAAACATACAAGGTCCTAGAATCAGGAAGACCTGCAAATATACAGGGTCTTTGATCTATGAAGCTCTGCAAATATAAAGGCTTCTACAACAAGGACATTCTGCAAACATACATGAACCTAGCACCAGGACGCTCTGCCAATATGCAGGGTCTTGGATCCATGGAACTCTGCAAATATACAGGGTTCTAGCACCAAGAATCTCTGCGAATGAAGGGGTAAAGTGCCATGAAGTGCTACAAGTGAACAGGGTCCTAAAATTATGAAGCACTGCAAGTGAATAGGGTCCCAGAACTATGAAGTTCTACGAGTCCAAAAGGGTCCTAGATCCATGAAGCTCTGCAAATATACAATGCCCCAGTCCTGTGAAGCTCTGCAAATATACAATGCCCTAGTCCTGTGAAGCTCTGCAAATATACAATGCCCTAGCACTATGAAGCTCTGCAAATATACAGGGTCCTAGCACTTTGAAGCTCTGCAAATATACAGGGTCCTAGCACTATGAAGCTCTGCAAATATACAGGGTCCTAGAACCAGGAAGCGCTGCAGTTATACAGGATCCTAGTATTAGGAAGCACTGCAAATATACAGGTTCATCGATCCATGAAGCTATGCAAATATACACAGTGTCCTACCACCAGGTTTCGGCATACATACAGGGTCCTAGCACCAGGATGCTATGCCAATATACAGGGAACCTCTACATATACTGTATATAGGGTCTTAGATCCAGGAAGCTCTGTAATTATACAGGATCCTGTCCCCATGAAGTACTGCAAAAAACAGGGTCCTATGAAGTGCCGCAAGTGAACAGTGGCCTTGAAGTTAGCACCATCTCTAGGGAGTAACAGACTGGTTGACTCTAGAGAAGGAGCCCAGACCCAGTCTACCACAAACTGCCAACAAATGCTTGGAAATATGGATGCTGATGGCTGAAAAATGAAACCCCATTAATTACCACATCCTATAGCCATGACCCAGTCAGTAGTATGGATGCTGCACCAGCACATAGAATGCTTCAGTTCAGTGACCTGCACTGCATCTCAGCACTACGAACCATCTAGAACCACCACCAGTAGAACAAACTACAGTAAAACCTTGGTTTGAGAGCCACTTGGTTTTAGAGCGTTTTGCAAGACAAGCAAAATTTTTTATATCAATTTTGACTTCATATACAAGTAGCTTCATATCACAACTGGGTATAAAAGAGAAGAGAAGCGCCTCCAAGTGTAGCAATATGGTTACATTTAATGAAGGTCCAACATTTAGCAACTCACGTGGTTAAAGATTAAAAGAGGCACATCTAAGTAGGCACCCGGGGTAAAGTTGTCCACATAGCCCGTCCTCACCACCATTGATGTCGTCCCTTCTGCGCTGCGCTACACGAGCCGGTCAAGCCTCGCTTTCAGAACGCTCTACTACAGGGAAGTCCTCCCCGTCACGAATGCAGACTGACAGCGGTGAGAGCCGGCGGTGTGGGGGATGGTTTATGTGGACAGCTTTATCCCGGATGCCTGCATACTTAGATGTGCCTCTTTTAATCATCAACCATGCAAGTTGATAAATGTTGTACCTTCATTAAATGTAACCATATTGCTACACTTAGAGGCGCCTCTCTTCTCTTTTATACTCTGGAGCTCCTGATGGATTTTGCTTCTAATCCCCTTGTGGAGGCTTCCATTTGTGGATGGACATTTTATGGTTACACAATTTATCACATTGCTATAATCTTTTTATATGGACTTTAAACTGAAAGACTTCTGAATAAATGGTCGTGGAACGAATCATTTGAGTTTCCATTATTTCTTATGGGAAAATTTGCTTTGATATACAAGTGCTTTGGATTGCAAGCATGCTTCCGGAACAAAATTATGCTCGCAATCCAAGGTTTTACTGTAGTCTCCAATGAGAGCTTACTAAGGATGACAGTGAATCTTGTATGATGAAAAGTCAAACTGATAACTTCACAGAAATCCAAAAATAGCAATTTCCCCCCAGAAATGACCTTTTCTGTATGCAGAATCATCACATCAGCAAACGTCACCATGACTTAAAGCCATAAAAGGTGAGATGTAGGCAGGTAATGCGATTGGCATTGACTAACTGTCTGAGTCACCCCGGGGAGTCTGTGAACACTGGAGCTGGAATTAAATGATTGGATCTTTGATTCAGAAACCTGTCAGACACGGTGACCGCAGGTCAAAGGTCTCAATAACACAAACTCTGCCTGGAAGCCATCTTCTGTCATCGCATATAAATTGAACTGTCTCAGCTCCGGGATTTATAGCATGATGGAAAAAGTCTCGGAAACAATTGGTAGAAGCAGACAACAGGTGGTGTGCATTTTCTCTGGCTACACTTCCAAAAAATTTCTATACCTCCCAACTTTTTGGGGCAAAAGGAGGCCAAACCTTACTTGCTGCCCTGGTGATCATACAGGAAGCTCTAAAATTCCCCCACTCTATTAAAGTGCTTTTAATGTGTCCCCAAAGAAGAGAGTTTCTTCACTTCCTGTTCTGGTGACCACACATAAATTGGAGATCTCATTACAGGGCCATAAAAAAACTAAAACATGACTAGAGTTTAACAAGGAACAGTCCTTTGGCCCCATTCATGGAGAAACAAGGTTCACAGCCCCTCTCAACATTATAAACTTCACACATTGTGAAGACCACAAACAGTTCATACAGAAGTTGTGGTCAACTTTCTTGATATGGGGGCCTCAAGTGCAGCCCCCAACATCAGCAAAGGATCACACAAAGAATTCAGCAGACGCACAACAGGATATAGTGAAATACTATTGTACACAGGAGATGGTCAAGGACTGAAGATACGATACAAGAGCTGGCCAGAGACTGCAGACATGATACAAGAGCTGGCCAGAGACTGCAGACATGATACAAGAGCTGGTCAGAGATGGCAGACACGGATACAAGAGCTGGCCAGAGACTGCAAACATGATACAAGAGCTGGTCAGAGACTGCAGACACGATACAAGAGCTGGCCAGAGACTGCAAACACGATACAAGAGCTGGCCAGAGACTGCAAACATGATACAAGAGGTGGCCAGAGATGGCAGACACGGATACAAGAGCTGGCCAGAGACTGCAAACATGATACAAGAGCTGGCCAGAGACTGCAAACATGATACAAGAGATGGCCAGAGATGGCAGACACGGATACAAGAGCTGGCCAGAGACTGCAAACATGATACAAGAGCTGGTCAGAGACTGCAGACACGATACAAGAGCTGGCCAGAGACTGCAGACACGATACAAGAGCTGGTCAGAGACTGCAGACACGATACAAGAGCTGGCCAGAGACTGCAGACACGATACAAGAGCTGGTCAGAGATGGCAGACACGGATACAAGAGCTGGCCAGAGACTGCAAACATGATACAAGAGCTGGTCAGAGACTGCAGACACGATACAAGAGCTGGCCAGAGACTGCAAACATGATACAAGAGCTGGCCAGAGACTGCAAACATGATACAAGAGCTGGCCAGAGATGGCAGACACGGATACAAGAGCTGGCCAGAGACTGCAAACATGATACAAGAGATGGCCAGAGACTGCAAACATGATACAAGAGCTGGCCAGAGACTGCAAACATGATACAAGAGATGGCCAGAGATGGCAGACACGGATACAAGAGCTGGCCAGAGACTGCAAACATGATACAAGAGCTGGTCAGAGACTGCAGACACGATACAAGAGCTGGCCAGAGACTGCAGACACGATACAAGAGCTGGCCAGAGACTGCAAACATGATACAAGAGATGGCCAGAGATGGCAGACACGGATACAAGAGCTGGCCAGAGACTGCAAACATGATACAAGAGCTGGTCAGAGACTGCAGACACGATACAAGAGCTGGCCAGAGACTGCAGACACGATACAAGAGCTGGCCAGAGACTGCAAACATGATACAAATGATAATCAAAGACTCTAGAGATGGTACAAGAGATGGTCAGGGACTGCATATGGTATGCATGATATGGTATGAGAGATGGTTTGAGACTGCAAACATGATACAAGAGATGGTCAGAGACTGCAGACATGATCAGAGACTGCAGACATGCTGTAAGAGCTGGAGACTGGGGGCATACTTCGGGAGACAGTCATAGAATGGAGACATATTACATAAGGCTGCTAGAAATCACTACTATACCGGGGCAATAGGGAAACAGATTATGGCCTGCAAAGTCCACACCAAGTGCCTAAGGGCTGCATATTGCCCCTAGCCAACAGGTTGGGCAGCAGGCCCCTAGAGCCAATCTTATTTGATAGATCTGTCATGCAGCTGATGTTTTCGTAATTTTTCACTTCAGCCTTGGGGTTTTTCAACCCTTTAATTATAGGGCTCACCAGTGGGGGACATGGTCACCAAAGGGCCCTTGGTCGAGGACAATTTTGGGCTCCCCATTCAACAGCAAACACTTATTTATGACATACAATGTCCATATCAGCAAAAAGGAAACTCAAATACTCAGGAATATACAGCTCCAAAACCAAACAGAAATGTGCTTACTGTACTTCACCAACAGTTCTTACCAATACCACATTCAGAGGCACCAGAGTCCAGCCAGCACCAGGGGGTTCATGTTAGGTCCTAACAAAGGTGCAGCATCCAGACACACTTACTTTATTAGATCTCCTGGGTTAACCCTAAAGGGGATACCTACAGTACCTGCAAGCCAGGGTAGAGATAGATACAGATCCCTCTATGGGTTCCTAGGGGGTTCTGAGCAAATTTTCACCTTTCAAATATGCAAGTACTGACACCAATAATCTTTCTAGCTGTCTGTAAGTTTTCACCAATGAAAACTTAGTTTTCATTTTCATCCTACCCGCCTACCACCAGGCTAAGCCCTCATTCACATAGGCATGCCTTTCTGTACACCTATGTGAAGGGCCCTCCTTGTCTACATGGGATGCAAATGTGTTATATGCATTCCCATGCAGGCAGTCCCATTTGTGTCTATTGGGAGGCAGCGACTGCACAGATGTTTAGTTGTCACCAATGGTGATCAGTCACCCATTGTCCTCACTTCAGCTTTCTACATTAATATAAATGGCTTTGTTTACCTTCCAACAGCTTGTCAGTACGGTTGTCCTGTCAGTTTGGGACTTTACAGGGTTTACTTACCTGCCCCCTACCCACAACACAATTTCTGCTGCCATTGGGGGGGGGGGGGGGGGTCAAGATGACAGAAGAAAGATGGGGGGGTGGGTAAGCAAACCCTACAAAGTCCCAGTCTGGCAACGCTCCTGTATTCAGAAGCTGGCAGTTGTGTGTACAGGACACAGGAGCGCTGCCCTGGTGGGAAGGAGGAGGAGAGAGAGCACAGCCTGCACCTCCTCCCAGCTCACTTCTTCTCTCCTCACCACTTCCAGCGCTGGGCTGACAGGGGTAGTGATGTCACTTTAACTACTCCTGTCAGCCCTGTAGGCAGAAAGAACTCGCCACAGGGCACCCCAACCTACACAATGGAACTGGTGCCCCTCCTGTCCACCCTTTGTCCAGCCCTGAGCAGCTGCATCTGATTGGATATGGCTGCTGTTTGGCCAAGAATTCTGTGCCTAACTCCTTCAAATTTCAGAAGATGTCGAGTGGGAGAAAGCCAACAGGACCACCCACGACTTGAACTTTGGTCGGGTAATCAGGAACTCCCGGCCATCTTTAGAATGTACATTAGGAGAGTCAATTAATGGCAGCCGACATCTTTTCTCATCTCCGGTTCCTTATATTAATGTGATATTTACAGACGGATGTTTAATATGCGCCTCCTTCCGTAGAGAGGAATTAATAACCAAGTCAGGTGGGAAGCCTTCGGATTTTCGGAATGTAATTGTAGTCTCAGCCAGTTCCTATAGGAAATTCATTTTCCTGCACTAAACACAGACAGGTGAGGCCTAAATCTAGCTAGGAATATTTAGTAATGTAATCAACTCCTCCGGGGTGCGAGAAGGCCCTGCCGCGTACAGATAAGGATTCTGCTGCACCACTAATTGAAAAAAAAAAAAAAAAAAAAAAAAAAAAGCACATAAAGTCTTTGGAATTGTCCAGTTTAAAGTGGCGGTGACCCACAATCCTCTTATGGGTGCTCATTTTTATCAGCGGGATAATTGCGGCCACAGAGCACAGTCCTTATTTATTAAAGTGGCTCAAAGAACAGCGATTATGTCAGGGAGAAGGTCATTCGATATCTGGTTGCTGTAGTTTGGCAAATTCTGTACCAGATATGGACAGGGTGAAGATCATTGTAATTTTAACAGCTGGCCAGCCATGACAGCGATGAGCACACATTGTACAATAAATCACTAATCAGCATAAGGGCCCTTTCCTACTGGTGTGCTTAAGAGCGCGTTTTTAAAAAAAAAACATGTATTTTTTTTTTTTACGCACTTTTTGTGTGTTTTTTCTTTTTGCACTTTCCGGTTTCCTGACACCCAGCATGTACCATAACACATGGACAAGTGACTCAAAAAAAAAAAAAAATATAAAAAAAAAAAAAAAAAAAAAAAAACACACCCATTGACTAAGGCCCCTTTCACACGATCGGACCGTTTAGATCCGCCTGTCAGTTTTGACAGTTTTGACAAAACTGTGTAGTATGAAGACAAACCAGAACCATCCATTTAATTTGTATCCTATCAGGCAGATCCTTATATTATACCCCAGTTGAAGCCTTCAGGAGGCGAAACATGTAGGGTTGGATGTCTACCGAAGCCACATTTTAACTTTTTGCGCAAATGTTTTTAAACTTTTTTATCCAATAAACGCCAATTGGGAAATTGGTTTTACACTATGAGGAGTTGCCTCTCTCTCTCTGTTTCCTTCTCTGCCTGAGCTGCTGTGGATAAAGACCCTCCATAGAAGTATTGCCACTGCTCACTTTTAGACCTGGCTCTTCCATCAAGCTGTAGGTAAGCGACTACATTGAGGCTTGGATAAACGGTCCAGTGAAACTTGGCAGATTGCAACATACTCACCACCTATCCGGTGTATCCGGTACAAGCCCTGTCGACTCACCCCGAGAGGCGTGAGTCCATCAGCTCTGGTAAGAGTACCCATCTATACTGTCTACTTAGAGCCTGTTAAGCTGACCACATATTTTGAATATCTCCAGTGACACACTACATCTATTGAAGACACTGCAAATCGAACCGTTTTGCTGTTTTTTCCCTTACTAACAGGACTATCTTTATGTCTTTTTATGAGCATATGGTTGATGTAGGCACTTTTTAAGTCGGCCATTCCTTACCTTAGCACAAAAGGATTTTTCCTTTTCTCTTGCTTACTGGTCTGGGTGTACGGTTGAACCAGTCACATACCAATTATTTGGTTTGGCTCTGCTGTTTCTGGATAGGCAGTGCATGCCCCTACCTATGGTAGTGAATGCGACATATGTCTGAGGGTCAGCATTATGTAATTCCCTCCTATATCTGTTACACTTATACCATACCCCCCAGAAAGTTGTTTCTGAATTTTTCTCTTTTTTGACACGTTAAGAGCCTATGTTACACAAGGTTGTGGCACCTGAAGGTGATTGAGTAGGAGCCTGCTCTAATCAGGGGTTGATTCGCTCTTTGTTCACGGGCCATTGGGGTAAAACACCTAGCACTTCCCCCCCAAATGATACAAATTTTATGTTTATTATTGTTGTATTGCCTACACGTATTATTACTAAACGTAGTTTTCAATCACTTCATTTTTTGTACATACCAGCGGAGTAATCCGGCTGGCACCCCCACTCACGGGGACATTCATCAAACTCCTGGCTCACACCAGTTCCCACGGGCTGGTTCATTCCAGTGGGACCTTATGTGAAAATCAGGGACACTTGTTTACCTACCCTAGCGCTGCACTCGTGTCTACTTATGTACCATAACACATGGACAAGTGACTCAAAAAAAAAAAAAAATATAAAAAAAAAAAACACACCCATTGACTAAGGCCCATTTCACACGATCGGACCGTTTAGATCCGCCTGTCAGTTTTGACAGTTTTGACAAAACTGTGTAGTATGAAGACAAACCAGAACCATCCATTTAATTTGTATCCTATCAGGCAGATCCTTATATTACCTAAATGATGGTAGATCCAAGACCCCTTTTTTTACGCTAAAAATAGAGCCTGAGAAGTGCCTGAAAACTGCTTCCCAATTATTTCAATGAATGCTTTCACACTGGGGTGGTGTATTGGTGGGCAGTGCAAAAAGTCCTGCAAGCAGCATCTTTGGGATGTGTTTGGAGTGCTTTAAAAAGCTTCTCAAAAACACCCCTGTCCATTGAAATGAATGGGAAGCATTTCCAAAGCACCGCAAAAATGGCTCTTTTTTTTTTTTAAGGTCACGTTACCTTAAAAAAAAAAGCACACCGTTGACACCGCAAAAACGGTGCTAAAGCACCACAAAAACACCCATTATATGGGCAGTTTTTGAGCGCCTCAGTGTATATGACATTCACATATGAGCCGCATGTGGCTCACAGCAGGGGTCCGGTGCGTCCTGGTTCACAGTCTCAGATCCGATTTCAGCCTGAATTTTTGGCTGAATTCTAACCTGAAATGGACCAAAAAAGACACACAGCCTTTTTGAGAAAAATCGCACTGGACCCGCTGCGGAGATATGTGAACCGGCTCTATAGAGAGCCGGTCAAAATCTCCTGCTATTGCAAATCGGATGCAAAGAAACCACATCCAATTCGCAATGGTGTGAATCCAGCTTAACCACTTCCCGACCGGCGCACGAAGATGTACGTCGACAGAATGGCACGGACAGGCATAAGGGCGTACAGGTACGTCCCATTTAAGATGCCGCCGTGCCATCGAGCGCTCGCCGGTCGGGACCCCCCCGAGAGTCCGGTCGCGGGTCCCACGGACTCTATCGCCGCGGGGATACCCGCGATCATCTCACGGGAAGGCTGAACGGGGAGATGCGGAAATAAACAGCATCTCCCCGTTCTGCCTAGCAACGCCGATCTCTGCTCCCTGAGATTGGAACAGAGATCAGCATTCACTAGCTCACAGCCACGCCCCCTCACAGTTAGAAACACGCCTCTAGGAACATAGAACTCCTACACTGCCACCTAGTGGTTAACCCCTTCACTGCCAGTGTCATTTACACAGGAATCAGTGCATTTAAATAGCATGTACAAATTGCCATTGTCATTGCTGTATAAATGACAATGGTCCCAAAAATGTGTCAAAAATGTCCGCCATAATGTTGCAGTCACAATAAAAAAAAAAAAAAAAAAAAAAAAAAAATCGCTGATCACCGCCATTACTAGTAAAAAAAAAAAATTATTAATGAAAATGCTATAAAACTATCCCCTATTTTGTAAACGCTATAACTTTTGCGCAAACCAATCAATAATCGCCTATTGTGATATTTTTTACCAAAAATATGTACAAGAATACGTATCGGCCTAAACTGAGGAAAAAAAAAAAGTTTTTTTTATATATTTTTGGAGGATATTTATTATAGCAAAAAATAATGCGTTTTTCTCAAAATTGTCACTCTTTTTTTGTGTATAGCGCAAAAATTAAAAACCGCAGAGGTGATCAAATACCACCAAAATAAATCTCTATTTATGGGGAAAAAAAGGACGTAAATTTTGTTTGGGAGCCACATCGCACAATTGTCAGTTAAAGCGACGCAGTGCCGAATCGCAAAAAGTGGTCTTGTCTTAAGCCAGCAAAATGGTCCGGTCTGAAAGTGGTTAAAGGAGATTGTACAATCAGATTGTATGGTGCCCTTAGTAGTACTAGAGCAGCTCAAATTTAATTTTTTTTTGTAGTAGATCAGTCTGATTGAATATGAGAACACCTGATCTAATCACATACAGCTGTGTCCTGCTCAGTGCACTGCAGAACACAGACTGAGCATGGCAAAGGACGGCACACAGGTAGGAAATCTACAAAACACACTTTTCTATTATACCAGGATGGGTGGGCCTCATTCACATCAGTGCAGACAGCAGAAATGAGCCATTGCTTTGTGTGTCTGGAGCTGCATGCAGCCTGTGTTACTGAATAGACTCATCCGCACAACTGAGTTTGTCAGGCATGTAGGGGATGGGTGTGTGGCCCCAAATGTAGACGGCGTGCACTCAGGGGCCCCAAATGTAGACGGCGTGCACTCAGGGGGCCCCAAATGTAGACGGCGTGCACTCAGGGGCCCCAAATGTAGACGGCGTGCACTCAGGGGCCCCAACTGTAGACGGCGTGCACTCAGGGGCCCCAACTGTAGACGGCGTGCACTCAGGGGCCCCAAATGTAGACGGCGTGCACTCAGGGGCCCCAAATTTAGACGGCGTGCACTCAGGGGCCCCAAATTTAGACGGCGTGCACTCAGGGGCCCCAAATTTAGACGGCGTGCACTCAGGGGCCCCAAATGTAGACGATGTGCACTCAGGGGCCCCAAATGTAGACGGTGTGCACTCAGGGGCCCCAAATGTAGACGGTGTGCACTCAGGGGCCACACACCTGCCCCTGCGTACCTGTCAGATTTGGATGTGCGGATGAGCCTGTACACAGCCGTGCATCTCCATTGACTAACACAGGCCAGGTTATGTTACCTATTGGAAGCCGGTGCTCTTTGCGGTGCTGTACATGAGACGGAAATGTTTTCTTTATGTAATGAAAATTTATGTAATTTTGAGGCCAGTTATGCAGTGTGGACTTCTGTGTTGGTGTGCATTAGCGTGTATCAATGTGCATTTACCTGGGTTTTCTTGCATGTGTTTAGGACTTGAGTATTGAGGGGAAAAAAAAAAAACAATCCCCTCTGGGTGATCTATGTACATTGCAAAGAATTTAACAAACTTTGTAGCAGATTCCTACCTTTTGTTGCTGTGAAGGAAGAGCTGTTTGTTTCACTAGGCTGATCCCAGACTGATTCTGAATGGGAGGGTCTGGTTCGTTATAATCACCTGGTGCACTCTTTGATTTCTAATGAGGAAAGCTGCAGTATTTAACCCTTGGGAAGTATCTCACCAAAACTCAAATTTCTATTGCAAGGGATGGCTAAAATCTGGACTTGTATCTAAGACCCCTTTCACAATGAAGGCGCTTTTCAGGCGTTTTAGCGCTAAAAATAGCGCCTGTAAAGCGCCTCTCAAGCCTCCCTAGTGTGAAAGCCTGAGTGCTTCCACACTGGGGCGGTGCGCTTACAGGACCGAAAAAAAAAAAGTCCTGGTGCGGGAGCGGTGTATACAGCTTTAACTCTTCTAGGAAGGCTGTCCACAAGGTTTAGGAGTGTGTCTATGGGAATGTTTGACCATTCTTCTAGAAGCACATTTGTGAGGTCAGCCACTGATATTGAATGAGAAGGCCGGACTCGCAGTCTCCGCTCTAATTCATCCCAAAAGGTGTTCTATTGGGAAGAGGTCAGGACTCTGTGCAGGCCAGTCAAGGTCATCCACCCCAAACTCACTCATCCATGTCTTTATGGACCTTGCTTTATGCAGTGGTGCGCAGTCATGTTGGAACAGGAAGGGGCCATCCCCAAACTGTTCCCACTAAGTTGGGAGCATGAAATTGTCCAAAATATCTTGGTGTGCTGATGTCTTAATATTTCCCTTCACTGGAACTAAGGGGCCAAGCCCAACCCCTGAAAAACAACCCCACACCATAACCCCTCCATCCACCAGTCGGTACACAAAGCAAGATCCATAAAGACATAGATGAGTGAGTTTGGGGTGGAGGAACTTGACTAACCTGCACAGAGTCCTGACCAGTGGTGGTGCGTCCATTAGAGGCACTCGGGCTGGGGTGTTTTTGAAGAACCTGATTAGAGCCATAGGCTTCAAAAAGGGTGCACTGCGAGCGCAAACCATTGCGCTCGCAGTGCACCCAGGTGTGTTAGCAAAGCAAATATTAAATTTGTTTTGCTAACACAGAACCCCCTCTCAGCCAATCAGGAGGCCTGGATGTAATACCGGGCACCTGATTGGCTGAAGGCAGAGGTGATCCCATTGGCGCCAAGGACTACAGGAAGAAGACATGCACGGAAGAGTCCTACATTCATCGCTGCGCTACTGTCCCACAGCTCGCTGCCTGACACTCCACCATGATGGGGTAAGTGCTGGGCAGGCAGGGGGGGGCACAGTGGCTGCATATTATGGACACAAAGGCTGCAATTGATGGAGCACAGTTGGCTGCATTTGCGGGGCACAGGGTCTGCATATGATGGGGCACAGGTGGCTGCATTTGATGGGGCACAGGGTCTGCATATGATGGGGCACGTGGTCTGCATATGATGGGGCACAGGGTCTGCATATGATGGGGCACGTGGTCTGCATATGATGGGGCACATGGTCTGCATATGATGGGGCACAGGGTCTGCATATGATGGGGCACGTGGTCTGCATATGATGGGGCACAGGGTCTGCATATGATGGGGCACAGGGTCTGCATATGAGGGGGCACGTGGTCTGCATATGATGGGGCACGTGGTCTGCATATGATGGGGCACGTGTTCTGCATATGATGGGGCACGTGGTCTGCATATGAGGGGGCACAGGGTCTGCATATGAGGGGGCACGTGGTCTGCATATGATGGGGCACAGGGTCTGCATATGATGGGGCACGTGGTCTGCATATGAGGGGGCACAGGGTCTGCATATGAGGGGGCACAGGGTCTGCATATGAGGGGGCACGTGGTCTGCATATGATGGGGCACGTGGTCTGCATATGATGGGGCACGTGGTCTGCATATGAGGGGGCACAGGTGGCTGCATTTGATGGGCACAGTCAGGCTGCAATCGATGTTTTTTTAAATTTTTTCAGTTCATTTGTGCCCCCCCCCCCCAAAAAAAAACAGCACCAGCCACCACTGGTCCTGACCTCTACCCGATAGAACACCTTTGGGATGAATTAGAGCGATGACTGCGAGCCAGGCCTTCTCATCCAACATCAGTGCCTGACCTCACAAATGCGCTTCTGGAAGAATGGTCAAACATTCCCATAGACACACTCTTAAACCTTGGGGACAGCCTTCCCAGAAGAGTTGAAGCTGTTATAGCTGCAAAGGGTGGCCAACTCAATATTGAACCCTACAGACTAAGACTGGGATGCCAAGTTCATTTGTTTGTAAAGGCAGGTGTCCCAATACTTATGACAATATTGTGTGTGTGTGTAATATATATAACACTGAGCAAAATTATAAATGCAACACTTTTGTGTTTGCCCCTATTTATCATGAGCCGAACGCAAAGATCTACGACTTTTTCTATGTACACAAAAGGCCTACTTTTCGAAATCTGTGTTAGTGAGCACTTCTCCTTTGCCGAGATAATCCATCTCACAGGTGTGGCCTATCCAGATGCTGATTAGACAGCATGATTATTGCACAGGTGTGCCTTAGGCTGGCCACAAAAAAAGGCCACTAAAATGTGCAGTTTTATCACACAGAACAATGCCACAGATGTTGCATCAAAGTAGTCCAGGAATCTCATCAAAGTCGCTGCGATCTAAAGCTGCATAGATTGGAACAGGTGCCATTGAAATAAATCGGCTACAACTTGTCATGTGACTGTGTCCAAAGTCGCACGACAAGTCGCACTAGTGTGAACTACACATGTGCACAATAGAAAAATTAGTTTCGTTTCGTTTCTGTTCGTTTCCGTTGATTCGTAACGATTCGTAATTTCGTAAGCCGTCGGTGTTCGTATTCGTAACGATTCTTACATTCGTAAGAGTTATTTTTTCGTTGATTCCTTTATCCGTTTAATTTTCGTTTATTCGAAATTCGGACGCATTCGTATTTTCGTAGATTTAGTTACATTCGTACTTTCGTTAGATTGATTTATTGGTACTTTCGTAACATTGTTTTCGTAGATTCGTAATTGGAGCATAATTCATAATTTTATGTAATGTGTATGCTATTATTACATTGTAAGAGACACGGAAAATTATGAATCGAAAAAAAAAGTTACGAATGTACGAATTTTTTTTCGTTCAATCCATTCGAAGCACGTTAAGCAGCGCCATTGTAAGAGACACGGAAAATTACGAATCGAAAAAAAAAAAAAAAAAAAGTTACGAATGTACGAATTTTTTTTCGTTCAATCCATTCGAAGCACGTTAAGCAGCGCCACTGTAAGAGACACGGAAAATTACGAATCGCAAAAAAAAAAAAAAAAAGTTACGAATGTACAAATTTTTTTCGTTCAATCCATTCGAAGCACGTTAAGCAGCGCCATTGTAAGAGACACGGAAAATTAGGAATCGAAAAAAAAAAAAAAAGTTACAAATGTACGAATTTTTTCGTGCAATCCATTCGAAGCACGTTAAGCAGCGCCATTGTAAGGGACACGGAAAATGACGAATCGAAAAGAAAATTTTTTTTTTATTACGAATGTACGAATTTTTTCGTTCAATCTATTCGAAGCACGTTAAGCAGCGCCATTGTAAGAGACACGGAAAATTACGAATCGAAAAAAAAAAAAAAGTTACAAATGTACGAATTTTTTCGTTCAATCCATTCGAAGCACGTTAACCACTTCAGCCCCGGACCAATTTGCAGCCAAAGGACCAGGCCCCTTTTTGCAATTCGGCACTGCGTCGCTTTAACTAACAATTGCGCGGTCATGCGACGTGGCTCCAAAACAAAATTGGCGTCCTTTTTTCCCACAAATAGAGCTTTCTTTTGGTGGTATTTGATCGCCCCTGCGGTTTTTATTTTTTGCGCTATAAACAAAAATAGAGCGACAATTTTGAAAAAAATGCAATATTTTTTACTTTTTGCTATAATAAATATCCCCAAAAAATATATAAAAAAACATTTTTTTTCCTCAGTTTAGGCCGATACGTATTCTTCTACATATTTTTGGTAAAAAAAATCGCAATTAGCGATTATTGATTAGTTTGCGCAAAAGTTATAGCGCTTACAAAATAGGGGATAGTTTTATAGCATTTTTATTAATATTTTTTTTTTTATTAGTAATGGCGGCGATCAGCGATTTTTATTGTGACTGCGACATTTTGGCGGACACATCGGACATTTTTGACACATTTTTGGGACATTTGTCATTTATACAGCAATCACTGCTATTTAAATAGCACTGATTCCTGTGTAAATGACAGTTGTAGTGAGGGGGTTAACCACTAGGGGGCGGGGAGGAGTCAGTGTGACGTGTTGTGTTTTTTTTTACAGTAGGGGGGCGTGGCTGTACGTCTGACGTCATTGATCGGCGTTCCCGATGACAGGGAACCGCCGATCAATGACAGGCAGTGTAGGAAGCGCGGGGAGAGGTTTGTTTACATAGACCTCTCCCCGTTCTTCAGCTCCGTAACCCGATCGCGGGATACCAGCGGCGATCGGGTCCGCTGGTCCCGCGGCCGGGGTCACGGAGCTCCCGACCGGGGTCGCGAGCGCGCCGCTAGCGGCGTGCGCGCGACCCACGGGCAGGCACATGCACGATCACGTACAGGTACGTGATTCTGCCTGCCCGTGCCATTCTGCTGACGTATATATGCAGTGGCCGGTCGGGAAGCGGTTAAGCAGCGCCATTGTAAGAGACACGGAAAATTAGGAATCGAAAAAAAAAAAAAAAGTTACAAATGTACGAATTTTTTCGTGCAATCCATTCGAAGCACGTTAAGCAGCGCCATTGTAAGAGACACGGAAAATTACCAATTTAAAAAAAAAAAAAAAGTTACGAATGTACAAATTTTTTCGTTCATTTTGATTTTCGTTGTTCCTGTTTTCGTTTTTCGGATTTTCTTCTTTCGTAGTTTCGTTGTTTCTAATTTGGTTATTTTGGATTTTCGTTGTTTTTCATGTTCGATTCCATAATTCATTATTCGTTAAAATTTTTAGCGAATCATTCGTACGATAACGAATGAACGAATATAACAAATTTTAACGGAAAACAAATAAAAACTAAATGAATTGCACATGTCTAGTGTGAACGGAGCCTAACTTCTGCTGCCTGTGTGGTTGGATTTACTAATGCAGTCAATAGAAGGTAACCTGCTTGTAAATTGTTTTAATGTTCTCTGTTTGGACTGCTCACATCTATGAGAGGTGTGCATTATGCTGGCCATATATTAGGAGATTACAAGGAATTTTTACCATCTCTCAATTGCACAGATCAAGGCAACGTACAACCAGCAGTTCTTATTGTTTTAGGACCCATCACACTATAGCGGTGCAGTAACATGGTAAAACAATCTCTTAACTGTGCATTATCTTACATTATATTACACCCAGTGTTACGGTGACATTTATTGTAAATACATTCTGAATAGTACCCCAACAAACCCACACACCCAAATGCACAGAAATAATTCATCTGCATGTAAATTCAGTCTGTACAAAACTGAATGTCCTTCAGCTGCATTCTCTGCAATGCGAATGTGTAAAATACCGCAATGTGGCCACTAGATGGCTGAGAGGCATACCTATTTCCTATGATAGTCAGTGCCATCCTGTGGCCATAATATGGTATGGCCACTAGATGGCAGTGAGTGTCATAGGAAATGGGTATGCTCCTCAGTGCCATCTATTGGCCATAATGCAATATTTTCAGCATTTACACATTCGAATTGCAGAAAATATAGCCAGAGAACATTTGATTTTCACCCCAGTCGCACACAATAACTTGACATCCAGTTTTGATGGGGTATTTATTTATAAATGCAGCCATTAGTTTAAATGGGGCCTCATGTATTTAATATAAACTGTTGGTGGTAAGTGGGGATTTTCCTGATATTTCCGTGGGTTGGAAGTGGTTGTGACTGACAACATTTATCCTATGTATGTCCAACATTTGACGTTTACATTGTATGTGATCCAATGATAACTCATTCTCTGTCCTATGTAGGGTTGGCACCTCAGCCTTTTAAACCCGAACACATATTAATCACACAGGTTCTGTGGCTGATTAAGGTGGTAATTAAAGTCACTTGGTGCCTTATCTGCATTTAATTAGCCTCAGAACCTGTGTAATTCAAAGGTGTTCGGGTTTAAAGTGATGAGGTGGCAACTCTAGTCCTATGGAAGGGCTGAGCGTCTTCTTTCCCCTTCTATAATACATGAAATCCCATTAGACATTCCTCTAATGATAAGAACCCTGCAAGTGGCATTTCTGCTGCTCCGCAATATGTTCTCTTTGATGACCAGAAAAGACGCTATTATGCCGCCTGACCTCGCTTCATCGCTTTCACGGACAGATTTCAATGGCAAATATATACGGATTGTGTGAGAATTAGCATATCAAAGCAGAATATAAAGAGACCAGCAATAGTATTGTGCGGGGAAAATAAAACAATTCAAAAGCGTGAGTGACAAGTCTGTGTAATAAGCGGAGTTATATCACCGGGCCAGATCAAACCTCTGGTCTGCGAGCATGGCATAGAGTGGATCTAAAGGGGAACTCTTACCAAAACAAACATGGAGATTCTCCTATCACAGCTGTTTACAACTTACAATATAACCTGTTTAGCAGGGTTCCTCAACCTTTTTTCAGTAGTGACATCTTCTAAAAGTATACAGAATCTCGAGGCACCCGAGTATAAAGTGTAAAATAAAATAAAAAATGTAAAATGTTACTTCTCAATGGCAAACCTCAGCCTGTGAAAATGCACACCACCACATTGATGAAATTAACTTCATGTCAGAGGTCCCCCCTTCATCACATCATAGCCCCCCCCCCTCCATCACATCATAGTCCCCCCCTCCATCACATCATAGTCCCCCCCCATCACATCATAGTTTCCCCCCCACTCCATCACATCATAGTCCCCCCCCCCCCCCCCCCCCTCCATCACATCATCGTTCCCCCCTCCCCTCCATCACATCATAGTCCCCCCCTCCCCTCCATCACATCATAGTCCCCCCCCCCTCCCCTCCATTACATCATAGTCCCCCCCTCCCCTCCATTACATCATAGTCCCCCCCCTCCATCACATCATAGTCCCCCCCCATCACATCATAGTTTCCCCCCCACTCCATCACATCATAGTCCCCCCCCCTCCATCACATCATCGTTCCCCCCTCCCCTCCATCACATCATAGTCCCCCCCATCCATCACATAATAGCCTCCCCCCCCATCCATCACATCATAGTTCCCCACCTCCATCACATCATAGTCCCCCCCCCCTCCATCACATCATAGTTCCCCCCCTCTCCATCACATCATAGTCCCCCCCCCTCCCCTCCATCACATCATAGTTCCCCCCTCCCCTCCATCACATCATAGTTCCCCCCCCCCCCCATCCCTCCCCTCCATCACATCATAGTTCCCCCCCCCCCCCCACCTCCCCCCCCCCCCTCCATCACATCATAGTTCCCCCCTCCCCTCCATCACATCATAGTCCCCCCCTCCCCTCCATCACATCATCGGTCCCCCCATCCATCACATCATATTCCCCCCCCCTCCATCACATCATCGTCCCCCCCCCCTCCATCACATCATCGTTCCCCCCTCCCTCCATCACATCATCGTTCCCCCCTCCCTCCATCACATCATCGTCCCCCCCCCTCCATCACATCATCGTCCCCCCCATCCATCACATCATAGCCCCCCCCCCCATCCATCACATCATAGTTCCCCCCTCCCCTCCATCACATCATAGTCCCCCCATCCATAACATAATAGTTCCCCACCTCCATCACATCAAAGTTCCCCCCCTCCATCACATCATAGTTCCCCCCCTCCATCACATCATAGTTCCCCCCCTCCATCACATCATAGCTCCCCCCTCATTCACATGATAGCCCCCCCCTCCATCACATGATAGTCCCCCCCTCCATCACATGATAGTCCCCCCCTCCATCACATGATAGTTCCCCCCTCCCCTCCATCACATCATAGTTCCCCCCCTCCCCTCCATCACATCATAGTTCCCCCCCCTCCACTCCATCACATCATAGTTCCCCACCTCCATCACATCATAGTTCCCCCCCCCCCCTCCATCACATCATAGTTCCCCCCTCCATCACATTATAGCCCCCCCCCCTCTATCACATGATAGTCCCCCCCTCCATCACATGATAGTTCCCCCCCCCCCCTCCATCACATGATAGTTCCCCCCCCTCCATCACATGATAGTTCCCCCCCCTCCATCACATGATAGTTCCCCCCCCTCCATCACATGATAGTTCCCCCCCTCCATCACATGATAGTTCCCCCCCTCCATCACATGATAGTCCCCCCCTCCATCACATAATAGTCCCCCCCCTCCATCACATCATAATCCCCCCCCTCCATCACATCATAGTTCCCCCCCTCCCCTCCATCACATCATAGTCCCCCCCTCCATCACATCATAGTTCCCCCCTTCCCCTCCATCACATCATAGTCCTCCCCTCCATCACATCATAGTTCCCCCCCTCCCCTCCATCACATCATAGTTCCCCCCCCCTCCACTCCATCAGATCATAGTTCCCCCCTCCCCTCCATCACATAGTTCCCCCTCCCCTCCATCACATCATAGTCCCCCCCCCTCCACTCCATCAGATCATAGTCCCCCCCCCTCCACTCCATCAGATCATAGTTCCCCCCTCTCCCCTCCATCACATCATAGTTCCCCCCTCCCATCATATCATAGGTTTCCCCTCCATCCTCTTAAAGGTCCCCCCAATCACATCAGCGGTCCCCCATCACACCAGATGCCTCTATCACCTAAGAACTCCCCTTTTAGGCCACAGCAAAGCCGCCCCGCCCCAAAGCACCCACGTTGAGGGCATGTGGCATGGTATGGTGCAGTAGGGGGGCCTGTCGCCCCCCCCCCCTTCCTGCATGCTCGGATAAGGGGCTGGTATACATTTTGGGAGGGGATCCCACTCCATTTTTTATTTTTTTTTATTGACCCAAAGGACCTGGTATGGACTGAAGAGGGGACCCCATGCCGTTTTTTTATTTCTTAATTTTTTTTTAAATAGCCGGGTGACAGCAATTGCAACTGTGAGTCAATTTAAATGTGATTTGACTCGTTTTTTTTTCTTTAGAAACGTCATTTTTGCTGCAGCAGGTTTTATACATGCTACAGATGCGCCACTTTACAGGCAGACTAAGGGGGCCCCTCAGGCACTATATTTAAAAAAATATATATTTTTATTATTTCACTTTTAAGCATAATTAAAATCACTGCTCCTTTAAAAACGATTGTTTTTAAAATGTTTTTTTGCATTGATACATGTCCCCCAAGGCAGTACCCGGACCCCCATACCCCTTTTATGGCCAATTACTTCCATATAAGCCTTCAAAATGGGGACTTTTGATTTCTCATGTTCGGCTTCCATAGATTTCAATGGAGTTTGCTGTTCTTAGCAGAACTCCGGAACAGGGAAAGGGGGGGGGGGGAGGGTGTTCGGCCCATCTCCACCAACAACCACCTTCCCTATGGACTCCAATGCATTGTGTCATCATTTTACTGGCTTTTCTTGAATTTTATTTGGAGAACATAAACTTTATTTAGAAAGTAGGGAAGAGTGGGTGAGCCATGCTGTATTTTCACTGTAAGGGTTAATGGCGGTAAATGTAAGTAATAGGTCATTGTGTTTTCACCCAAAACGGTTCCCTCCATAATTCTGAGTAATAAGTCGGCGCTCGCTTAGCACAATGCTTATTAAATTAAATTGAATGTTGGAACTCAGAGTTACGCGTTCCGTGGGGCAGGAAGACATAACGGTTATCACCTCAATTACTGGGGCGCAAATCATCCTGTCAAATCAGGCCCGGAGCGTCATTTATAGAACATATTTAATTACCGATTAATGTGGAAAAATTTGACATCGTTGAGGAGACTCTGAACGCCGACTTCTTCACTGATAGAACAGAGACGTAGGAAAGGTGAAAGGAGTCACTCTCCCGCACCTGAATACAGATAAGGAGACGCATGCAATGGTTTGTTTCAATGTAATAAGGATCAGTCAATGGCCTATATGGCCAGGTGTGTTATGGATTAAAGAGTACCTGTCTCCAGACTTTTTGAGTTGTCAACAGAAGAGGAATATTTTTAAGAGAACACTTGTTAGAGTGACAACTCTCCTGAAATTATCTGTATTGCATACACCTATTGGTCCAGTTTGGCACAATGTAAGTATACATACACTATATTGTCAAAAGTAATGGGACGCTTGCCTTTACACACACATGAACTTTAATGGCATTCCAGTCTTAGACCGTAGGGTTCAATATTGAGTTGGCCCACCCTTTCCAGCTTCAACTCTTCAGGGAAGGCTGTTCACAAGGTTTAGTAGTGTGTCAATGGGAATGTTTGACCCTATGGACAGGCCACTGTTGCCTCTCACTGTCCTAAGGAAAAATCTTCCCCGTAGAAAACACATTTGACACTGATGTATGGCACAAAAGTGGTGTAGTTGACCATTTTTTAATATTTTTTTTCATTTCCCAACAGAAAAAAGTGTAAAGGGAATAGGGCTGTGCAAATTAAAGATTAATTCCTCGATTAATCGTTAATTTTTTTGACCGGTCAAAATTTTTTTGACCGATCAAAATTTTTTTGACCGGTACTCACCTCTCCGCTGGCTTTCGGGTGACACTGATGTATGGCACAAAAGTGGTGTAGCTGACCATTTTTTAATACATTTTTTAATTTCCCAACAGAAAAAAGGGTAAAGGGAAAAGGGCTGTGCAAATTAAAGATTAATTCCTTGATTAATCGTAAATTTTTTTGATCGATCAAAATTCTTTTGATTGGTACTCACCTCTCCGCAGGCTTTCGGGTCTTCAGGGAGTTCCGTCGGAGATCCGGTGACGTCACGGGTATCAACGTCACCGGACTCCTCCCCCCCCTTCCCCAAGTGCCTCCGTCTGCTAACGAAGGGAAGGAGGGAGGAGTCCGGTGACGTTGAAGTTCTAATTGAATGTAACGTGTACGGGGGAGGAGCTACGCATGACGTCACCCGCTGTTGCCCTACGTAACTAACACAGTTGTCGGCTTTACATGCTGTGTTTTTATCATCTTTATGTGAGTAGTTTGTGTTTTGAACACAAAAATTAAATCTTAAGCGGTGAGCACTTAGATCTTTTCTTTCTACCTATGACCTGGTGTCCTTGCTGAGATCTAAGGAGACATGAGAGAAGTTTATTGTCCGTGTTAACCCTTTTGATACCCGCTTGCATGACCACCTGTTTGCACAGGGGTCCATGCCATAAGGTGAGAGTGATTAGTTATACCCGAGGTGGAGGGATTGTCACGCTACTGTGGAAAAAAAAATTACTTACGTCAGTGCTACAGTTTGAATTTAAAACGTATTTGTGTGAACTGTGAAGTTAAGTCATGGATTGTGGAAACTAACTAGTGTCGGGTGATTGTATATAGTGTATACCACATTTACCACTGACTAATGCAGAGTTGCACTGCAAGGAGATCAGCTAAAAGTAGTTGGATCTGTATGTGCGTTTATAATTAATCGAAATTAGTCGATTAATCGATTTAAAAGAAATGGATATGTCCCCCTTTTTCTGCCAAAACAGCCCTGAGCCATCGAGACATGGAGACCGCTAGACTTCTGTAGGTATGTTGTGGTATCTGGCACCAAGCAATCATTGGCAGATCCTTTAAGTCCTGTAAGTTGCGAGATGGGGCCGCCCTGGATCAGACTTGTTTTTCCAGCATTCACAGATCTGCATTCACAGATGCTCGATTGGATGGAGATCTGGAGAATTTGGGGGCCAAGTCAACACCTCCAACTCATTGTTGCATTCCTCAGACCATTCTTGAACCATTTTTGCAGTGTGGCAGGGTGCATTTTCCTGCTAAAAGAGGCTACTGCCATCAGGAAATACGTTTTCCATGAAGGAGTGTACTTGGTCAGCAATGATGTTTAGGTAGGTGTCAAAGTAACATCCACATGAATGGGAAAATTCAAGGTTTCCCAGCAGAAGTTTGCCCGATGTATTACACTGCCTCCGCCTGCTTGCCTTCTTTTCTTTCTGATTGTCAGGAGATTTTGGTTGGCTGGGCCAGCCATTGCTTTCTGTCCAGAAGAGAAATGCCTGCAGGGGCAATGAATGTGAGGTAACCTTTGTATGCCCTGGGTCCACAACTGGTTAAAGCCCAAATTCAGGCTGGTCCAAAAAATGAAAATGTGTGTGCCCTCCTCTCCCACTCATATATATGCCTGATATTATGCTTATTTAGTTTAAAAGGGGAATCTATTAAAGGGATACTGGCCTTACCCCCAAGGTCTTGCAGACTTGCACCCCGCCACTGGTTCCAATAGTGACCACTAGTCCCCCGAAGCTGCTTCTGATTTCCATGTGGATTGCCTCCCCTCTTGTTAACATCATCATATACAATGCAGGACCAGTGACCACCACAGCTCTAGTGGTGATGCTGAGGGCCAGGGCCGTCTTTAATATTGATTGGACCCTGGGCAAAACTTTTCTTGGGGCCCCCCATGCAGTTTTGCTCTCCACTTACTCTGAGACACACAATAAATAGCAGCTAGACTCAAAATCAGTTTACTGTATCAGATCAGGCAGCTATTGTAATTGGTTGCCAGAGGTATCATTACCGCTCACTGACTGGTTGCTAGAGGTTACAGAACACATTACAGCTCACTGGTTAGTTTCTAGAGGTCACAGCACATGATTTCTGCTTGTTGATTGGTTGCTAGAGATTACTGTGCATATGACCTCAGGGGGGCATGTTATACATATCAATGCCCCCGGCAGCAGCTATTTACATATGAATGCCGGTAATTTACATGTAAACACAGGGTCTGCAGGTGAGTCATCTGTACACAACAATAAGGCAGAGCTGGGCGGCATTAGTAGAAGCACTTCACACTGAGATAATGGGACACAGCACAGGACTAAAACCTCAAGGGGCAAGGGAATTTAAACCAGGATAGTTGGCAAGTATGAGGCAGCTGCTTTGGGCCCCACAACAATGACAGGGCCCAGGGCAGCTGACCCTTTTGCCCTGCCTTAAAAACGGCCCTGCTGAGGGCCCACACACAATTAGGGAAGAAGATGAAGGCCTGCTGCCACGGTACCATGATATGCTCTCTATAACCCCCCCACCCCCCACCTAGAAAAAATGCACAATATTTCCTGCATATACTGGGAAGGGAAGGACACCCACATTTTTTATAATTTTTTTTTTTTTAAGCAAATCAGTTATCAAGCACTATACAGCCTCATTGCACACCCAGTATGACATCTTAGCTATCTCGTGTGTTCTTGCAAATAGACAACAGGTCCACTTTCCAATCCAAGAGATTTGTATTCAAAGTATTCCCCATGTGCCATTGTGTTTCCAGGCAGGTCTGCTCACATATATGAGCGGTTGTTTGAAGGTTGTCCCCTCTCGGCTTTCACTGTCCCCTTTCGCTCGATCTGACAAGTTGGATATTAACATCTCCTTAGCTGTGATTATATTAATGGAAATATATCATCATTTTTGCCTGAAGAATGTAGATGCCAAATGTGCTGCATATGATTAAATATAATCCACATTTCTACACTTAATTATTAATTTGTCTTCTGGAAAATGTTGGGTTCCTTTTTTGTTTTTTTTTCTTTTTGTTTTGCATATAAACTGTTCCAACTGTTACAAAAAACTCTCCATAATTAAAAGAAATAGAATATAAATCAGGGGGTAGTTTTTAGCCCAGTTGCTGCTAGCATATCAGATTTAGGTGGCAGTTTTTATAGTATACTTAATGCCACAACGTTTTTTTTTTTTTCTTTTTTTACAACAGATTTTTTTTTTTGACACAGATCCCCACAGTCTCTTCTCTGATCCATGACTCCTCACCATCCACCGTGTGCATGATAAAGACTCTGCTAATGACTGTGTAAAAGCAGAGTTCCCTCACAGATTCCCTGGCACCTCCAGCCAACTACTGTGGTAACACTCACTGACCTTCCAGCCCTGAGTCCTTGAGGAGGAACTTGTCCAGACCATGCGTTCCGACAGCTTCTCCTGCCCCTCTGCTCCAGGAGTTCCCTGCCACCGACCATGTGGTGACAGAGACATTGCCAATGACCGTGTAGAGGTAATGTTCGCTCACCGCTTACCCTGGGCCTCCTCCTGCGATCGGTACACCCCCCCAGATGGGGGTGTCCTCCTGCGGCTGTCTAGCACGCCATTCCTCACTTCACCCAGCCGACTTCTCCCTGAGTGGCATGTGACCTCCACTTATATATGAGTCCCGCCCCCTGCCAATCTCGGTTGGGGATTGGTCAGAGCTCACACACAAGCTGCCTGCCACTCCAGTTCTAGGCCCAGCCCCCGCTCCAGAACCTTCTTTCAGGGGAGGCGCCCCAGAGCTAAAGCACAGGTGGTCACACCCACTGCTACTCTGACCACTCCCAGCCCCCCAGATCAAAACAGACAGGCCTAGCATGCAGCATAGGCCTGCCTAAATTTGCCTGTGCTGAACAAACCCTAATACAGGCATACCCCACTTTTAAGTACACATTGGGGTTTATTTACTTGTAGCGATACCCCCAGTTAAGAGGGCCGCTGGTTTGTTTTGGGTCCCTGAGTACAGCTCCACCAACCCCCGGCAATTTGCTCTACCCGCTCTGGCACAGTTAGTAAAGGGGTATGTATCTATGCACATATAAATATCACTTATACTCTAAGTGTAATGGGTATGAACTCACAAGCAGACTGCTGAGATAAGAATAACTGGCTTTACTTTGGCAGTAAGAAAAGAAATAGTAACAGGCATCAAACATTTGACTTATAACACTTTAGCAGGTCCCTGCAATATGCACTTTAACATGTACACATATATGTATCAAACTAGCAATGGGGAACGGAGCGCCAAGTGTAGCGACCGTCTGCTATGCACCCCTGAGGTGCAATAAATCTATCTGCGCCTACCTAACGGACCAGGCCTGATCCCTAGCAATAGAGCTCAGTCCTTGAATAAGTACAGTATTCTTCACCGGCAAGAGAACTGTAGAGGTGGTGCACATGTAGCTTTAAATGGTGTATTTGTAATCCACAGAAAGAAACATTTGCTGCTCTGAGGTAAATTGTGCCTTGGCAGTTCAATAGGCATGGAAGTGTATGTAGCAATGTAGGATGAGCCTTTCAGCTCGCTCACCAATCCTGGGGTACCGTCCTCAGCTCCGGTCCCTCCAATGGCGGCGTCCGGTCTCCTCCGTCACAGCCCCTGCGTTCCGGTCCTCTCTCCGACCGACCGACTGTAGGGAAAAGTCTCCGCTCCGCTGCTGCTGACTCTGAGGGGTGAGAGTCTCTCTCTGCCTGCTGCAAGGCCCAGGCTTCAGGCCTTCAGCAGTCCGGGTCCGCACAGGTGTCTCCTCAATAGCAAGTCTCTGCGTCACCAGCCCAGTCAGAAGAGGAAGAGGCGGTCTCCCCTCTTCCCTTTTATCACCTCCCCCAGAAGCCTCTCGGGCGGAAACAAACAGCCCGGGAGCCTGGGGAATTATGGGGAATGTAGTCTTCTCCCCTAAAAGGGGAACGACCCCGCTACACACTCCCCCCACTTTGAATCTTTGGTCCCCAAAGACATTGTTCAATCTACAAGCTTTCTTTGAGACAACACGTTTACATAATTCAGACAGGGGAGCTTCCCACCAATTAGCATAAGATGGGGAGCTGTCCTGTCTACAGGTCACTTCAGTGTGGGCGACCTGTTTAACTGTGCCAGAGAGTGAGCTGGGGTTGTCCTCCACCAAATGAACAGTGGATGGGTCAGGGCGTTCAGCACTTCTTCTTGCTGTGGCAACAGAGTCCTCTGAACTTTTTCCCATTTGGGGGTAAGTTAACCTCTTGGGAGGCCTCACAACTCTGCGAGCTCTCTGTTCTCTTGGGACTTCTTCAGGAACACATTCTGGCAACATCTCTGGTTCTGGAACATCTACTTCTTCTTCTTCTGAGTAGAGACCAGGGATATCTTCCCAGCACTCAGGCACAACACTGAATGGAACAAACTCTGTAGCTTCTGGGTTCAATGTTCTATCTTCCACATTCTCAGTAGGTGGAAGATCTATGGCGGAATTTCCTGAAGTTGAGGAAGGCCATAGCCATTCAAGTTCTCCTCTTTCTTCTTCCACTGATTGGGGTTCCTGTCCACCCCTAGCTTGGGATGTTTGAGACCGAGTGTTAGGCCTGGGGATATCCAGAATGGAAACAGATTCAGGTACGTCTCTTGCTGGAGGTATTCTGACTGCTTCAGTGAGTGGAAGCAAGTGATTCCTATGCCAGGTCTTCAAAGGCCCCACTCTCCCTTCTGGCTTCAACTTGTAGACAGGCAATCCTGGAAGTTTTCTACAGATGATATATGGCTCTGATCTCCATCTATCAGCAATCTTGTGTTTTCCAGGGATCCCTAGATTGCGTAACAGTACACGGTCCCCAGGCTGTAGGTCCTGTACTCTAACCTTCAAGTCAAAGTTCCTCTTATTTCGGGCCCCCCTCTGGTCAGAGGCCGCTTGAGCTTTCTCATAAGCTATCTTCAGACTGTGCCTCAGTCTGTCCACATATCCTTTGTGGGAGGCAGCAGAGGCATGGTCTAAGGAAATGCCAAAGGCCAAATCCACTGGCAATCTTGCTTCTCTCCCAAACATAAGCCGGTAAGGGGAGAAACCTGTCACATCACTGGTTGTACAGTTGTAAGCATGTACTAAAGCTGAAATGTGTTGACTCCAATGTTGCTTCTTCTCTGTTTCCAAAGTTCCCAACATGTTCAATAGGGTCCTGTTGAACCTTTCAGGCTGGGCATCACCTTGAGGGTGATATGGTGTGGTTCTAGTCTTCTCTACTCCCAGAGAATCTAGTAGCTTCCTGATCAGGCGACTCTCAAAGTCCCTTCCTTGGTCTGAATGGATTCTTTGTGGTAGTCCATAGTGAACAAAGTACTTCTCCAGAAGTACTTTGGCTACTGTAGAGGCCTTCTGGTCCTTGGTTGGGAAAGCCTGAGCATAACGGGTGAAATGGTCGGTTACCACCAGAACATTTCCCAATCCACTCAAATCGGGTTCAAGGCAGAGAAAATCAATGCATACCAGATCCATTGGGCCTTGACTTTGTAGATGGCCCATTGGGGCAGCTTGATGGGGTAAAGTCTTTCTCTGAATGCATCTTGCACAGGAATGGCAATACTCCTCCACTTCGGCCCTCATGCAGGGCCAATAAAACCGGTCTCTGACAAGTTGGAAGGTTCTTTCTGCTCCCAAGTGACCATGCTGGTCATGTAAGGCAGTCAGCACAGTCTCTCGATGCTTTTCGGGGAGAAACAACTGCCACTTGTCTTCTGAGCTATCAGAGGGGCCCCTTCGGTAGACTACCCCCTGATGCACTTGTAACTTGTCCAACTCTCTCCTCAGTAGGCGAGCCTCTTTGGAAGGGTGAAGGCGAAGTCCCTCTGGACTCTGGTTTTCCAGGGCTTCCAGGACCAATCTCCCCATGGGGTCTTCCAATTGGTCACACCTTAACTCCTTCTTGGACAGCTTTGGTAGGCACTCTTCTTCTAATTGAGTTACCCCACAGTAACACTTTGGGACTCCCACTGTGGTAACTCCTATCTCTTCAGCTCTGGATCCTCCTCTGGCTTGGAGTTCAGCCCCCTGACAAAGGGGTCGGACTCCTTCTGGTGCCACTTGGGTCCAGTCTTCCCAGTCATTGACCATGACATGGGATCTTCGGGACAGGGCATCTGCATCTCTATTTCCAGCCCCTGGCCTGTACTTGAGGCTGAAATTGAATCCAGACAATGCCGCCAACCATCTGTGTCCAGTTGCATCCAGCTTGGCGGTGGTGAATAGATAGGTCAAGGGGTTGTTATCTGTCTTTACAGTGAACTCGGCCCCATACAGATAGTCTTTCAGTTTGTCAACTACTGCCCATTTAAGGGCTAAGAACTCCAACTTGTGAGTGGGGTAGTTCTTCTCGGAGGGGGTCAGGCTCCGGCTCACATAGGCCACTGGTCGTAGCTGGTCTTCATACTCCTGGTAGAGTACTCCACCTAGGCCCTCATGGCTGGCATCAACATGTAGCTCATATGGTCTAGTGGGGTCAGCGTAGGCCAAAACTGGGGCTGTGGTGAGACTTCTCTTCAAGGTTCTGAAAGCCTCTTCACACCTTGAGTTCCATTGGTCTTGGACCGACTCACCGGGCCTCCTAGGCCCCAATCCGTCTTCCTCTCCTTCTGTCTTGAGCAGCTCGTTTAGGGGTTTGGCAATGCGGGCAAACCCATCCACAAACCTGCGGTAGTAGGAGCAGAACCCCAAGAAAGACCGAAGTTCTGTAACTGTTGTGGGTCTTGGCCACGAAGTAACTGCCTCCAACTTCTCAGGGTCTGTGGCCACTCCTTTTTCAGACACTATGTGTCCCAGATAGTTCACAGAAGACTGATAGAACCGACACTTCTCGGGGGAAAGTTTGAGTCCCTCTTCACTGAGCCTCTTCAGTACTTTCTCCAATCTGGCTTCATGTTCTTCCAAAGTCTTTCCAAAGACAATGACATCGTCCAGGTACACAAGGACTTCTATGAGGTTCATGTCTCCAACTGTCCTTTCCATAAGGCGTTGAAATGTAGCAGGAGCTCCAGATAGGCCCTGAGGCATCCTGTTGAACTCAAAGAACCCTACTGGGGTTATGAAGGCAGTCTTTTCTCTATCTTCTGGATGCATGGGGATTTGGTAGTACCCACTCTTGAGGTCCATCACACTGAACCACTTAGCTCCAGATAAACTCTGTAAGGCATCCTCTATCCTTGGCGTGGTGTACTGGTCAGGAATGGTCCTCCTGTTGAGAGTTCTGTAGTCAATGCAGAGCCTCAATGACCCATTCTTCTTCCTGACCACCACTATTGGGGAAGCATAGGGGCTTCTAGACTCCCTAATCACTCCCGTCTTCTTCAGTTCCGCAAGCTGCTCCCTCAGATCCTCCAGATCTGCTAGCGGGACCCGCCTTACTCTCTCTCTGAATGGCTTGTCCTCTTGCATGCGGATTCGATGGGTGGCACTCTTTGCACAACCCACATCAAACTCATCTTTAGAGAAAATCTTCTCCCATCTGGTCAGCTGGGCCTTGGCTCTCTCCTTCCAAGCTCCAGGTAGGTTTGGGTTCTCCATGGAGAGTTTCTTCCAAACATCCTCTCCTTTACCCGCCCCTTTCACTTCTGACCAGCCAGCTGGGACAGCAGGGCTCACCTGTCCCAGAAGCATCCTGGCAGGGATCTCCACGGGCCGCTCCATGGGGTTCCTCACACTGACAGGGACTCTTCCTCTAGCCTTCTTCAGGTCCTTCAATGAGATCACTTCTGGTATCACTTCCAGACCTGAGTGACCCTCCATTGGGTCGAGTTCCAACATTACAAAGGGGCCAGGCTGCTCCCAATTAAGTTTCACCGTGGCTCTCAGGCAGGTCACCTCTCCAGGCTGTAACACCGCTCCTTCTCTTCCAAGTCTCCATACCCTTCCTATCCCCTCACTTGGGGTATTCTGCTCTAGGACCAACCGCTGGTAGGCTGCCTTCAGCATGGGATGGATCTTGGGAGCTGAAAGATTCTCTTTCTTCACCAGGGGAGTCAGAAGCCTTCTGACTAGATCCGTGTTTGTCCCTATGATCAGGGAGGTCTTGCTGGTTCCAGGCGGGCGAGGGCACACCACTGCCAGGGTGTCGAACACTTCAGCCTTTCCAGCCACAGATGGGTCAAAGGTCAACCGTATGGGTAGGTATCCATCATAGGGGAAACTCTGAGTTCCCAATCCCCGTATCTCCAACTCCTCTATCTTCTGTATGGGCAGATGACTCAGGTATCTGTCATAGAAGTCCCTGTACAATAGGGTCACTTGGGCTCCAGTGTCTAGGAGGGCCTTCGTGTATATTCCTTCCACCTGGATAGGTACAGTAGGAGATGGGCCAACCAGCTCTTCTGGGTAGGGCCGGGTTGATGCTGTCCTCTTCTGTGGACTCTTTGTTTTCTCACTCGATCTGCACTTGATCCTTTCTTGAGCCTGGTATGCATTAATTTTCTCCCTCTTAGTGGGAGTGTGAACCCGTTGAGGGACATTGTTATCTCTCACTTTTAAGGGTTCTCGCTTGGGAGTGCTGTATTTCTTCGGAGGGGTCTTGCCCCCTTTCTCTGGAGTGTACCTTGGTTGAGGAACCCTGGGCCCCTTTTGAGGGGTTTGATCTCCTCGCTTTCTCTTCCCGTTATACTTCTTGGAGCTCACTGAAGGTGATGGGCACCCGGTTGACTCCTTCACCGGGGCCCTTTGGCGTTTCCCGCCGGCTGGCGGCTATCTGTTTTCTTCCTCTTGGGACTGGAACATACAGCTGCAATATGGCCAATTCCTCCACAATTAAAACAGATCATCTCTCCTTTGTCAGGTGGGGATGCTGGTGCTGAAACAGTTGGAAATAATTCCCTCCTGCTTGTTTCTTTCTTGGGACTGGGCGTCTCTTTCGCCACTAGAGATGTCAGTATCTCCATCATCTGGGACATCTGCAACTTCAGGGCATCTACTTCTGTCTCCCTTTCAGGGGTTAAGGCCGACCTGACCGTGGCCACTGGAAGCTTTGTAGACCCCATCACCTGTTTTTCCCGTTTCTCCTCCAACATGGCCTCTTCTTCTCTGACCATTCGAATGAGATCAGGGTAGTCCAGGCTCTTCCCATCCTGCCGGGTGCGTAGTATTAGTGCGACAGGGTCCAGGGGTTGGGCTCCCCTCATCACCTGCTGGGCACGGGCTTCATCTACCTTCCCCGGATCTATCCCCTTCTTCAGGATAATCCTATGCAGGATCTTGTCTATGCGTCCCATATACTCCGACAGCTTCTCCCCTGTCTTCTGGTAACAGTGTTCCAGTTGATAGGTAAGTTCTGTGACTTTTTCTGTCCCACCAAACACACTTTCCAGGATGTCTATGTAATCCTGGGCAGTGCAATCCTTTTTGCTTGTCTTCAGATTGCGTATGGCCTCTAAGGCAGGCCCTTTTAGGCTCTCAACAATCCTTTGCTTCTTTCTACCTTCTGGGACCTCCCATTCTTCTAAGGCCTGCGTGGCACCATCTAACCACTCTTCAAATCCCTCTTCTCCCGAGGGTACAGGTTTCCTCCCTGAAAACATCCGGAGTTTCCTGTATCCCGACATCGGGTAATCCCCGGGGTCTCTTCTGCACTGAGTCACAATCTCCCCTAGGACCGCGCACAGTTCTGCACTAAGAGTGGTCTGTGCGGGTGCGGGACTTTCCGCGCCCTTCTGCTCTTCCTTCTTTGGGGATAGCATAGTTTTCACTGGAGAACAGTCTCCCTTGCGCGGCAGCGCATGCAGCAATTGATAGGTCTGACCATCCAATGCTCGTATGCTTTGGCTCCTGAACTGCTCTGGAGTCTCTTCCTGCCATTCTATTAGGGCGTATGTATACCCGGCATCAATTCTCATGTCCATTACCCGTGACTTGTGGCATGGGGATAGGGACATTATGAGCTGCTTGACTGCCTCTTCCTGCCATATCCCTGGCAGTTCAATGACTGCTATTTCGGCTGGATCAGTGCCCCATATTGTGGACCACCGTCCCACTTCTATCGGGTCCATGCCGGTACCTTCTGGCGGGTTTTCCCGCTGTCTCAGGATCCCGGATTACGAGCCCCCACGTGTAGCGATACCCCCAGTTAAGAGGGCCGCAAGTTTGTTTGGGGTCCCTGAGTACAGCTCCACCAACCCCCGGCAATTTGCTCTACCCGCTCTGGCACAGTTAGTAAAGGGGTATGTATCTATGCACATATAAATATCACTTATACTCTAAGTGTAATGGGTATGAACTCACAAGCAGACTGCTGAGATAAGAATAACTGGCTTTACTTTGGCAGTAAGAAAAGAAATAGTAACAGGCATCAAACATTTGACTTATAACACTTTAGCAGGTCCCTGCAATATGCACTTTAACATGTACACATATATGTATCAAACTAGCAATGGGGAACGGAGCGCCAAGTGTAGCGACCGTCTGCTATGCACCCCTGAGGTGCAATAAATCTATCTGCGCCTACCTAACGGACCAGGCCTGATCCCTAGCAATAGAGCTCAGTCCTTGTATAAGTACAGTATTCTTCACCGGCAAGAGAACTGTAGAGGTGGTGCACATGTAGCTTTAAATGGTGTATTTGTAATCCACAGAAAGTAACATTTGCTGCTCTGAGGTAAATTGTGCCTTGGCAGTTCAATAGGCATGGAAGTGTATGTAGCAATGTAGGATGAGCCTTTCAGCTCGCTCACCAATCCTGGGGTACCGTCCTCAGCTCCGGTCCCTCCAATGGCGGCGTCCGGTCTCCTCCGTCACAGCCCCTGCGTTCCGGTCCTCTCTCCGACCGACCGACTGTAGGGAAAAGTCTCCGCTCCGCTGCTGCTGACTCTGAGGGGTGAGAGTCTCTCTCTGCCTGCTGCAAGGCCCAGGCTTCAGGCCTTCAGCAGTCCGGGTCCGCACAGGTGTCTCCTCAATAGCAAGTCTCTGCGTCACCAGCCCAGTCAGAAGAGGAAGAGGCGGTCTCCCCTCTTCCCTTTTATCACCTCCCCCAGAAGCCTCTCGGGCGGAAACAAACAGCCCGGGAGCCTGGGGAATTATGGGGAATGTAGTCTTCTCCCCTAAAAGGGGAACGACCCCGCTACATACTAAAGCTAGAAAGTGCAAAATCAGGCTCACTTGTGCATAGAAACCAGTGAGCTTCTAACCCCAGCTTGTTCAATTAAACTTTGGTAGTAAAACCTGGAAGCTCATTGGTTTCTATGCAGAAGTGAGCCTGATTTTGCACTTTGCAGCTTTAGTAAATAAACCCCATTGTGTACTTAAAAGTGGGGTATGCCTGTACTATAACCATCACTAGCACCTACCTACTGGTAGAAGGTGCTATATATATATATATATATATATAAAGAGGTTTGTCCTTTTGATGTAAACATCTAGATCCCTGGATAAAGGACTGTATTTATTCGATGTAACTACAGCAAAAGTGGATGATGTAAGATTGCCACTGCTACATGGCTACAGTGGTACTGTTGGATCCATGAGTAGAAGATCAGTGCTCAAAGATGAAGCAATAGGAGATGTAATCTGAACAGACATGGGTTGTTGTGACTTATCCGGAACAGAGACATGACCAGATTCCTGCTCTACTGTCCGTTTCGGACCAGAATTATAATCCTGTGTATGTTTTGGTTTATGTTTATTGTTTTTATTTTTATTCCTATTCTTGGTACTGCTGGTTGTGTTAATCAAAAATTGAGCTTGGTGGCTATTGGCATCATGTCTATTCTGTATTGTGTTACCAGGAAGAGCTTGTGTGGAGCGTTTTCCACTCAAAGACCTGCCCAGTTTTGTAATCTGTAATGTCTCTTTCTAGGTTTTTCGTTTTTTTTTTGATGATTAGTTGATCTTCTTTTTTTACATTATTTTCCTGAACTTGCGCCCATTTTGAAAAGGGGCAGAAAGAACTGAAGGCCTGAGCCACCTCAGTCTTCTCGAGCACTTGTAGCTCTGCGACCCTTAGCTTCCTCTCTTTGTTGAACCAAAATCTTGATCCATTTCATAGTACAAAACTCAGAAACCCACACTCAGTGCCCACATTGCACAGGTTAACTGTTTGTTTCCTGATGTCATCACGCTCATGGACCTGCTCTGGAGGTGAGGACGCCAGGAACAGTCCACTGCTGGAATGTAGGGGAGTGCTGTTTGAGGGTGGAGCAGAGGATGGGGTGAGTATAGGCTTTCTCCTATACCCTAGAGAACGGTTGACCCGTGCAGTGCAGTCATACCCACTGCATGTGAAAAAAAATTCTATTCCCCCCCCAGGCTTTAAAGTTATAGATAGGGTTAGAACTCCTGACATGCTCTTTTTGCTGTTAATGTCTCAGCTGGGGAGAATTACCCTCAAAACTTGCACTGATGGCCATTGCCATTGGGTAAAACAGGGAAAAGCCACATTTTACACCAAGCTGAGGTGAAATCTTCCACTGGGGAAATTGTTTCCAGTGACCACTGTCTAAGAGAGAAATTCCTCTTTCACTTCCTATTGTGTCTCTCGGACAGGAAGTGATGTGAAATCTCCCCGTTGAGACCTAGACTGCAAGTAAGAAAATATAAATATATATTAAAATGTACATGGGAAAATGGCTATAATGACACTTTAAATAACATAGAATTGGCCATGGCTTGTAAGCATATATGCGCAAATACACAACTAACGACCAATATATTTTTGGTAATGATATCCCAGGGAAAATTTTCATTTCTATACGTATGAAAGTTAATGTTCACTTTTTTGAAAATGGAATTAGCCTTGTTCCTCTGCAACCAGTCCTAATTAGATGATTCGACCGTTGCAGACCTTGCGTCGGGACTTCTCGTCATCAGACGGTGGGGCATGTCGGTTTTCTGGTATATCCAAGAGTTTCTGGAAATAAATCAGACTAACACTAATAGGATTTCCTCCCAGGTCAGCCCCATTCTGTCAGCTGTGGTCAGGAAAGACTCAATGATGGATAATAGAGGGGAATTACTAGTATCGGCAAGTCAAATGTATCTGCGGGTACAACACTGACCATAAACTAAAGGAAATTAACCGATATTAAGGCTTTTTAATTAAAATAAATGTGATAATTTTTGTTTTTACTCTTTACATCATGTTTAAACCCAATGCTAAGGAACTTTTAGTTTATTTTGAATAGAGTAAAGAAAGGGTTAGAGCATCTGTTAGAGCTTTTTTTTTTGCAGTCTGTGTCCCTATTGGGGTGGTTCAAGATGACTTCCTTCACGGGGAAGTGGGGGAAGGGTTAGAACTTTTAATAAGAAAGCCCAGCACTCACTTTTCACTGTCTACCTGAAAATCCAAATGGATACTCATCTGCTAAGAGGGAAGAAAAGAAAATGAGGTATGTCCCTTCTCCAATTCATTCAGATGTGTGTAAATTCCAATCTCCTGTAATGTCTTTCTAATTTATAGCACAAACGGTTCAGACTATTTACAGCATAGCAGTAAATCAGAAAGAAAGGGAGGAATGAAAAAAGGAAGGAGGACAGAAAGGTTGGAGAAAGGAAAGGAGGAGCGCAGATAAGGAATGTAGACAGAGGAAAACAATAAGGATGAGAAAAAAAAGAAAGGAGAAAATGGTATAAAGGAAAGAATGAGGTAGGGAGAAGGAAGGCAGAAAGGAAAGAGCAAGAAAATGTGAAGAAAAGGGAAGGAGGGTAGAAAGAAGAAAAAAATGAAGGAGGAAAAGAAAGTGAAGATGAGGGGAAAAAAATAGAGAATGAAAGAAAGGGGAAAAAAATGTATGAGTAAATAAAGGGATAGGCAGAAGGTAGAAAGGATGGAAGGAAGGAAAGAAACGAGAAAAGAAAGGAAGGATAAAAGGAAGAAAAAAGAGAAGTAGGAAAGAGGGGAATAGAGATTGAGAGGGAAAGAGGGGAAAAAAGGAAGGAGGAAGAGAAAAAAAGGAAGTTGGAAAAAGGAGGAAGGAAAGCAAGGAAGGAAAAGGAGGAAGGAAAGCAAGGAAAAAGAAAGGAGGAAAGAGAGAACAAAGGAAGGAGGAGGAAAAAAGGAAGGAAGGAAGCGAGAAGAAGGAAGGAGGAAAAAGGAGGAGAAGGAGAAAAAAAGGAGAAGGATAAAAGAGCAAAAAGGAGGAAAAATAGAGAAAAGGAAGGAAGGAAAAGTATACTATTTTATCATGCTTTCCCTTTAAGCCCTAAGGATCCCTATAATTCTGAGCTAATAGGGCTCTTTTATGGAAACTGACTCTGAGAATGTTTCCCAATTTTCTTCTTTTAAAACAAATACTGGCAAATTGTTATTGTTAAAAATTGAAAACTCACCAAAAGGAAAATAATTGGCTTTATTTCTCCAAACCTCCTTGTTTTTACTATTGCAGAAAAGAAACAATTTTCTTCCAACAAGGTAAAACTGTAAAAAAAACACACAAAAAAAAAAAAAAAATACTTTTAACTCTGCTTCCCTTTTGACTTGCTCCATTTTCATACATCCCTTCCTAAAGTGGCTCTCAAGAGGCCCTTCACTGCATTTCCTACTTAACAGGGAACCACTCCACGCCTTGCTTGTTTTCTGAGTAAATCTATCAAGGAGAACGCCATTAATACTTCTCCATACTCTGCTCTCCATCCTTTCAGTGCTGTTAGGTAGAGCAAAATCTGAATTTTCGTTTTTCCATTTTCCTTTTCAAGTGTTTATCCACAACAAAATGTTTCTAAAGAGCTGCCATCTAAAAAAAGAACCTGTTGTGTGTTTTTTTTTTTTAATGGCAGACCTGTTTTGATATCAGAGTACAACCTAGTCGTGATTTAGGCTCAGTGACTGAAGCTGTAGCGCTGATAATGACAATTAGCTGATCTCATAAATCTGTGTAGCGATACCCCCGAAGAAGCTGCTTAAGTTGGTTCAGTCCGTTACTCTGCCACTCAACCCCAAAGAACTGTCGCAGCCTCTCTGGCACACCTAGCAAACAGGGTACTTGCAGAAAATAAGACCCAAATGTAGTGAACATGAAGTTGGTTTACTGGGAGACTTTTCACAATCAGTGATATGGTAACTCAATAGTCAAGAATGGAAAACTGTGGTCTTAATAGTGTTAATCAAACCCAAAATCCAGACTTCAAAATAACGCAGTCAAACAACTTAAATTGGTCTAGAGTGGCCTATGCACTCAGGCATAAAGGGGAACTGATTACTGTTTCCCTCTATTCCTGAAATCACAGATCCAGGCAGTTAAATGTGAGGCAAAAGCCCACAAATGCAATTTATCACTTTAATAATTACTGTGAGAGTTCCCCTTTTAAAAGGTGGTCACTGGAATCACTAAATTACTGATACTGAAGGAGTAACAGAAAGGGTCCTCGCAATGGAGTAATCCAGTATCTTTGGCTAGCCTGGCGTTGGTGCACTTGGTGTCCTGTTGAGCAGGATAAACAAAGGGGTACTTGAAAGTATCCTGGTAGGCAAAAATGAGATGTAGGATGCTAGCAGTATCCTGATAGGCAAAGTGGAATGTAGGGACTGTTCAGCAGGGTGCAAGTGTTCCTACAAATGTGGGCACTGGTGAGGCAATGTTGCCTGACTACCGTGTCTTTAAAAATGGGCAAATGCCCGCTCACCAGTCCTGCGACCAAAGGATCAAGCGGCAAGTTCCCCGAAAGGCCCGACTGGCCACCTTGTACCCAGATCAGCCCACGCCCTTAGGAACACCTGGAAATATGTCCGGGATCCCTCTCAGGTTGGATATCCGTCACCGTCCCACTCCTGGAACCGTGGCAGGATCAACACACCGACCTCTGGAATTGTGACTGGATGGATCCCCTCCGTGGGTAACAGCAGCCCCTCAGATCACGTCTGTCTCTCTCACTCCCTCATCGACACAAAATGGAGTCTTTAGCCAGCCCTCTGTTTTGCAAACCCCTCTGGGATTTGTAGTTTTTCCCTGTTTACAGCTCTTCCTGCAGTTTAGTACAGTCTCTCCCATTGGCTGCTGTAACCGTGCCTTTTAATTGGTTGGCTTTCTTCTTCCTGCCAATAGGGGCACAATTGAGGCTATTGAATCACAGCTCTGTGTGTGTCGGCTCACATTACATCAACTCAGTCAGTGAAAACACACATATATATATATATATATATAATGTATATGAAACCCCAAATAATTTGTTGACTGTACCCTTTCTTTTTTAGGAGTAAGTGGGAGTCGGGTTGTGTCCCACCCCTTTTTTGGGAGTCAGTGAGAGTCGTGCTGTGCCCCACCCCTTTTTAGGAGTTAGTGGGAGTCGTGCTATGCCCCACCCCTTTTAGGAGTCAGTGGGAGTCATGCTGTGTCTGTTGTCACCCATTTTTTAGGAGTCAGTGAGACTGGTGCTGTGCCTGTACCAGCCCACATCACTGAATTGTCATGATTGACATGTGAATTACAGGATAAGAATCTCTTTTATTATTAAGTGGAGTTTTTTTGTTCCTTATTGGGACGTTCTTGGCTATAAGTCAGAGAGGATGGTGTTGCCAATGCACACCATGATTTTTTAAAATGTATTTCTCTCACATATGGAAGACTTTGGATGGTATTTGAGTTCCTTCCCTTATGGTGGCCGGTTCTGTGACTTGACTTCTTGTCCCTGTTTTTTCATGAGAGTACCGCTGTTCTGCCTTGCTCATTGCCAAACCAGTTGCCTGACTCTACTCATATGTTCTGCCCTCGTTGCCAACCTTGCTAATTCCTGACTATTATTGCCTGCTGCCTGCCTCGACCTCCCACCTGTAATATGACTATTCTTGCCTGTGTCGACTGCTTCAATCTCTGCCTGGACTTTGACTTTCTTGTCTGCCTCCTGCCTCGACCTCTGATAGATTTTGACTATTCTTGTCTGCCACCTGCCTCGAACTTTGCCTAGATTTGACTATTATTGCCTGCCGCCTGCCTTGACCTCTGCCTGTAATTTTGACAATTCTGGTTTGCTGCCTGCCTTGACTTCTGCCTGGACTTTGACTTTCTTTACCTGTCACCTGCATGGACCTCTGCCTAGATTTTGACTATGCTTCTCTGCTACCTGCCTCGACCCCTGCCTGGATTTTGACTATTCTTGTCTTCTGCTTGCCACAACCTGCTATAGTGCCCTCCTACCTGTCTCTGCATTGTATCCATCCTGCAACCCCTACTCCCTTAAAGGGGCAACCCTGAGGGTCATGACCTGGTGATATCTCAGAGAAAGGGTCACTGGTGAAGACCAAGGTGTCATTCAGATGGGCCGTCATCACTACCAAGGGTGTCATCCATAACTATGTAGTTATGTCTTGATGACACATGCATTTTACCATGTTGTTACAACACATAGGACTGAAGGGGACCTTAAAGTATAACTGAAGGCAAAATTTTATTATTTTTTTTGTTTTGGATAGAGTGGTAAGGGCTTACAAACTCTGTCAGGTTTTATTTTCTGTCTCTGTCCCCGAGAAATTCACTCTCTCTCTAGTTGTCCTGTTAACCAATGTCACAGGGAATGGTGATTGGATAAATCTAAAAGGAAGTTCGTAAACCAGCTGCTGACAGATATTGTGCTTTATTAACTGCCTGATTTAAAACTAGTATACAGTACATTGTATTCAGTCCAGTGCATAATATTTCTCCTTTCAAGTCCTGAGGATGGGGTTGTCTTGTGACCCCGAAACGCATTAGCTCTGTGATTAAGTCTTTTATCTTTTTTTATTTTTTTATTTATAAATTTATAGCTTGACAATTCACTTCCAGTGTGGTGCTTCGATCTCTGATTTACTGAATCCAAGATAAAAGTGGAAATTCTTTGACATAGAGAAGCTGCTCTGTCCAATCGCTACTATAACCCCTATAGCAATAGGACAATCCTAGGGTCTCAGTGCTACTCCTCCATTTCTCCAACAATTGTAAAATGGCTGTGTAAATTACTCATTAGCTGCCTGTATATATCTTTCTTTAATTGCATGGACACCCCAATACTCCCACTGACACAGGCCACTCTGACATGAAGAGCTCAATCTTCCTACCAGAAGTGAAGGCTGGCCAATGACCATTTGCTTCCTTCAGTTTCTTATTGTATCTCCAATGATGGGTAGCCTCAGTGCCCAATCAATAGTTACGTGAGGCTAGCTGGGAAAGTAAAAAAAGCCAAGTGAGTTTAAAAGCTGAAAAGAATTGGATACGTGTGGTCCCATAGTGTACAGACTACAGGGAACACATGTGGCCATCAAATGTTATTTGGATATTTTCTCTCTGGGTCAAATCTTATATATTCATACTAAATAATGAATTTAGGAAAATGCCGCATTTTGGCCACTAGCTGGAGCTGATGATTAAAGGAAATACTTATTTACTGATAACAATAGCCTAATAGCAATTGATTTGCACAAAACGAAAGTACACGCAGTTTCACAAAACGCAAAGCTCTGCGTTTTTCCCATAAATACATCCCTATGGCTTGCCTAATAATTGAAGAATAATTGATGAATTGATTTATGGTGTGTGTGGGGGTGGTTAATGGTTTATCTACAGTCTCATTTTCAAAATACGTTTTCTCAGTAACACCGGTCTAATACAAAACCTACAGCCATATCGTCTTGTGTGAAAACTTCATGAGCTTACAGTAAATAGCTTTACCGCTTTACATTAGTTTTCCTGGCAGCTGTCAGTGCTCCATACTAACAAGGACTGGAGAGGCTTAAGAAGATCCGGGCTGTCTGCCAAATAATTAACTACATGACTGACAACAACAACATAAAAAAGAATAGGGATTTTGGCAAAATAGCAAATGATCCCTCAAGAAGATACAAGCAGCAGGAACTCATCTGTAGAAACTGCTGTTAAACAGGTAGCTGCTGCGCAGTGATGGAGGCTGGCCAATATCATTATACTTTTATCTGTATACGGGTTTGTTCCATAATAAAACGCAAAGCATTTGAAGTGAACTTGCAGTCTTTTTGAAAAGTCTACATACAGTGGCGAAAGAAATTATTTGATCCCCTGCAGATTTATAATAAAAAAAATTAGTTATCATAGGTGTATTTTAAATGATAGACTAGGGCTGTGGAAATTAAAGATTAATTCCTCCATTAATCGTTCATTTTTTTGATCGATCAACCTCTCTGCCGGCTTCCGGGTCTTCAGGGAGTTCCGTCTGAGATCCGGTGACGTAACGGACATCAACGTCACCGGACTCCTCGCCCCTTCCCCAAGTGCCTCTGTCTGCTAACGAAGGGAAGGGGGGAGGAGTCCGGTGATGTTGAAGTTCTGATTGAACGTAACGCATACGGGGGAGGAGCTACGCATGACGTCACCCACTGCCGCCCTATGGCACTAACACGATTGTCGGCTTTACATGCTGTGTTTTTATCATCTTTATGTGAGTAGTTTGTGTTTGAACACAAAAATTAAATCTTATACTTAAGCGGTGAGCACTTAGATCTTTTCTTTCTACCCATGACCTGGCGTCAGTGGCGTCACTAGGGTTGGTGTCACCCGGTGCGGAAAAAAATGGTGTCACCCCCCCATCAACTATAGTCCCCCCTCAGTACAGACCCCCCTCCCGCGACCTTGCTAAAAATAATGCAAAAATTATTTAAATTAAGCTGGTTTCTTTGACATATATATTTAAAATGTAATACATGCCCTTTAAGCTGACCACATTATCGTGTATGTTATAAAAAAAAGTCTAGATTCCATAGAATAGAAAACATCTACTGAAGGAACGGATTTGATGCTATCATGAAGTCCACAATTTATGTCATTTCAACTGAGCTCTGCAAGCTGAGCTAGATGGAACTTTCAGTCGGAAAGAGGAAAAAAAATCTCAGTATAATAGAATAGAATTACATTTTATCTTAACGTCTCTTTGTTTATCTTATGGCAACCCCCCCCCCCCGGCCAGCGGCCCCCCCACCACACACACACAAATCAACAACCTCAGGCAGGGGAGGGCTGGCAGCCTTAGGCCTGGGGGGCAAGTCCAGTCAAGTGGCCCATTGAACTACCGAATCAGCTCACCATCATCAGTGCCCATCAATGCAGTCTGTTCAGTGCCCATCAATGCAGCCTCATCAGTGCATGGGGATTAGAGAGAGGAGAGCCGCTGGATTACGCAGAACGGAGATCTCCTGCTTACCCAGCATTGCCACTGTCATACGAAGTCTCGCCTCCTGGACTGGCTCCTATGATAGGATGCTGTCTATCATAGGAGCCAGCCCAGGAGGTGGGACTTCGTATGACAGCAGCCGCCAGGTAAGTGGGAGATACCCGCTCTGTATCTGGCGGTGCTCGCCCCCCCTCCGAGGCAGCCCAATGGGCCCAAAGGGACCTATGGTAGGGTCGGGTCTGGGTGCCCTCCCACTGCCCCAGCTTGCAGTGCACCCGCCCTGGATCGGCCTTGCAAAGCGGGGACAAAACCGGGGACAGACTTAATCCAGGGACAGTGTTCTCAGTCCGGGGACTGCCCCAGGACCAGCTCTCTTACCAAAGAAACACGTGTGTGTGTGTGTGCCACTCCGATCAGCAGGGTCACTCACCAGGTACTCATGAGTCTGCTGTTCCAGGCCGCCACCACGTCAGTACAGGCTGGAGCAGCTTCCAATCCAGTCCTCACGTCGGCACCCAGCTTTCTCTCTTCACAGCTCCGCCCTTGCAATTTGTAGAGTGCGCCAATGCCGGGACAAGATCATCCAGTGCCCAGGGCAAACTCCTCACTACCTATGTACCCCCTTCTAGCACAAATCCCCCCTCTCAGCACAAATCCCCCCTCTCAGCAGAAATCCTCACTCCCCACATCACCCTTACAACATAAATCCCCCCCAAAACCCCTTAATTTACAAATGCTCTTACTCCCAATACCCCCTCTCCTCTAAGCAGAGACCCCGCCCCCCATCTTCCCCCTAGCAGCAAAAAAAACACCTTTCAGCACAAATCCTAACCCTCATATAACCCCTTCCAGTACAAATCCCCCTCTCAGTACAAACCACTGTCTCCGCCTCCTTTCCCAGTGCTAATCCACCCTCTTAGCATAAATCCTCTCCCATCTCCCTTCCCAGCATACATTCTCCCTCTTAGCAAAAATATTCCCCCGTCTCCCCCTCCCAGCATAACCCCCCCCCCTTAGAAAAAAGTCCTCCCCCATATTCCCCTCCCAGCATAGATCCCCCCTCTCATTACAAAGCCTCTTCCTCTCCAAGAATAAATTCCCCCTCCCAGCACAAATCCCCCCCTAAGCAAAAATCCTCCCCATCTCCCCCTCCCAGCACAAATCCCCCCAAAGCAAAAATCCTCCCCATCTCCCCCTCCCAGGACAAATCCCCCCTAAGCAAAAATCCTCCCCATCCCAGCACAAATCCCCCTAAGCAAAAATCCTCCCCATCTCCCCCTCCCAGGACAAATCCCCCCTAAGCAAAATTCCTCCCCCTCCCAGCACAAATCCCCCCTAAGCAAAAATCCTCCCCATCCCAGCACAAATCCCCCCTAAGCAAAAATCCTCCCCATCCCAGCACAAATCCCCCTAAGCAAAAATCCTCCCCATCTCCCCCTCCCAGCACAAATCCCCCCTAAGCAAAAATCCTCCCCATCTAAAACCTGTGCCTCATTCTCTCCCCTCCCAGAACAACCCCCCTCCCCCAGCTCCTTCTCCTCTTCTGAAAGAGCAGACTGATATGCTGGGACTTATAGTGCCCTAGACTACAGGGGACTAAAGAATGGCAGCCCACTCTGCTGGGACTTTTATTGCCCCCCACAGTCTAGGGCACTACAAGTCCCAGCATAGGATGCTTCCATATCTCAGCCCCCCACAGAGGGCACTACAAGTCTAAGCAGAGCGGGCTGCCACCAGTCCTTCACACAAGGCATCAGGAGACTGCACAGCCGTCCACCGCCGACACTCACTCCTTGGCTGCCAGTGCCTGCCATACACTCCTCCCCACTCTCCCCTTACATTGGTGTCCTCAGCTCCTGGCTGCTCCTCTCTGGAGTACGGTGGGGCAGTGGGTGGGATTTCCCCTTGTCTAAAACATCCGGGATCCCAGACCCCGGCGCAGCACACAAGGCTGCAGATCACTCCGCCCTCCGCCACTGTTCAGGCACCTGACTGGCTGTACAGACTGAGCATCCCGGATGCAGCCGCCGACTTCCTCAAAGGAAAAAAAAAACATCAATGGGCAGCGGCCATTCTCCATATAAGTTGGAACGGCCTGGGGGGGAAATTGCCACCCTGCCCCCGGCCCAGCCCGCCCCAGTGGCTTGGACACCAGGACACCCCCCCTGCACCTGTTTACAATTCGGCGCCGGGCGTCTGGAGGGGAGGCTCAGGAGGGCAGCTTCACTTGCAGCTGCCGTGCCGCCCGGGCGGAGCGGAGACACTGTTGTGACGTCACGTCATCATCCTGTGTCTGCACTCACAGTGAGATGTGACAGAGCCGGCTGAGGCAGTAGAAGGAGGAAGGAAGGAAAACACCACGCGCTGCTGCGGTGTGTAATGTTGTTTCAGCCCAGCGGGCTATGGGCAGCGGGGGGGGGGGGGGGGGGGGGGGGGGAGTCAAGTGAACGGCAGTTAATGAATAAATAAATAAATAAACCAAAAAAAAAAAAAAAACGACAGCTAAACGGCAGCAAAAAAAAAAAAAATCAAAAAAATAAATAAAAATAATAAAAAAAAAAAAAATAAAAAAAAAAAAAACAGGGAGGGTGTCACCCCTCTAGCGGGTGTCACCCGGGTGCGGACCGCACCCCCCGCACCCCCCTAGCAACGCCTCTGCCTGGCGTCCTTGCTGAGATCTAAGGAGACATGAGAGAAATTTATGGTCTGTGTTAACCCTTTTGATACCCGCTTGCATGACCACCTGTTTGCACAGGGGTCCATGCCACAAGGTGAGAGTGATTAGTTAGACCGGAGGTGGAGGGATTGTCACACTACTGTGGAAAAAATAATGACTTACGTCAGTGCTACAGTTTGAATTTAAAAACGTATTTGTGTGAACTGTGAAGTTAAGTCATGGATTGTGGAAACTAACTAATGTCGGGTGATTGTATATAGTGTAGACCACATTTACCACTGACTAATGCAGAGTTGCAATGCAAGGAGATCAGCTAAAAGTAGTTGGATCTGTATGTGCGTTATAATTAATCGAAATTAGTTGATTAATCGATTTAAAAAAAAAATCGATTTATTTGAACACGAAAATTTTAATCAGTAACAACCCTAATAGAGACAGAATATCAACCAAAAATCCTGAAAAAAAGCATGTTACAAATGTTATAAATGGAGTTGCAGTTTAGTGAGTAAAATAAGTATTTGATCCCCTACCAACCAACAATAATTCTGGCTCCCACAGACTGGCTACAGTATGTGCTCATGTGGTATACAGATTAGTCCTGTCCATTTAAGAAGGTGCTCCTAACGACAACTCATTATGTGTATAAAAGACACTTGTCCACAGAATCTTTCTTCCATTCAAACCTCACCATCATGTTAAAGGACGCCGGGGACAAGATTGTAGACCTGCATAAGGCTGGAATGGGCTACAAGACCATCAGCAAGAAGCTTGGTGAAAAGGAGACAACTTTAGGAGTGATTATTCACAAATAGGGATGAGCCGAACACCCCCCTGTTCGGTTCGCACCAGAACCTGCGAACAGACCTAAAGCTTGTGTGAACTTTAGAACACTATTAAAGTCTATGGGACTCGAACATTCAAAATCAAAAGTGCTAATTTTAAAGGCTAATATGCAAGTTATTGTCATAAAAAGTGTTTGGGGACCTGGGTCCTGCCCCAGGGGACGTGTATCAATGCAAAAATTTTTTTTTAAAACGGCTGTTTTTTCAGGAGCAGTGATTTTAATAATGCTTAATGTGAAACAATAAAAGTGTAACATTCCTTTTACATTTCGTACCTGGGGGGTGTCTATAGTATGCCTGTGAAGGGGCGCATGTTTCCCGTGCTTAGAACTGTCCCTGCACAAAGTGTCATTTTTGCAGGGAAAAAAAGCTATTTAAAATCATTTGCGGCTAATGAATTGCCGGCTCCCGTAATAAAGAGAACAGTCATTCATTGAAAGTCATTTATAAAAAAAAAAAGTCATTAATAGAAAAGAAAAAAAGCGTGGGGGTTCCCCCAAATTCAATTACCAGGCCCTTCAGGTCTGCTATGGATATTAAGGGGAACCCCGCTTCAAATTTAAAAAAAAATGACGTGGGGGTCCCCCTAAATAGCCATACCAGACCCTTCAGGTCTGGGATGGATTTTAAGGGGAACCCGGACCAAAAAATTAAATAAAAAATGGCGTGGGGTCCCCCTCAAAATCCATACCAGACCCTTATCTGAGCATGCAACCTGGCAGGCCGCAGGAAAAGAGGGAGGGACGAGAGCGCCCCCCTCCCTCCTTAACCATACCAGGCCACATGCCCTCAACATTGGGAGGGTGCTTTGGGGGTCTGTGACCCCTCAAAGCACCATGTCCCCATGTTGATGGGGACAAGGGCCTCTTCCCCCACAACCCTGGCCATTGGTTGTGGGGGTCGGCGGGTGGGGGGCTTATCGGAATCTGGAAGCCCCCTTTAACAAGGGGACCCCCAGATCCTGGGCCCCCTGTGTGAAATGGTAAGGGGGTACAAAAGTACCCCTACCATTTCACCAAAAAAGTGACAACAATTTTAAAAATGACAGGAGACGGTCTTTGACAATTCTTTTATTAAAATCTTCTTTCATCTTCTTTCTTCTGGTCTAACACATGTCCTTACTATGTTTTATTTAATGCTCTTCCAAGCTAAGAACACTATCGTACTTTATTGGAAAAATTCTAACCCACCAACATTATCCCAGGTGTCCCACCAAGTTTATGCAGACCTTGCCAAGTTCTAAATCATCTATCCTGGCAGAGTCTGCCCTCATAAATTTCAGAAGATCTGGAAACCGTGAATGGACTTCCCTGATGTGCTACCCTTGAATAAACTCTTTTAGTAGTGCATGATCCTTGTTGAAGAGAAGAGTTGCTCATGTCCTTTATATAGTGTTGGGGGGGAGTAAGCAAGTGTAAATGTTGTAAATCAACACCCTTATTTCTTTTTCAGACAGGCATTTGGGGCCGTGGGGGGGGGGGTAAAATTGTCTGCTGTGTCCCCCCCCCCCCCCCACCAGCCACCCACCTGAACTGTAAAATAAGAGCCAGATGGGGTTGGTCACATGCTGTGGCAGTATTCATGTGGACCGAGTGCATGTAGACATGAATTGGCCAAAAGAAGCTGGAGGAGATCAGAAGCACTAAATTGCAAATTTTTGTGTGTGCATTAAAATAAAATTATATAAACCAAAAAAATAAATAATTATCATTATTTGTTGATGCACAGTGCCTGGATAACTACATGCCTGTACTTGCAAACTGTTCCGGATTTGCGTGTATTTATCGGCCCTTAAGATCTTTTCTACTCTCAATGGCCATAGTCCGGCCCTCCTAAAGTCTGAAACTGGCCCTTTGTTTAGAAAGTTTGGAGACCCCTGATCTAGACCATGGGTGCATGTAACAAAAAGGGGAAAAGGGGGCAAATCCCATGGGCCCACCAGTCCAAGGGGGGCTTCAAGAGGATGGGAGGACCCTCCTGTATGCCATCTGCTTTCTGCAGGCCAGTAAAGCTGCTTCTTAACCACTTCCTGTCAGAAAGCATGAAATCAGGCCGAGACAAAAGTACAGTTAAATCACACTTGCTTAATAACTAAAGTAAAAAGAACAAACGTAGTCAAAACTTAGCCAAAGTTCAGTAACCGGAACGGATAGTCAGCCAAGTCAGAAGTCAGGGATCAATGTAGTGGAACAGCAAGCAGGATCTGGAGCCAGAAGAGATGTCAACAAAGCAAATCTTGAACAGGATTGCAGGAGTTTCTGTGATGTTGACCAAGGTGAAGGCAGAGATCCTCTGGACTGGACGGCTTAAGTAGGCAGGACTGACAAGCAGGATATCATCAACAGCTGAGTAACTGTGGAGAGATAGGAGCTGGCAATTAGCCGACAGCTGAGCAGCCAGCTCAGAGAAGGGAGGACTGAGCCCAGCCCTGACACTTCCATAAAGACATGGAAGAGTGAGTTTGGGGTGGAGGCACTTGACTGGCCTGCACAGAGTTCTGACCTCAACACTATAGAACACCTTTGGGATGAATTAGATCAGAGACTGTGAGCTAGGCCTTCTCGTCCAACATCAGTTCCTGACCTCACAAATTCACTTCTAGAATAGACACACCCATAGACACACTCCTAAACCTTGTGGACAACCTTCCCAGAAGGGTTGAAGCTGTTATAGCGGCAAAGGGCGGGCCAACTCAATATTGAACCCTACGGACTAAGACTGGGATGCCATTAAAGTTCATGTGTGTATAAAGGCAGGTGTCCCAATACTTTTGGTAATATAGTTTTAAAGGCAGGGTTGCATGAGTAATAAGATACCAAGCTTGTCAATTCTTAAAACTGTGCGTGTCTGTGATATTGCAAAAAAACAAAGGTACCTAAAATCCTCCATAGGGCAATACTTTAAAAGCCTTTACGGCTCATCAGTTTAGAGTTAAGCATGAAGCATTGGCCCTAGAATTATTGTGCTCACTCTGATGTTTGCGGCGATACCCCACATGAGGTGCAGTTTAGGTCTACATACACATGTCCACCCTGTGTGCACATTTGCATTTACAGGTGTGTGCAGGCCGACAGGGTAATGTTAATTATTTTTGTCTTTTTTTTTATCATTTAATTTTAATTTACTTTTTCATTTAACTTTATTGCTATCGCAAGGGGGAAAACAAGCCCTCAATGTGATAGCATTGGGCAGGGAACAGGTACTCGCTATGAAAACAACGGAGACCCCAAATGTCTCCCTTCCCTCCAGTGCAGCTAATCAAGCACAAATCATGCTTGATTAGCTGCTTCTCTGGCTGTAGCAGTCAGGGAATGACAGCTTTGGAACCACTTCCAGCTTAATTTAATACAGAGGGGATTGGAGAATTGATGGTCCTCAGTCTCCTCGTGCTCGCCATCCTGAGACCATTTGTCATGGGCTCCTGGGAGGAGCGGGAGAGCCTGGGAACCATATAGGGGAGGGGCTGCGTCCGGATCCCTTTTACAGTTGGGAGCCAGCTGATTAAAATGGTAGCAAGCTCATGGCTGCTACTGCACTCGTGAGCTTGTTTTAAATGATTTACTCTCTGAATGCATGTAGTACAAGGACTAGGACACTGGACTGTGGGTAAAGGTAAGTATAGGTTGGTATTAGAAATCTTATTTAAAAAAAAAAAAAAAAAGCTATAGATTGCCTATGAGTGGGTGGAGGGCTAACAGTAATGTTTAGATTTAATCTCCATTTCAACATTTCTTTAGGTGCACTTCAAGAGAAATTAAACTTTGGAAGCTGTGCCCAAAAACGATGGGCAAAGGACCAGTCGCTGGTATTAGCCTGTGGCCTCTTTATAACAGATCTTTTACTCATTGCCGACAAAACCATGCCATGTTCTGCAATGTAACTCTGTATGAAGGCAGACCCCTTCGTAGATGCAGGGATTTGCTTCCTCATGTCATAGCCTCCAGCAAGGAGAACCGTGAGCAATAGAGCAATATCTCCAAAACTCTATGCAAATCTCCTGAGACTTATGGTCAGAGGTATATATCACTTGTGGGAAAAAACTACAAAAAGTTAGGTATTACTGAGGATTAGAGAGCATCCACTTAATATTATTGCAAAAAAAATATATATATATATATATATATATATATATATTAAGTGGATGCTCTATAATCCTCAGTAAGGATGAGCCGAACACCCCCCCGTTCGGCTCGCACCAGAACCCGCGAACGGACCTAAAGTCCGTGCGAGCTTTAGAACCCTATTAGTTATAATGGATGCGAACGTTCGAAATTAAAAGTGCTCATTTTAAAGGCTAATATGCATGTTAATGTCATAAAAAGTGTTTGGGGACCTGGGTCCTGCCCCAGGGGACATGTATCAATGCAAAATTTTTTTTTAAAAACGGCCGTTTTTTCAGGAGCAGTGATTTTAATAATGCTTAAATTGAAACAATAAAAGTGTAATATTCCTTTAAATTTCGTACCTGGGGGGTGTCTATAGTATGCCTGTAAAGGGGCGCATGTTTCCCGTGTTTAGAACTGTCTCTGCGCAAAGTGTCATTTTTGAAAGTAAAAAAGCTATTTAAAATCACTCGCGGCTAATGTTAATTCACGGCTCCCGTAACACAGAGAACAGTGATTCATTGAAACTCATTCATAAAAAAAAGTCATTGATAAAAAAAAAAAAAAATGAAAAAAAAAAAGCGTAGGGGTCCCCCCAAATTCAATAACCAGGCCCTTCAGGTCTGGGATGGATATTAAGGGGGATCCCAGCCAAAAAAAAAAAAAAAAAAATGGCGTAGGGTCCCCCTCAAAATCCATACCAGACCCTTGAGGTCTGGTATGGATTTTAAGGGGAACCCTAGCCAAAAAAAATGGCGTGGGGTCCCCCTCAAAATCCATACCAGACCCTTATCCGAGCACGCAACCTGGCAGGCCGCAGGAAAAGAGGGGGGGACGAGAGCGGCCCCCCCTCTCGCCTGAACCGTACCAGGCCACATGCCCTCAACATTGGGAGGATGCTTTGGGGGTCTAAGACCCCAAAAGCACCTTGTCCCCATGTTGATTAGGACAAGGGCCTCTTCCCCACAACCCTGGCCGGTGGTTGTGGGGGTCTGCGGGCGGGGGGCTTATCGGAATCTGGAAGCCCCCTTTAACAAGGGGACCCCCAGATCCCGGCCCCCCCCCTGTGTGAAATGGTAAGGGGGTACAAAAGTACCCCTACCATTTCACCAAAAAAGTGGCAAAAATGGTAAAAAGGACAGGAGACAGTCTTTGACAATTCCTTTATTAAAATCTTCTTTCTTCTTTCTTCATCCTTCGGATTCTTCATCTTCTCCTTCCTTCATCTTCTTCCATCTTCTTCTTCCATTTTCTTCTTCCTCCGATCCGCTTCTTCTTGCGCTGGTCTTCTCGTCCTTCTCGTCCGGCATCTTCTTCCGTCGGCGTCGGCGTCGGTGTCGGTGTCTTCTTGGGCCGCTCCGCGCAATGGGAGGCTCCCGCTGTGTGAGGCTCCGCTCCGTCTGACAGGTCTTTTATAATGGAGGGCACCTGGTGACCCCGCCCCCTCTGACGCACAGGGACGTCATGGGGAATTCCATGATGGCTTTCCCCATGATGTCAGAGGGGGGCGGGGTCACCAGGTGCCCTCCGTTTTAAAAGACCTGTCAGATGGAGCGGAGCCTCACACAGCGGGAGCCTCCCATTGCGCGGAGCGGCCCAAGAAGACACCGACACCGACGCCGACGCCGACGGAAGAAGATGCCGGACGAGAAGGACGAGAAGACCAGCGCAAGAAGAAGCGGATCGGAGGAAGAAGAAAATGGAAGAAGAAGATGGAAGAAGATGAAGGAAGGAGAAGATGAAGAATCCGAAGGATGAAGAAAGAAGAAAGAAGATTTTAATAAAGGAATTGTCAAAGACTGTCTCCTGTCCTTTTTACCATTTTTGCCACTTTTTTGGTGAAATGGTAGGGGTACTTTTGTACCCCCTTACCATTTCACACAGGGGGGGGGCCGGGATCTGGGGGTCCCCTTGTTAAAGGGGGCTTCCAGATTCCGATAAGCCCCCCGCCCGCAGACCCCCACAACCACCGGCCAGGGTTGTGGGGAAGAGGCCCTTGTCCTAATCAACATGGGGACAAGGTGCTTTTGGGGTCTTAGACCCCCAAAGCATCCTCCCAATGTTGAGGGCATGTGGCCTGGTACGGTTCAGGCGAGAGGGGGGGCCGCTCTCGTCCCCCCCTCTTTTCCTGCGGCCTGCCAGGTTGCGTGCTCGGATAAGGGTCTGGTATGGATTTTGAGGGGGACCCCACGCCATTTTTTTTGGCTAGGGTTCCCCTTAAAATCCATACCAGACCTCAAGGGTCTGGTATGGATTTTGAGGGGGACCCTACGCCATTTTTTTTTTTTTTTTTTTGGCTGGGATCCCCCTTAATATCCATCCCAGACCTGAAGGGCCTGGTTATTGAATTTGGGGGGACCCCTACGCTTTTTTTTTTGTTTTTTATTAATGAATGACAGCTCTCTGTGTTACAGGAGCCATCAATTCATTAGCCGCGAGTGATTTAAATAGCTTTCTTCCTGCAAAAATGACACTTTTTTGCAGGGAAAGTTCTAAGCACAGGAAACCTGCCCTCCTTCACAGGCTACCTATAGACACCCCCCAGATGTGATACTGCAATGCTGTTCTAACAGCATGCACACACATATCCCCAGAAATAAAGAACATATTGTTGTCAGCAGTCAGCAGCACACTGACACGCTGACACTGTGAGTGAAACATAATATGCGAGGCCGCCGCAGCGGCGGCCTCTTATACCGTGGGGCGTGTATTAAAGCCCCTGAGCTATAATTGGCTACAGGCATCCTGCCTGTAGCCAATTATGGCTCTCCTCGCTGCCGGCGCTGTGATTGGCCAAGCATGCGGGGTCACAGTGCATGCTTGGCCAATCATCAGCCAGCATTGCACTGCGCGGGCCGCAATGCATTGCGGGGCCGCTCGCATCACACGAATTTGATGCGAGCGGTCCCAATAGTTCTGGGCTCGCCGAGCGAGCGAACACCCGGTGCTCGATTCGAACATGGGTTCGAATCGAACACCGGGCTCATCCTTAATCCTCAGTTATACAGTAACTAACCTTTATTGTATGTGCTCTTTCCCACAGGTAAGGATGAGCCGAACACCCCCCCGTTCGGCTCGCACCAGAACCCGCGAACGGACCTAAAGTCCGTGCGAGCTTTAGAACCCTATTAGTTATAATGGATGCGAACGTTCGAAATTAAAAGTGCTCATTTTAAAGGCTAATATGCATGTTAATGTCATAAAAAGTGTTTGGGGACCTGGGTCCTGCCCCAGGGGACATGTATCAATGCAAAATTTTTTTTTAAAAACGGCCGTTTTTTCAGGAGCAGTGATTTTAATAATGCTTAAATTGAAACAATAAAAGTGTAATATTCCTTTAAATTTCGTACCTGGGGGGTGTCTATAGTATGCCTGTAAAGGGGCGCATGTTTCCCGTGTTTAGAACTGTCTCTGCGCAAAGTGTCATTTTTGAAAGTAAAAAAGCTATTTAAAATCACTCGCGGCTAATGTTAATTCACGGCTCCCGTAACACAGAGAACAGTGATTCATTGAAACTCATTCATAAAAAAAAGTCATTGATAAAAAAAAAAAAAAATGAAAAAAAAAAAGCGTAGGGGTCCCCCCAAATTCAATAACCAGGCCCTTCAGGTCTGGGATGGATATTAAGGGGGATCCCAGCCAAAAAAAAAAAAAAAAAAATGGCGTAGGGTCCCCCTCAAAATCCATACCAGACCCTTGAGGTCTGGTATGGATTTTAAGGGGAACCCTAGCCAAAAAAAATGGCGTGGGGTCCCCCTCAAAATCCATACCAGACCCTTATCCGAGCACGCAACCTGGCAGGCCGCAGGAAAAGAGGGGGGGACGAGAGCGGCCCCCCCTCTCGCCTGAACCGTACCAGGCCACATGCCCTCAACATTGGGAGGATGCTTTGGGGGTCTAAGACCCCAAAAGCACCTTGTCCCCATGTTGATTAGGACAAGGGCCTCTTCCCCACAACCCTGGCCGGTGGTTGTGGGGGTCTGCGGGCGGGGGGCTTATCGGAATCTGGAAGCCCCCTTTAACAAGGGGACCCCCAGATCCCGGCCCCCCCCCTGTGTGAAATGGTAAGGGGGTACAAAAGTACCCCTACCATTTCACCAAAAAAGTGGCAAAAATGGTAAAAAGGACAGGAGACAGTCTTTGACAATTCCTTTATTAAAATCTTCTTTCTTCTTTCTTCATCCTTCGGATTCTTCATCTTCTCCTTCCTTCATCTTCTTCCATCTTCTTCTTCCATTTTCTTCTTCCTCCGATCCGCTTCTTCTTGCGCTGGTCTTCTCGTCCTTCTCGTCCGGCATCTTCTTCCGTCGGCGTCGGCGTCGGTGTCGGTGTCTTCTTGGGCCGCTCCGCGCAATGGGAGGCTCCCGCTGTGTGAGGCTCCGCTCCGTCTGACAGGTCTTTTATAATGGAGGGCACCTGGTGACCCCGCCCCCTCTGACGCACAGGGACGTCATGGGGAATTCCATGATGGCTTTCCCCATGATGTCAGAGGGGGGCGGGGTCACCAGGTGCCCTCCGTTTTAAAAGACCTGTCAGATGGAGCGGAGCCTCACACAGCGGGAGCCTCCCATTGCGCGGAGCGGCCCAAGAAGACACCGACACCGACGCCGACGCCGACGGAAGAAGATGCCGGACGAGAAGGACGAGAAGACCAGCGCAAGAAGAAGCGGATCGGAGGAAGAAGAAAATGGAAGAAGAAGATGGAAGAAGATGAAGGAAGGAGAAGATGAAGAATCCGAAGGATGAAGAAAGAAGAAAGAAGATTTTAATAAAGGAATTGTCAAAGACTGTCTCCTGTCCTTTTTACCATTTTTGCCACTTTTTTGGTGAAATGGTAGGGGTACTTTTGTACCCCCTTACCATTTCACACAGGGGGGGGGCCGGGATCTGGGGGTCCCCTTGTTAAAGGGGGCTTCCAGATTCCGATAAGCCCCCCGCCCGCAGACCCCCACAACCACCGGCCAGGGTTGTGGGGAAGAGGCCCTTGTCCTAATCAACATGGGGACAAGGTGCTTTTGGGGTCTTAGACCCCCAAAGCATCCTCCCAATGTTGAGGGCATGTGGCCTGGTACGGTTCAGGCGAGAGGGGGGGCCGCTCTCGTCCCCCCCTCTTTTCCTGCGGCCTGCCAGGTTGCGTGCTCGGATAAGGGTCTGGTATGGATTTTGAGGGGGACCCCACGCCATTTTTTTTGGCTAGGGTTCCCCTTAAAATCCATACCAGACCTCAAGGGTCTGGTATGGATTTTGAGGGGGACCCTACGCCATTTTTTTTTTTTTTTTTTGGCTGGGATCCCCCTTAATATCCATCCCAGACCTGAAGGGCCTGGTTATTGAATTTGGGGGGACCCCTACGCTTTTTTTTTTGTTTTTTATTAATGAATGACAGCTCTCTGTGTTACAGGAGCCATCAATTCATTAGCCGCGAGTGATTTAAATAGCTTTCTTCCTGCAAAAATGACACTTTTTTGCAGGGAAAGTTCTAAGCACAGGAAACCTGCCCTCCTTCACAGGCTACCTATAGACACCCCCCAGATGTGATACTGCAATGCTGTTCTAACAGCATGCACACACATATCCCCAGAAATAAAGAACATATTGTTGTCAGCAGTCAGCAGCACACTGACACGCTGACACTGTGAGTGAAACATAATATGCGAGGCCGCCGCAGCGGCGGCCTCTTATACCGTGGGGCGTGTATTAAAGCCCCTGAGCTATAATTGGCTACAGGCATCCTGCCTGTAGCCAATTATGGCTCTCCTCGCTGCCGGCGCTGTGATTGGCCAAGCATGCGGGGTCACAGTGCATGCTTGGCCAATCATCAGCCAGCATTGCACTGCGCGGGCCGCAATGCATTGCGGGGCCGCTCGCATCACACGAATTTGATGCGAGCGGTCCCAATAGTTCTGGGCTCGCCGAGCGAGCGAACACCCGGTGCTCGATTCGAACATGGGTTCGAATCGAACACCGGGCTCATCCTTACCCACAGGTAATCTATATTCAGTTGAGTAGTTTAGGGGAATGAGCACAGTCATTTTCCTTTACCACTTTTATAATTGAAATAATGGTCAGAGGTAGCAGCAGGACCTTAGATTGTACATTAAAGGTCCTCTCTTTGGCAGGACATATACTAAAATTGGAACGAGATTGTACAAAAAGAAGAAGTGTAGGTGATACTGGGATTTTTAATCTCAGTACAAGTACACTTACAGATAATTAAAAAAACTTGTGCTTAACCATGGTCTCAAATTTTGCCCCAGATAAGCCTCTGTGTAAGGGCCCTACACTGGCTAACCGTGAAGGATCGGATCACATTCAAGACCCTCTGCCTGACCCACAAACGCTCCTCAATACTTATGAGTAAAAATAAAACACTACACATCCAATCGCAGCCTCAGATCAACTAACCAAAACCTCCCCCTCATCCCCAAGTCCCACTACAAATCAAGGGGAGAACGAAGATTCGCTGCAAGCCGCAGTCCCAACCCTGCACTGCCCTCTTACTTCTCACACAGCCTGGCTGCCAGATGCCCCTGCGGTAGGCCCAATCTCCGGCCTAGAAGCCTGGGGCAGATGACACACATCTGGGTGGCACAGAACATAGATAAAAAGTTAGAGATCCATTGATTTCTCCCTAAGTTTGGCCTTGTTGTACTTTTCTCTTCTACCACTAGGTGGCCGGGCACTTGGTGGTACTAGATATGAGGAGGGCAACCCAAGGTCAGGTTATTGAAGAACTACAAGGAGCAGTTGTAGTGGAGCTGAAAGAACTGATACGTTGAGTTAGGAAATGTTAAAGGGCTGTTACCATAGGAGACAGCAATCCTGCACGTGCAGAAGTGGCGCCTTGCTGGAGCCTTTACCTGTACGACTGTTCTCCTATTTACAACTATCTAAGGGTGTCCTGGTCCTAACCCTCTTTCCCCCAAAATATATAAAAAGGACTATCAAAAGAAATAAATCCTCTTTTACATCCAAGAAGTGTCTGGCGCCCTGCATCCACTATGCCTCACAACCCACCAAATATTGAAGGATGTCAGCTATCTTTGGCCTTGGAGGTTCTCATTAGACCAAAAGAGGTAAAATACCTTGCTACACTAGTGAAAATATGGCAAGCATTAATGAAGGAAATGTCACTTTCAGACCTTTTAAATATGGGCCCTCTAGCTCTAGTGTTTATAAGGAAAATAATTCTAACACCTGATTGGTTGCTAGAGGAGCTTGATACTTATCCGTAGAGGTCCACCGTAGATCTCCAGACCTCAAACTTAGGACAACTATTTATGAGACCCAAATGGTCTTTACCTGTTCGATGATCTTTCATCACCCCTGGACACGAATCTGGTGGACAGATTACTGGGAGGGGCTGGGGAAGACCCAGCTGTCATGGTGCACGTTGGTAGCAATGACAAAGTCAGAGGCAGATCGAGTGTCCTAAAAAACGATTTTAGGGAATTGGAAGCTAAATTGAGGAAAAGGACCTCCAAGGTAGTATTCTTAGGAATACTACCGGTACATCGAGCCACACCAGAAAGGGAGATTAAACAAGTGGCTGAAGAGCTGGTGTAGTAAGGAGGGGTTTGGGTTCCTGGAGGACTGGGACGACTTCTCAGTCGATAACCGGTACTATAGAAGGGACGGACTGCACCTAAATAAGGAGGGTGCAGATCAGCTGGGAATAAGGATGGCCAAAAAGTTAGAGGGGTTTTTAAACTAGGTGATGGGGGGGAGGGTCCAGAGATAGAAATAGTAAGCGTGGAACATATTCCAGAGGGTAATATTAGGGGCATTAGTGGTAGGGTAACCAAAGCAAATAAACCCAAGGTAAGTATAGTAGCAAGTCCTAGTTGCAATCTCGGAACACTCAAGAGGATAGTATGTGACCGGTCAAAATATAGTAATGCATTAAAGTGTTTGTTCACCAATGCCAGAAGTCTGCCAAGCAAAATAGGTGAGTTGGAAGCTCTGGTGCATCAGGAGAGCTATGATGTAATCGGTATTGCTGAAACTTAGGTTCATTCCTCACATGACTGGGCTATAAATATTCCGGGCTATGCACTCTTTCGGAAAGACAGAGTTAAAAGGAAAGGTGGAGGGGTCTGTCTGTATGTGAGAAGTGATCTCAAAGGGAGTGTGAAAAAGGACCTGGTGGATGGAGAGTGTGATGAGTCTGAAGCATTATGGGTGGAACTGCATATAGAGGTGCGTAGTTCAAAGTTAATCATTGGAGTTTGTTATAGACCACCCAATGTTAATGAGGAGGTGGAGACTCAGCTCCTTGCACAGATGGAAAGGGCTGCAAGGGCTGGGACATTGATAATAATGGGGGATTTTAACTACCCAGAAATTGACTGGAATAATGGCACTGCTGGGACAGTTAAAGGGCAAACATTTATAAACCTATTACAGGACAATTTTATGGTCCAGTTTATTGAGGCCCCAACTAGGAATGATGCTCTGCTGGATCTGGTAATCTCAAACCATGCAGAGCGTATTACTAATGTTCAGATAAAGGGACCTCTGGGTAGCAGTGACCATAACATGATTTCATTTAATGTTAGCTGTAAGCAAAAATCACATACGGGAAAGATAAAAACACTTAATTTCAAGAGAGCAAATTTTCCAAGGATGAGGGCTGCTCTCCAGAGCTTAGACTGGGAGAGAATATTGGCAACAATGGGCACAGAACAGAAATGGGGATTCTTCAAAAAGACTGTTTGTGAACTCACTGCAAAGTATATTCCCATGGGCAATAAATTTAAAAGGCTAAAAATAAAACCTATGTGGCTCACGGCCAAAGTTAAAAAAGCTATAAACTATAAGAAAAGAGCTTTTAAAAAATATAAAAATGAAGGATCACTAGTGTCATTTAAATGTTACAAAGAATATAACAGAATATGTAAAAAGGAAATCAAGGATGCAAAAATTCAAAACGAAAAACAGATTGCAAAAGATAGTAGGACAAACCCCCAAAAAATATTCAAATATATTCATAGTAAAAAGGTCAGGTCTGAGCATGTAGGCCCTTTACAAAATCTAGATTGGGTGACTGGGGACAAAGAGAAGGCTAATTTATTAAATATTTTCTTCAGCTCTGTGTATACAAAGGAGCATGGAGGAGCTCATGTCCATAATGGGGGTGGTAGGGACACAGCCCTAAATCCACAATGGCTCAAAAGTGATATGGTCCAGAAATATTTAGACAGAATAAAGGTGGATAAAGCACCTGGACCAGATGGCATCCACCCACGGATCCTAAAAGAATTGAGCTCTGTAATTTCAAAGCCATTGTATCTAATTTTGTTCATGTGTAAGGTAAGGTCTACAGGTTTGGAAATATCAGTTTGTAAATGGATAGAAAACTGGCTAAATGACAGAATTCAGAGAGTCGTGGTTAATGATTTTTACTCTGAATGGTCTAAGGTTATCAGTGGTGTACCCCAAGGTTCAGTGCTGGGACCCTTACTTTTTAATATCTTTATAAATGATATTGGGGTCTGGGATCAAAAGTAACATTTCTGTCTTTGAAGATGACACCAAGCTATGCAGTGGAATAACGTCCTTACAGGATGTCTCCAATTTACAAGCCGACATCAATGTACTGTCCAATTGGGTGACTATGTGGCAGGTGAGGTTTAATGTTGATAAATGTAAAGTTATGCACTTGGGGGCTAAGAATAGGCATGCATCATACATGCTAGGGGGAGTACAACTGGGGGAATCCGTAGTGGAGAAGGATCTGGGGGTTTTGGTAGATCATAAGCTCAATAATAGCATGCAATGCCAAGCTGCGGTTTCCAAAGCGAGCAAAATCCTTTCTTGTATTAAGAGAGGTATGGACTCCAGAGAGAGAGATATCATTTTGCCCCTGTTCAAATCATTAGTAAGACCTCATCTGGAATATGCAGTTTAGTTTTGGGCACCAGTTCTCAAAAAGGATATCGGGGAACTGGAGAAAGTGCAGAGAAGGGCAACCAAACTGATAAGAGGCATGGAGGAGCTCAGCTATGAGGAAAGATTAGAGGAACTGAATTTATTCACCCTTGATAAGAGGAGATTAAGGGCGGATGTGATCAACATGTATAAATATATAAGGGGTCCATATAGTGAACTTGGTGTTGAGTTATTCACTTTACAGCCAACACAGAGGACAAGGGGGCACTCTTTACGTCTAGAGGAAAAGAGATTTCATCTCTAAATACGGAAAGGTTTCTTCACAGTAAGAGCTGTGAAAATATGGAATAGACTCCCTCCAGAGGTGGTTCTGGCCAGCTCAGTAGATTGCTTTAAGAAAGGCCTGGATACTTTCCTAAATGTACATAATTTAACTGGGTACTGACATTTATAAGTAAAGTTGATCCGGGGAAAATCCGATTGCCTCTCGGGGGATCAGGAAGGAATTTTTTCCCCTGCTTTAGCAAATTGGAGCATGCGCTGCTGGGTTTTTTTTTTGCCTTCCTCTGGATCAACTGTGGGTATAGTATGGGGTATATGGGATTGTATGAGATATATATATATATTTTTTTTTTTATTATTTGTGGTTGAACTGGGTGGACTTGTGTCTTTTTTCAACCTAACTAACTATGTAACCCCTAGTGGGAACAAGTTGAATTCTTTTTGATTGAGTAGGAACATCATTCTATATTTATGAAAACTACTTTTTAAATTGCAGGTTTTAACAGAATAAACCTTGGCATTATTTACTCCCAGACGCCCTCCCCGTCCTTCAGATTGTAAGGAAGCATGTTTTAATATTAACCATTCTGGACATTTGCAGTGATTTGATATATTCAAGCTTGTACTAAAGTCTAATTTCAGAGAGGTTTTACAAAACCCACGAGGAACGTTATACATTTTTGATTTGCCCATAGTGTAAGTCAGGTTCTTGGAGAGTGTACAAGGGTTTATTGGAGAGCGTGTATCTGAAAGAATAATCTGATCCCTCTAATTGGACTGTTGGTGCTTATTCACACTTGTTTAGCAGTACTTTATGGCACAGTAAAGTTAGTCACATCCTGACAGCCCACAATGAACATGCATCATGTACTTGCCAGTTTGTGCATAACCATGTATTAAAGATCTCCAGGGATCCTTAAACTCTTTCCATATACTCCTAAAAGGGGGCAGCAATGGTTTCCATCATCTAGATGATTTTCCTTTACCGATGGCATTGGCATGTAAAGCCTGAACCTATATATATATATATATATATATATATATATATATATATATATATATATATATATATATATATATATATATATATATATATATATATATATATATATATATATATATATATATATATATATATATATATATATAATGAGCCAAGCTGAGATGAATTAGTTGTAAGTGGAGATGTTACCAAAGACACCGATAAGACTAAAGAGGTACCGTATATAAGGCCACACGGCCCCTAACAACCATTCTGTCTTAGCTTTACTGACTCAAAGTAGGGCCTAGGCTTCATCCTCAGGCTTTTCTAGGGAAGTAAATATTGCTGAAAGCTGTAAATCAATGAACAGCCCCATCCTTGATGAGGTAGTGGAGAGAGTTTAAAGGGAACAGTTTGTCAGCTTGTCCAGGCAGGTTCACTTTAATGAATGTCCCACCAGGGACTTGTTTGGAGAAGTATGAGGCTCATTCCCCTTTCTCCTACATAATAAAATTGGTACTTGGCATTTCGCTGCTCAGATGCTAAGTGTTGTCACAGGGACATGGAAAGAGTGGTCCTCCTTGTGTAAGCTCCAAATCACAACTATTTGCACAAGACTTCCTCTGTTTATCCAACAGAATACAAAGGGAACAGCCAATGGTTTTCTATGGGCAAAGTGTATGACCACTTCAAGCAGCTGTCTGAATCTAAACTGGTTTGGTGGATAGGTCAAGGCATAAAAAACAATGCTTACTTTTTGTACTAGCTTTTTTTTTTATTTTTTTACAGTGAGAATGGGGGAGGGGTAATGAAAAGAATAGGGGTGAGTCTTTGCACAAACCCTAGCAGACTCCATCAGTGCAGCTGATGTTCTGCAGCCACTTATTGTCTACATGCCCTACAGCGATGGTGGGTTTCATGATGGAGACAACGGTGGACCAGGTCTATGCAATGTGTGTAGAACCGACCACTTGTAGTTGCTATTAGAAGCCTGTTTAACAGAATGGCAAGGCAGGGAAAATGGCATTGTCACCCTACGTCAGGAAGTGTCTGAATAGGGACCTTCATGAGAGGCTCACCAGGTATTATAATAATAAAAGGTGCACACTAAAAGAAACTTAAAACCGACTTTTGAAATGGCAATACCATGTTAAAGCTAACAATACCATGTTAAATACTCATGGTATGGTTTTTATTGCATTTGTCAGGAAAGGGTTTCATCTGCTGGTGGCACTGTGGCTCCCACATCTATAGGCTGTAGTTCCGGTGTCCACCAGGGAGTGTCCCTCAGCAGCCAGAAGCTCACATCTCATGCAACCTGATGCTGGTTGTAGGAAGTGTGTTTAAACCCTGTCCATGCTCTTCATTCCTGCCTTGGTGTTCTGTCTCCATGTGCCCCTGACCTGTGTTCCTGTTCCTGACCCTGCAGCCTGATCCCTTCCTACCTGCTCGCTCCTTCTCTTGTTTCCCTCTCCCTGCCCTGTCTTGTTCCCAGATCCTTCTGCTTTATCTCCAGTGTATGACCCTGGCTCTGTTACGACTACGATTCGTTTATCCGGTTTCCTGTATATACTTGGTTTGGGCAGTTGTTCATTATGTGTCACCATTGTTAGTTTTATCTGGTTTGATTTACAAAGTTTTTCTATATTGGAGGCGCATTTTACATTTGTGTTATTCACTTATTTTAAAATAAATTATATTATTTTACACTTGTTGTGCTTTTTTAAGGAAAGTTTCCCGCACATTTTTATTAAGTAATTTTTAACGAAGATATTTTTAAGATACAAAATCAATCGATATGACACAGTCTATATATGCGAAACTGGTTCACGGAGACGAGTGATCATACTTAATAGTCACATTTATTGGTTGACAGAAAACAAATATTTACATGAAATTAAAATACAGATTGCATTATTTGAACATTTGACAATTGATGGAAATACCCTCAGAATGGGCGTAATACCTTGGACACAATATCACCATGATAACTTCTTCAGTAGAATCAATAACCTTATACTTGACAATTGAACAGAATGTCTGTATTTCACACACCCAGCCGTTGCTATGCTGCAGGTAAGTAACGTTGAACAATGCGAAATATTTTAGACATTTGTTTGTCAATAAAAAGCAACTATGCAAAAGTAATATATAATAAAAATTGAATATTAGAGAAAAATCTATGAAAAGGCGATTATTGATTCTGGAGAATGATTACCAATACTAGAATATTCAATACATCAATGGTTAAGAGAACATACCAGATAAAATCAACATGGCATATTTACCCATTCCAAAATGGCTATTAGTCTGGATTTAAGATAGCTACCGGGTTCAGGAATCTCCTTGGAGGTTAAAGTATATTTCCAGTCATGGCTGTCAGTCTATCTGGGAAGATGTTTCTCTCCCAGTGTCCCTTCCCCAGGGTGGGTCCCTGAGCTCTCAGGTTCCCCTGAGCTGTCCTTTCACTATCTATCTAGCTTCTTAAATATCCTCTCACACAATAAGATCATAAAACTTGTAATATGTTCAGCCCAAAAGGTATGTGCCTTTTTCCTATTGGCCTAAATGTTTTTAATGTAATTGCACCTTCAACCACCAGGTGTCTCACATGTGTTTTGGGGCTGCTCTGTAAAGTAATATATTTTATTTTATACTGTATATTTTACTTTAGTGGAAATATCTATATCTTTAATATTTGGGAATTCTACTAACCCCATACTATCAAATATGCTTAGCATAATTATTAATCTATCACTTTGCATAAAATGGTGATATATATGCATATCATTGTATATCTGTAAACATTTAGTCCATTTAAAAAGGACACAAGTTATACGCATATACACATATATATATATATATATACATATATATATATACATATATACATATATACATACATACATACATATATATACACATACATACACATATATATATATATTAATCAACATCACATACAGTTTTTTTATCTACCTGGATACCTGTATAATTTGGGTATCCAATCAATATTTGTTTCTCTAAACATGATTCAATTCTCATATATTCATTTCATAATCATATGTTTTCTTAATACTAATTTGTTCCTAAAACAATTCTATTAATAATCACCCTTTATTTATTATGTTTTCTTTATAACCGACTTCATCAATTCATCAGATACTAAAATGATAGTTTTCTTTTTGTGATTTCCAGATATCACATATACTATGAATTGACTGGTAACGTCATGTTTTGAGATGAACTTTAGACATTCGGGTGAACAATCTCATGTTTATTCTCATTATTTGTCCTGTTGAAAAACAAACCTCACTTGGTATCCTAGTCATTGTCTTATGAGAAGCGAGGACAATATAGACTCCTTGGTTTTATTTATCTCTCACTTTCTGAGCCCACATTGACACAATCCAGTTTATTTGCTCAACCTTCCCTTGAATCAAGGAACTTGTAGTTGTATTTACTATCACACATATAGGAACTTATTTCCTTTGTTTTCGAAATTGTCTCATTGTCCTACAGTTTCTGTCTAAATACAGGCTTGTAAACTTTATATATTTGAGACTTGTAAAATGGGCAACCAGTTCATCTGCTTTTCAGGAGCAAAAGTTCATTTCAATTTTTTTTTGTTAGGCCTACTGAATTAGATATATTTCTTCATAATTCACAACAAAGCCCCCCTTGGAAATTTGTCGGTTGCCGGAAGTCATCTGACAGATTTTCCCAATGCAACTTGTTGAAGAAATATGGCTTCGTTTGGGCCTTGTAAGTCGAGTTGTGAAAATGGATCCGGATTGTGGATATATTTAAAAGGTATAGACAACTGCAGATGGGTGTAATTCTTGGGAAAAAAAAACGGGTTTGTGATCGATGTGTGCATCTCAGGGCCGTCATCCGTTCTTTGGCGGGAAATGGATCACTCCGGGCACCTCTTGGTTCTTGGCTGTCCTGGTGGGTTTTGTCCCTGTAGACTGACCACCAATGATGTCCCTGGATTCCACATACGGTTCCTTCTCTGGATGTTTCATACATGTTGGACTCTCGGTTCTGTTGACCGGCTCATGGACATATTGGTTCTGTAAAGGAAAATAGATTCCATGAGAAAAACATATATGTCCTTTTTCTTTTTATATGATTTATGTTTGAGATATCCCTGTCAAGCAGGTATCCTGGGCTTCCTCTGAGCCCCCCTCTTTCCCATTGTGTTATCAGTCCTTTAACTAAACACCTTGGATATAAAGACAATGTATGACATATTTGCTATGGGAGACCAAGCTCCAGGGCTCATTATCATGAGGACATTTATTAATAGCTGTGGATACCAGACATTTATGACTGACTTATGTTCTTCAGAACCATTTTTCTTTTTTTTTTTTTTTAGCTTAATTTGTAGTGGTTCTGGAGTAACAATAAAAGCATTTCAGTTTGACATGTAAGTGACAACTCACTGTCAGTAATAAGATATTTGGCATTATAGTCAACCTTCTACTTGTGAGGAATAAAACAAATAAATTCTCCCCCCTTTGGGGTGTCAATATGACTCATTTGAGGCAATTAAACTACCTTATGCGGGTGACTCCTCATCTTTTACCAAAATATCAAACCATTTAGGCCTCCTGATATTAATGTCTTTAGGATTCGGTCTTCCTCTGGAACTACCGTCTTCGTCGACTTCTTGAAATTAGGCTGTTTGGAGCGACCTGTTTATGTCAGAGGAATGAATTGACCACTGAAAAATAGGAGAATAATTAATATCTAACATCCACAATCCCCCGGAAGGGATTTCAGGATCCTCATTACTGTAACCTGGGGAGAAACATGGCGTTAGAACCTCTGCTCCCTATATCTTTATTCAGTGCATTCCTCTGATTTATTTTAACATAGGCGCTTAAAAGGCTCTGTGGCCCTTGGCTGGCCACAGGATTTGCCCCTTGAAGAATTGCTATTCCTGTTCATTTTAGCAATGAAGCCATTGATACACTCGTGGTTTTTAATCTATTCAATTAATTAAGTCAATCTATTTATTTATTTCACAAATTGGCACAACACACTGAACTAAAGTAACCAACTGTTACACCATTTGCCGGTGTACTATAGAAAGTTTAACATTTTAGATCCTGTATATCTGTTCCTAATTTGACCAAGCTTTGGTTTGCACGGATTATCAAACCATATATTGTATGAGGTTTATGCGCACTGCGGCCATCTATACCACAGCAAATTCACCTTTTGAAGGAAGTTTTAATACACTTAACACTGTTTTATTTATTTTATCACGTATTCATATATCACATATTATTCACGTTTTGCGCAGAGGTCTCCTAAATAACTTATTTAAACAATCTATTGAGTTTTTAAGGTTGATTTAAGCGCACCTATTACACAAAAATGTGTACTTGTCTTTAACTTATTTTACGTGTGGGAACACTATTATATGGGTTGCAGCTACATCATTTGGTTATCTTAAATATCGGTTGCATCTCTGATTTTAGATTCATAGTAGCGCTTGAGTACATGCATTCAGTACTTATTCAAACCGTGTAACATATCCGTAATTTTGTCTATTTTGGTTTCTGTATTGCTTATAAACTGATCAGAATTGGGTTGTGGGACCCGGTTTCTGTACTTTCTGGGGACTACTGGCTCAGTTTGATCAGACATATCACCATCAGAAACATTGTCTTGATTTTGGGATAGTTGTCTGGGCCTTAGTTGTTCCCTATTGTTCTGGGGATTTTGAGGTGTCCTACCCTGTAGTTTCTCCCTATTTACCCGTGTAGGCCCCCAAAGCCAATTACACCAGTAAAGGTGAGGGTGTCTACCCTTAGGTTTAAATCTGACCCGTTGGAGGTATACCCTATAGTTTCTCCTAAACCTCGGGTCTGGATCCTTTGGATGAGACTCCTGAGGTGGTCTTTGAACTCCCCCTCTAAAGGGTACTCTCTGCTCCCCCCTTCTGATGGGTGGGGACATTGGTTTCCCACTGGGGAAACTCGGTAGCATCTCTCTTCTGACTATATCAGCGTATCTCTTTTTCTTGGTTTTGGACTGTAATGATTGAGGAGATACATAAAATTCATCCACAAATTTCATTATAGGGCTTTCAGGCCTTCCATTGTTTTCACCAGTCTGTTGGATAGAGTACAAATTGTTACTCTCTTTTACCAAAGACTCCAGTGAACACCCCCCTTTGTAATCTTTCGCTAAATTTACTTTTACGTGGGTAGGCGGGGCCTCGAAGAACATGGGTTCAAACCCAGGTTTATCATAACCTGGCTCCTTTTCTGCTAAGTGGTCATCACTTTTGAGCACAGCCATAAATTCAAAGGGGCTTTCATTATTGGTACATGTGATATTGTGTATATCCGCGCTAGCCGCATTAACATTTTTGTGCGGGACAAATTCTAGATGACAGACGTTTTTAATTTCTTGCCAGGCAGTACCCAACAGACTTTTTAAATCTTCGCAAAATGGACGGTGTTTGGTTTCAAATACCCACGGTAAGAAATTAATCCTAGATTGGTCATCATTTAGGCCTAAAGCTGATAAAGCATTTTCATAGGCCTCAATGTGGTCAATAATGCACACAGATCCCTCTTCCTTAAACACTGGGACAGCATCTTTTAAAAATTCTATTATTTCTGAGGCGTCCTGTTTAGGGGTGCCTGTAGTTTTCTCTGATCCCAAAGAAAACTGATTAGACCTATTTTCATGTGGTGGTTCAATTTTTACCCCCCTTTGCTCTACAGTTGGCTTGGGGTAGAACATGGTTGTTTTTTCTAATTCCTCTTCATTATGTAACTCCCAAACTTTAGGTTGAGAGTCAAATTTTGGAGTATTATCAGATTCTATACTTTCAGGGTTTAGCATCTGAGCATTATTCTGGGGCATAAACTTCCCTTGTTCTTTTAAATCTTCTTGTTGCTTAATTAGGGATTCCTGTCCTGACCTAAGCTGATTTGTTTCTTCTTTTAAATTTCCACTGCATATTACTCTGCAACTTTTTAAATTTCCACTGCCTATTACTCGGCAACTTTTTAAATTTCCATTGCCTATTACTCTGCAACTTTCGTCAGGAGACTCGTTTTCCTGCAGAAAACTCTCCTTCTCTCTTAATTGTTTACACTCTTTATTTAATTGGTGACATTCTTCCAGCATTATTATTGCATTATTTTGCATCTGTTTTATTTCATATTTCATCATTGTCACTGTAGACTCATCATAACAATCTGCCTTGTCATTAATTTCCTTTAGCTTTTTAGTGGGCTCATATTCCCCTTCTATTAAATGGGACTGGGGTTCTAAGATATCACTCTCCTGTTGGGTATATTGACTTTTAAACTCACTATAAAGATACATCAGGTTATCGCTTAATTCAAAATGCATGGGATCAGGCCCTTCTATTTCTTTTGTCTCAGAGGAGCTGTCTGTGAGTTCATCGCTTTGACCTTCCACGTTCCACACGTCTTTTATTAACTGACGGGCGTGGTTTATAAGGCCTTCAATGCCTGCTTCTAGACTAGTCTCGTTAGACAAACTTTTTTCGGCATGATTTGTCATGTTAATTTTTGAAAACATATCCAACATTTCCTGTACTTGTATCAAATTTGTCTGAGTATTCATATTACCACTAAGGACTGACTCTTGATAATCCCCATCAACATAAAATTCACTTTGACCAGACATTTTTCTTGGCAAAAATATTTTTTTTAAAAAATTAATAATTAATAATTTCATGCAAAATATTATTTCTGTCACCACCGTAACTATGACTGATCCTGTACAAAATATCGACGTTATCTCACGCAGTGCCTCCATTTAATATGTTGTGCTTTTTTAAGGAAAGTTTCCCGCACATTTTTATTAAGTAATTTTTAACGAAGATATTTTTAAGATACAAGATCAATCTATACGACACAGTCTATATATGCGAAACTTGTTCACGGAGACGAGTGATCATACTTAATAGTCACATTTATTGGTTGACAGAAAACAAATATTTGCATGAAATTAAAATACAGATTGCATTATTTGAACATTTGACAATTGATGGAAATACCCTCAGAATGGGCGTAATACCTTGGACACAATATCACCATGATAACTTCTTCAGTAGAATCAATAACCTTATACTTGACAATTGAACAGAATGTCTGTATTTCACACACCCAGCCGTTGCTATGCTGCAGGTAAGTAACGTTGAACAATGCGAAATATTTTAGACATTTGTTTGTCAATAAAAAGCAACTATGCAAAAGTAATATATAATAAAAATTTATTTTTAGAGAAAAATCTATGAAAAGGCGATTATTGATTCTGGAGAATGATTACCAATACTAGAATATTCAATACATCAATGGTTAAGAGAACATACCAGATAAAATCAACATGGCATATTTACCCATTCCAAAATGGCTATTAGTCTGGATTTAAGATAGCTACCGGGTTCAGGAATCTCCTTGGAGGTTAAAGTATATTTCCAGTCATGGCTGTCAGTCTATCTGGGAAGATGTTTCTCTCCCAGTGTCCCTTCCCCAGGGTGGGTCCCTGAGCTCTCAGGTTCCCCTGAGCTGTCCTTTCACTATCTATCTAGCTTCTTAAATATCCTCTCACACAATAAGATCATAAAACTTGTAATATGTTCAGCCCAAAAGGTATGTGCCTTTTTCCTATTGGCCTAAATGTTTTTAATGTAATTGCACCTTCAACCACCAGGTGTCTCACATGTGTTTTGGGGCTGCTCTGTAAAGTAATATATTTTATTTTATACTGTATATTTTACTTTAGTGGAAATATCTATATCTTTAATATTTGGGAATTCTACTAACCCCATACTATCAAATATGCTTAGCATAATTATTAATCTATCACTTTGCATAAAATGGTGATATATATGCATATCATTGTATATCTGTAAACATTTAGTCCATTTAAAAAGGACACAAGTTATACGCATATACACATATATATATATACATATATATATATACATATATATATATACATATATACATATATACATACATACATACATACATACATATATATACACATACATACACATATATATATATATTAATCAACATCACATACAGTTTTTTATCTACCTGGATACCTGTATAATTTGGGTATCCAATCAATATTTGTTTCTCTAAACATGATTCAATTCTCATATATTCATTTCATAATCATATGTTTTCTTAATACTAATTTGTTCCTAAAACAATTCTATTAATAATCACCCTTTATTTATTATGTTTTCTCTATAACCGACTTCATCAATTCATCAGATACTAAAATGATAGTTTTCTTTTTGTGATTTCCAGATATCACATATACTATGAATTGACTGGTAACGTCATGTTTTGAGATGAACTTTAGACATTCGGGTGAACAATCTCATGTTTATTCTCATTATTTGTCCTGTTGAAAAACAAACCTCACTTGGTATCCTAGTCATTGTCTTATGAGAAGCGAGGACAATATAGACTCCTTGGTTTTATTTATCTCTCACTTTCTGAGCCCACATTGACACAATCCAGTTTATTTGCTCAACCTTCCCTTGAATCAAGGAACTTGTAGTTGTATTTACTATCACACATATAGGAACTTATTTCCTTTGTTTTCGAAATTGTCTCATTGTCCTACAGTTTCTGTCTAAATACAGGCTTGTAAACTTTATATATTTGAGACTTGTAAAATGGGCAACCAGTTCATCTGCTTTTCAGGAGCAAAAGTTCATTTCAATTTTTTTTTGTTAGGCCTACTGAATTAGATATATTTCTTCATAATTCACAACACACTTTACTTGTGCCTGATATTCTCTGTGACAGTCCACACATTTCTGGTCACACATTTCTGACAAGGCAAGTCCTGACCAGAAGTAGCTGCACAGGGAAGCCATCTTGGCTCTGCTGCTTGTGGCAAGATGCATCCTGTGGAAGTTATATACTTTTCTTTTATAGTGACAGAAAAAAGTATAATATATTGAAGGAGTGGGCCAGGGATCAGCTGTTTAGAAAGTATTTTCTCATTCCCTAGTTGATCAGGGCAGGATGTTTGGTGATGCTACAGAAGAGCTAAAAATTGAATTTGCCTCAGACTGCTCGCAACCTATCTAGAAGGATGCTAAATATACATATATACTGTAGTCCTGAGGGACTGCTTTAAAAGTGGAGAATCACTGTAGTAGTTGATGCTACTACAATAATTGCTGCAATCTTCCAGATTCTGTGCGGAGTGACTACCCGACTGTAGTAAACAGAGTGGGGTCACTTGCTCCACATGGCCACCGTTCACAGTACGGCTTGTAATTTTTCTATGAATATAAGCTGTTCTCTGATTGGACAAGGTGGAGAGGCAGTGCATTGATATCACAATCTGAACCTTTGTCCAATCAGAGAACACCTTGTATTTATTGAAACAAAAATACAAGATACAGCCGACCAGTGTTCAAAAGCCGCGCCTCCTCCTTGTCCTCGTCCTCCGTGATAGGCAGAACACTCAGCCGTGTCATGCAGTAAGACGGCAGCCGCCCAGTGTTCAAAAGCCACGCCTCCTCCTCGTCCTCGCCCGTGATAGGGGAACACGCAGTGAGTCAGTGTTCAGTGTTTTGCCTATCACTGACGTCCTCTTATTCTCATCCCACTGACGAGAACGAGAGGATGTCCATGATAGGCGGAACACTGCACACTGACTGCTGGGAAACTGAGTGTTCTGCCTATCACGGAGGACGAGGACAAGGAGAAGGTGCAGCTTTTGAACACATAGTAAAATGGACACAGGGAAGGCATGGACATAGTGAAATGGACACAGGGAAGGCATGGACATAGTGAAATGGACACAGGGTAGGCATGGACATAGGGAAATGGACACAGGGAAGGCATGGACATAGTGAAATGGACACAGGGTAGGCATGGACATAGTGAAATGGACACAGGGGAGGCATGGACATAGGGAAATGGACACAGGGTAGGCATGGACATAGGGAAATGGACACAGGGAAGGCATGGACATAGTGAAATGGACACAGGGTAGGCATGGACATAGTGAAATGGACACAGGGGAGGCATGGACATAGGGAAATGGACACAGGGTAGGCATGGACATAGGGAAATGGACACAGGGAAGGCATGGACATAGGGAAATGGACACAGTGAAGGCATGGACATAGGGAAATGGACACAGTGAAGGCATGGACATAGGGAAATGGACACAGGGAAGGCATGGACATAGGGAAATGGACACAGGGAAGGCATGGACATAGGGAAATGGACACAGGGAAGGCATGGACACAAGGAAGCCATGGACACAGGGAAATGGACACATGCAGCTGCAGATGGGCATTGATGACCCTCTTTTTCCATTTACATTAGCTGCTGCATTTCTCACCCTCGGCTTATACTTGAGTCAATATGTTTTTTGTGGTAAAAGTAGGTGCCTCGGCTTATATTCGTGTCGACCTATACTCGAGTATATACGGTATGCATACTTGCATTGCGTCAAGCATTGTAACCATGCAATACAAGCCATAGCTGGAGTTCATCTTTAAAGCTTATATGATATTTTATTGGTTGGGTTTACATCTACTTTAATAGGTAGCTGTAGCATAGTCCACAAATTGTGCTGTGTGTTCATGTAACTGGGGTTCCATTTGTCAAGAGGTGTTATAGGGGAGCTGTCTTCTGTTTCATGTTTTTGATTGTTGATTGCATGTCAGCAGTCAAGTACAGCACAAATGAAGGAATAAAAATGCTCTATATTATATATATTTTTCTGCAGTTCAAAATGATCCTACAAATCTTGACAAAATCAGAATGTTCTAAAGATGCTCCTGCTCTGAGATATCCTAGCAATAGATTTAAAGCATAGGATAAAAGCTGGGGCACAATCAAAGGTAACCTTGAAAATAAGCTGAGGCTCCGGAAGGTTTCTGATAGGAAAGGACAGTGCCAATTTACTGAAGATCAGGAAGGCTCTGGTGAAGAATTTGACAGAGCACAGTTAGAGTGACTGACAGTTCATGGGATGTGTCCAAGAGAAGAGCGCGATATTATTAACAATGGGATTGTTTGAACGTTGTAAAATTGCCTTTGAACTCTGTGCTCCAGAACGTCTTCCTCGCTGACGGCTATCTTCAGCTCTATTGGACTTGGTAAAAATAACCACCCCAGTGGGTATTGGCTCAGCGCAGGACTTGTTCGGGTAATAGGAGATATTATTTGTAAAGGGCAGAAGAAATATTTTTGAACTGATGATGTTGTCCTATTTCCTCATTAATGCTAAGTGGTAAACAAATAACCATCTCTAAATGATGGAAGGGCACCAGTTTCCACATTGGATGAGAGAATGGCACTCCAATGAATGAGGAATTCATTTAGAGCTGAACTACAGGTAAATCCCTAAAGATGCAGCTAAAAAAAAAACACAGGAACTGTGTTATCTGCCAAAGGACTTGTAATTCTGTCCAGCCATTTGTGATTTGTACACTTATGCTAAACAACAGAGCCAAGAAGGTGAGACTACTTTCACTGTTAGAGTAAAGACATATAGTGGAGTCACCTCTCCTCCCCTAGACTGTTTGTAGGCAGGGGGGTTGGATTGTATGGTGGATATCACGTCCTCTATGTTTTCCTCCTTGTTGGGTGACAAGTAAGGGTCACTTAAGAGGCCTTCCCTGGGGTAAGTTCTTCTCGGCTATGCTAGGCACCTGTATCAGGATTAGGGATGGGCCGCACGTACCCCTGTTCGGTAAGCACCAGAACTTCCAAACACCGCAAATGTTCGGTCCCGAATAACGAGCCCCATTAAAGTCAATGGGACCCGAACGTCAAAAATCAAGTGTCCATTTTGAAGGCTTATATGCAAGTTATTGGGCATACAATGGGTCCGGGTCCTGCCCTGGGGGACATGTATCAATGAAAAATGAGCAGTGATTTTTAAAGTGAAAGCCTAAAAATTTCTTCCAATATAGTAACTGGGGGGTGTGGCAGGTGCAGCACTACGAAGTGCCTTATGCGTTGTGGCATTAGAAGAATTTTAATTTAAATTTTTTTAATTTTAACAGGACTATCTCTTGCTCTATAATTCCTTTAGCACCGTTCTATGGAAGCAGTAGGTTTAAAGAGCACACCAAAACTCTATGATATCTTCTTTATTAACTTCAGCTTTTCTTCATATAAACACTGACAATTTAGCAGCATACAGTGCATGTACAAACATGTGTTGAATAAAGTATAACAAAATGGCGGTTCAACTGTTCGATCTTGTCATTCTACATAAAATGGTAGATGTATTTCTCTCTTCAGTATCTGTACTTTCACTTTAAATACTTTAGACACTTTATGATCTCTCTGAGCGGTATATCTGAGGCTTAAGAAATAGTTTTACTTGTTTTGATATTGCAATTTGCAGTTTGCACGCTTGTTTGCTTGAACATTTGCTATGATGTTTGATGATGTTTGGTGGAACTATAAGTGAACACATAACTAGCTCAGTATACAGTTCTAATCACATTATTTAACAATAGTAACATATATAGCTTTATTAAATACCTATTTTGGCCACTTGCTTCCATAAAACTGAACTCTGTCTGGATCTGTAATCTGTTCTGGTCCACTCTCTCTGATGTAATGAGATCTAGCAATGTGCTGGGTAATTTCCAGACAAAATAATAGGTGTAAGGCTGGCTGTGATTGGCCAAGACTCTTGCTCAGTGTGAGATTGGCTGTGATTGGCCAAAACTCCTGATGAGTCACAAAGGCTTAAAGCGGAGTTCCATTCAAAAATGGAACTTCCGCTTTAACCACTCCTCACCCCCTTACATGCCACATTTGGCATGTAATTTTTTTTGGGGGGGGGGGGGGCGTGGGGGCTTCATTAGTAGGGGGACTTCCTGTCCCACTTCCCCCTTCCGCCCAGGAACCGCCTAGGCGACTCCTCCCTCTAGGCGATCTCCTGGGACACGTGACAGGTCCCAGGAGATCGCCTATCCAGTCCGGGAGCGCAGTGCGACTCGCGCATGCACCGTGCGTGCCCGGCCGTGAAGACGAAAGCCGTCACGGCCGGGTGCCCTTAGTGGAAATGGCGGTGCCGGCGAAGAGGAGGGGTAGAGGAGCGACACCCCGTTCGGCCGCATCGCTGGACCGTGGAACAGGTAAGTGTCTGTTTATTAAAAGTCAGCAACTACACTTTTTGTAGCTGCTGACTTTTAAAATGCCTGGAACTCCCCTTTAACATAAATCTTGAATCTCCATACCTCTGTACAGGATAGGAACCTCTGCGGTGCAAATCTGCTCCCATTACTCAGGGAGACAGAGTCCTGGCAGAAGGTGCGCCATCAACACCTCCCTCATTGAAGAGGGATAAAGATAAAGAACGCCTGATGGCGCTCCCCCCATGTTGGGCCTCTGTATGTGGCCAGGCTGTGTAAAAGTCTCACACATGTGGTATCGCTATACTCAGGAGGAGTAGCATAATATATTTTGGGGTGTCATTTTTGCTATGTACATGCTATGTGTTAGAAATATTTAGGGCTACAACTAACGATTATTTTCATAATCGATTAGTTGCCAGATTATTGTTTCGAATAATCGATTAATCGGTTAATAACCTTAAAAAAAAAAGTGTGGTGTATAATTTTGTTAATATGTAAAGTTTAAAAAAAAGGCAATTTATTCTTATCTATATGCAGTGGTAAATCTAAATAACCAACTATGAGGTTAGGGAGCAAACTATTTAAACCACTCTGAGAATAACAGACAGAAGAGATATACTTTTTTTTGTCCAATTACCGTATTTATCGGCGTATAACACGCACAGGCGTATAACACGCACCCCAAGTTTAGGAGGGCATTTTAAGTTTAGGGAAAAAAAAAACTTACATTTAAGCGTCATTTGCAGCTTGCCCAGCGTCATTTGCAGCTTGCCCAGCGTCATTGCAGTTTGCCCAGCGTCATTGCAGTTTGCCCAGCGTCATTGCAGTTTGCCCAGTGTCATTGCAGCTTGCCCAGTGTCATTGTAGCTTGCCCAGTGTCATTGTAGCTTGCCAGCGTCATTTGCAGTCTTGCCCGCGTTTAAATTTCCCGCCGCCAAGACACTGCCGCCGAAAAAGACCGAAGCGCCGCCGAAAAAGACCGAAGCACCGCCGGAAAAGACCGAGCCGGTCCGCTCCGCCCGCGGTCCTGCCTCCCTGCTGTTTCCGGAGCGAGCGCAGGGAGGCGGGACTATGAGCGGAGCCGAACAGTCGGCTCGGTCTTTTCCAGCGCGCTTCGTTTTTTTTCGGCGGCGATTCTGTCTTTTTCAGCGGTGCTCGCTATTTTTCGGCGCCGCTTGACATTTTGGTCACTTTTTTTGGGGGGTATCGGCGTATAACACGCACCCACGAATTTCCCCCGATTTTAAGGGGGAAAAAGTGCGTGTTATACGCCGATAAATACGGTAGTTGTTGGGCAGATTAAAAAACACAAATTGCTGCAAAAACACATTACATGCTTTTGTGCAGCTTCTCCATTGAGGTATATTGAACCAAAAAAGCACAGTTTTGCTTTAAAAAAAACGTCCCTGACCCTTTCCAAACAGCAGGGGCTGAAAAAAGCATAGATGTGAACGTGTCCCATAGGAAACCATGTAAATAAACTGTAGTGCGTTTCTTCAAAAAGCACCAAAAAACACATAAGTGTGAACCAGGCCTGAGACATTTAGTAACATAATGGGGGTAAAAAAAAAAAAAAACTGAAAATTAGCCCTTTATAGTACAACAAAAAAGCAGATAATCACTACTGTAAGGGGTACATTTTTTTTTTTGTTACTGTAGAACTGTGAAAGTAATTTACAGTAGCAAGTATTTGCTCTTTTTATACTATAAAGGGCTCATTTTAGTTTTTTTTTTTTAACCCCATTATGTTACTGGCCGATTAATCGATTATGAAAATAGTAATCGATTAATTTCATAATCGATTAGTTGTCGATTAATCGATTAGTTGTTTTAGCCCTAGAAATATTGTATAAATGGACAACTTCAAAAGACTCATTATGCCTCATAGAATATACCTTGGGGTGTTTGCTTTCCAAAATGGGGTAATTTTGTGGGCGTTTACATTGTCCTGGTGCTCCAGGGCCTTCAAAAGTGCAAGAGGTAGTCAAGAAATGATATGTGTAATTTATGCTCCTAGAACGTCTGATTGTGCTCCCTGCATGTTGGGCCTCTGTATGTGGCCAGGCTGTGTAAAAAAGTCTCACACATGTGGTATCGCCATACCACAGGAGGAGTAGCAGAATGTATTTTGGGCTGTAATTTGTGGTATGCATATGCTGTGTGTGAGAAATAACCTGTTAAAGTGGTTGTAAACCCACGGACAAAACAAACAAAAAAACCTGCAAGACAAAGGCATAATGAGCTAGTATGCATAGCATACTAGCGCATTATGTGTTACCTTAGATCAAAGCCCCCGCAGCTGTCCTCGTTCACCGCTCCGGCTGGCAACATCGCTCCAGGAGTTACTTTGCCCTGTACGTGCCATTGCTTTAGCGCGCATGTGCCGATGACGTTGGCACAAGTGGATACAGGGGATATTTCCTAAACCGTGGTTTAGGAGATATCCAGGGTGGCTACAGGTAAGCCTTATTATAGGCTTACCTGTAGCAAAACTTTGTTGTAAAGGGTTTACAACCACTTTAATATGACAATTTTGTGGGAAAATAAAATCTTAATTTTGCAAATAATTCTGGGAAAAAAATACAACTTCAAAAAACTCACAATGCCTCTTACTAAATACCTTGGAATGTCTACTTTCAAAAAAGGGGTAATTTGGGGGGTATTTGTACTTTCCTGGCTTATTAGTGTCTCAAGAAATGAGATAGGCCCTCAGTACATCAGGTGTGATCAATTTTCAATGATTGGCACCATAGCTTGTGGACTCTATAACTTTCAGAAAGACCAAATAATATACACGGATTTGGGTTATTTTTACCAAAGATATGTAGCAGTATACATTTTGACCATCTCGTTCTGGACTCCGTCCTATGACGTGATTTCTTCCTGGGCCACTAGGGGGCACGTCACTGAGGTCCTGATGCGCGTGCCCGGCAGCCGCAATGGCCGCCGGGCACCTGCGATTGCCCAGTAACTGAGCAGGACCGTGGATCTGTGTGTGTAAACACACAGATCCACGTCCTGTCAGAGGAGAGGAGACCGATGGTGTGTCCCTTGTACATAGGGACACTGATCGGTCACCTCCCCCAGTCTGTCCCCTCCCCCCACAGTTAGAATCACTCCTTAGGGCACACATTTAAACCCTCCATCACCCCCTAGTGTTAACCCCTTTCATGCCAGTCACATCTATACAGTAATCAATGCATTTTTATAGCACGGATCGCTGTATAAATGTGTCAAAAATGTCCGATATGTCCGCCGCAATTTCGCAGTCACAATAAAAATCGCAGATCGCCACCATTACTAGTAAAAAAAAATAATAATATAAATGCTATAAATATATCCTCTATTTTGTAGACACTATAACTTTTGCGCAAACCAATCAATATACGCTTATTGCGATTTTTTTATTTTATTTTTTTATTTATTTATTTTTTTACCAAAAATATGTAGAAGAATACATATCGGCCTAAACTGAGGAAAAAAATTGCTTTAAAAAAAAAAAATTGGATATTTATTATAGCAAAAAGTAAAAAACATTGTGTTTTTTGAAACTTGTCCCTCTTCTTTTGTTTATAGCGCAAGAAATAAAAAACGCAGAGGTGTTTAAATACCACCAAAAGAAAGCTCTATTTATGGGGACATTTTTTTAAAAATTTCATTTGGGTACAGCGTTGCATGACCGCACAATTGTCATTCAAATTGCGACAGCACTGAAAAATGGCTTGGGCAGGAAGGGGGTGAAAGTGCCCAGTATCGAGGTGGTTAAGAGACAATAAATCTGGCGCCCATGTTTTCCACTTGCAATACACCCACCATGTCTAATAACCCACACTACAAGGAAGGATGTCAGCTTTCCCTGACTTTGGAGGTTACCATCAGGCCTTTGGAGGTCAGGGATGCCGCTACATATGTAAAATTTATCATAATTATTACACAATACAGAACTATCCTAATGATGATTTTTTTTAATGTGTCTGGAGTTCATCCTTGAAAATGGATCTACATTTATCCAGTATTATATACATCATGGTGGACTTTGTTGGATGAATAACAAGCTTGGTAGCATGTACTATATGCTTTTAGATATTGTTTTCTAGATTTTAATGGTGTATAATAAACATTGTCCATTTTACTCTCTATTGCTTTTGTATATGACTGTTTTTTTGGGGTTTTTTTGGCACGCTAAAATCCCCTATTTCCCTGTGTGTCTCTCTTACTGGGATATTCGGGAAGACCTAATTTTTTTCCATATAGATATAAAATCTTTTAAGTTTAGTGCATTAAAAACAGATCTCAGTACATAAAACACTCTGTAAATATGAATGCTTTCTATTCATTATTTTTCTCCATAGAGTTATATTTAGAAGCTTCTGAATGAAGCGACATGTTTATATGCAATAGTCCGTAATAAGGATCTTGCAGCCTTTGTGTAAATTTGCCTAGTTTGGTCCTATAACGTCTGGAAAAGGTCTGAGCAATTATCTGCAGATTTACAGCTATTGGAAGTCAAACACTGTAAATCCACAGACTGGATGATCTGCAATATCAATATAAAGCCAGAAGATTTATCTATATAGAGTTGTTACTGTGAAGCATATAAGTGACTTCCTGTTGGAAGACTTATGGTGACATTTACAGCAGAGCTAGTGACTGACCAATTATCCCAATCATATAAAAGTTTAATAAAGCAGCAATTCTAGGGAGAGCATGTACTAAAGCTGTTCAGGAATCACTGACGGGACATACTAAATGTCCAAAACGATGTGGCCCACTGCAAAACCAGGTCATTCATATAGAGCCAGACCCCCTTCATGGCTATAACATCCTCCATTCTTCTGGGAAGACTTACAAGAGTTTGGAATGTGTTTTGGGGAATTTGTACTTATTCAGCCAAAAGAACAT